>JAJHZJ010000652.1:1790680-1925595 GCA_023548195.1 Bettongia penicillata ogilbyi | reverse complement strand
GTACCCCACATATTGCAGTGGACATAACAAGTACTTAATGAATGTTTTCTTTGTGTCATTCATTCAGGTAGAATTTATTAGGGATGTACTATGTCCCAAGCTCTGTGCTTGGACACAGAGACACAGAGAGATGCAGAAAGCAGTCCTTGCTCTCAAAGAGTTCACAGTTTAATGTTGCATGAATACACAGTAAAAACTGAAATGGGCTTCCGTATAAATGCAATCTCATTTTCAGTGATCATTGAGCCTTCAGAGGTTATCTTTCCTCTCTTCTTAGCTAGAATTGAAGTTAACCTATATAGTTGTATCTCAAATTCTTACACTTCATAGCATAGCGCAATTTCACAGCATCCCTCAGTGTATATTATACCAATGTCTCACAGCCTACATTTTGAAACTTACTCCAAACACACACCTTTTTGATACCTTTCCTCCCCTCCCCCCAAAAACCTTTAAATTAAATATTAGAGAATGGGATAATTGTATATGGTATTATATATATATATAATTGAATATTATATATAATGCACATACATACATATATACATGTATATATGTGTGTGTATGTGTGTGCGTGTGTGTATATATATATTTGTGTGTGTATGTATATATATATATAGATAGATAGATAGATATAGATATAGATAATCAGAGTTAGTTCAGGTTTAGGACATTTTCCTAACCTCTAGTCTCCAAGGTAACTTGTTCCTCCCTAAGCTGATGGCATCTAGAGAGACATGAGAGAAATAAAAAGTTGGAGATGTGATGAAGTTATATCTAAAGAAGGGATGGTCACTGGCTGATGGATTGGTTCTGACAATAATAAAACAATTCATAAAAATCAGTGCCATAGGCTTATAGGTATACCTTAGATAGAAATGCTCTGGTATCTGAGTGTGTATGTGAGGTGTGAACAGTATAAAGTTTCTATTAAGGATGCTGGTACTCCCATGGTAATATTAGAAACTCTCTATTAACCCCGTGTCCTCTGCTGAAAGTTTCCCTCAGGAGGTAACATTTATTTCTAGGTCAAGGTGGTCCTCAAACTGTGCATAGACTGCAGAGGAATGCAAGACTTTTGCTAGAAAGGGCAAGAATTTTCTTGGGTGTTAAAACAATGAGAATGTAACCCAAGACAGCTATAGCATCTCTTTTGCTGTGACACTTGAAAATAAGCAACTGATTAGGTAAAAGTCCTCTTGGACTGGAAAATGAGCCCATGTATGAGCAAAAATTCTTCCAATGACTATAGACTGACTCCAGAACTCAGATATCAGCTTATGTATATAAGGGTGTAATGATAATGTAAATGGAGAGATCTTCCCCATTCATTAATAGGCTCATGTGACCTGCCTGGGTCACATGGAAGCGTGAGTCATAAGAGTCTGAGTCACATGGAGTCTGTGGTAGGAAGAATCTACTGAAAGGGTGGAACAGGAAGAAATAGAGCTAGAGCAGAGTTGAGAGAAAATTTGAAGAGAGCAGTCAGAACTGAAGGATGCAGGTAAGTCCACAACTTGCTGTGAGTGTTAGAAGGACATTTTGTTTAAGGGAAGCCTGCTTGTGATTTATTTAAGGAATATGATTTGTGGGAAGCCTAACATGGGGAAGACTTGGGGATGGTGTTGTCCTCCGAATTGTTATTGTGTATAGATTTTTGTTACTATGATGGATTTGGCTTTCTGGTGTCTGAATAAATGTTTTGGTTTTGTCTTCCATGTGGAGAGTTTGTTGTATTTTGCAATTCAGAATTGTGTCACAATATTCATGGCTGCAGTGGGTGCTATGAATATTGCATTGATGCAACAAAGAGTCTCTGTAACCTTTTAAATCTCATTGGCCTTAAAGCCTGGCTACCAAAAGTCCAGAACATATGTGTTCTTCATGTTTCAGAGGAACCTGGAAATACTATAGTCAGTGAAACCATCTCCTCCAGTAGTTATGCTCCCTTCCCCAAAGCTTAGTGCCCAGAAAAAGCCCAGGATATTGCTGCTCTGCCTTTGCTATTTAGAAAGGGGAGGAAACTAAGAGATAGATACTGAGGACCATAAGACCATAGCCTCTTAAGTGTCTTTAAAGATCACCTAAGCTGCCCCCTCATTTTACTAATAAAGAAATCAGTGGACAAAAAAGTCAAATTCATTTGCCCAAGGTCAAACAAAAAAGGTTGGAGACTCAGGACTTGAAGTCTCTAACTCTAAATTCATTGTTTTTCACACTGCCTCCCTCTAGAATTACAAAATTTCATCTTTGAGGGAGTTCAGAAACTGAAGTGTACATGTTGAAGATATGACATAACTTCATGGATAATCTTATATAGGAGATATCATAGAGATCCCATAGAAGCCACATACCCACAATCAATTACTGATATCTTGCTATTTTGCCACTATATATTCATGAAAGATACTGGATGAAAGTTTTTTAGCATCTGCCTGAGAGATGGTATGGAGAAAGAAAGTAGGAGGGAGTAAATAAAAAGTAAAATGGAAAGAATGAAAGAATGGCAATCAGAAGGTCTGAGTTCAAATCCCAGGTCTACCACTCATTTACTGTGTGACTTTGAACAAGTTATTTCTGCTCTTTTTTTTCCTCTGGACCTCAGTTTCCTCATCTGTAAAATGAAGAGATTAGACCAGGGGGATCTCTCAGATCCATCAAGCTTTGCCATTCTGTAATTCTAGCAAACTAATAAAGGTTTTCTGAGATCTGGTTGCCTTGTTTTCCCAGATTTCCCATATTCTCTCCCTCTCTCTCTCTCTCTCTCTCTCTCTCTCTCTCTCTCTCTCTCTCTCTCTCTCTCTGTCTCTCTCTCTCTCTCTCTCGCTCTCTGTCTGTCTCTGTCTCTCTCTCTCTCTCTCTCTCTGTCTCTCTCTCTCTCTCTCAATAAAGCAATATGATGAAGCCCCTTGAGGTTCTGAAAGTTACCTAGTAAGTG
Organism: Bettongia penicillata ogilbyi; assembly: GCA_023548195.1. Taxonomy (NCBI): domain Eukaryota; kingdom Metazoa; phylum Chordata; class Mammalia; order Diprotodontia; family Potoroidae; genus Bettongia; species Bettongia penicillata. The sequence continues at coordinate 1,922,657 of JAJHZJ010000652.1, read as the reverse complement.
TCACAAGAAGACATCAGTTACTCAGCTCGGTTGCATGTTAGAGCCTCAAAGCAGGTACAGTGCTTATGAACCTGTGAAAACTCTTCAACACTCTCGTAAGAGTAATTCTACAATAAGCACCGAGGCAAGCTGACTCACTGGCACTTCTGAGGGTTCCATTCAGTCTGCAACAGGACCCTTCTGAATAAATGGATCATTGCTACAGTTTAAGGGTATATAGTGAAACCAAATTGAGACTGAAAGTCCTGAATTAAAAAAAAAATAGTAATTTGAAAGTTTCTGTAACAACCTTGCCTAATTTCTACCCTAGAAGTTTGTTGTTTTATAAAGGGCAATATTATTTGTCCCACTGGTTGATGTCATCATGTGATGTGAAATGAATAATTTTAATTGCTAAGACAATGTTAATTGCAATGATGAGAGTAAATCATTTAAAATGACCTTTTATAAGGAGGTTGGTGAATGAATTATGTTTCCAAAGAATTGTGGTTTTAAGAGACATTCACTTGCACAGAATGGCTAAATAAAATGCAGTAAGAAATATGATTATGTGATAAGCAACACTGAACATAGAGAAATCCAAGAAACATGGAAAGACTCACATGAATAGAGGCAAATTAAAATAAGAAGAACTAGGATGACTATATATACAATGACTACAACAGTACAAACAAAAAGAACTCTAAAAAGAAACCAAACTCTAAGTAGATGAAATGAGAAAACTTTACCCTCCCCTCTCCCAACAGATGAAGATATGTACTTGACTCCTTTCAGAAGGAAAGAGTGACTTTGGGTGTATAAAATTACATACACTATTATGCAACCAATTTGTAAGTTGTTTTTCCTTGTTACAAAGGAGGACTTATTGGGGAAGTATATCAAAAAATGACTATAATGTAAAAATGAAAACCAATAATAAGGTTTTTTAAATTTGCTCATATGTGTCTTTACTCCTTACTGTTCTTAAGAACAGTAGCTTGGATAAAGGAGAATTTGTCTGATTGTGATATACAGGGAAACTAGAACCACAAACCATGCTTTTGAGTTTCTAAGATTCCAAGTGATTTTCAGATCATAAAATCTGAGATGAAAAGTACTTTAAAGGTCATCTAAACTCCTGTCCTGTGTGTTAGTCCCCTATACAACAATTCCAGCAAGTGGTTATCTACCCCTCAATTTGTATTTACCACATTTATTTTTAAATTGATTGGTTTACAGTACTCCGTGCTGAGACTGAAGGAGTCTGCCTTTCTAACTCACCCCTTCTGCCAGTAGAATATAAAGTCTTTGAAGGCAAGGATTTTCCTGCAGTGCTAAGGGTAAAGAGGCTTACCCAGGACCACATAACCAGCATGGGTCAGAGATGACACTTAAACTTGGGTCTTCCTGATTCTGATATCAATTCTTTATTCACCATTTGAACTAGGGATGCAAAGAACTGCTTTCAAGTCTAAACTCTGATCCATGTTGACTGTATGACATTAGAGAAATCACCTAACACCTAAGTACTCCCAAGCAACTCCCTCAGACTACAAACTGCAGAATAATTGCTGATCTGAACTGATAAAGGGAGCTTCTGATAGTAAGCTCCCTAGAACAGTGAAATCATATGTCTAGAACAAAAACCAAAATGCTCTAGATCTACAATTGTACCCTGCACATGGGTTGAATGAATGAATTCACATACCCTCATATACTTTGAAGTCAAATTCTCCTCTCTGGAGCCATATCATCTACCCTAGTAGCACACTCAAAATTATGGGGTCATATTTTCCCTTTGGTGTAATTCAAATGCTTTTAGTTTCTTATCTAATGTTAATTACCTTAAATATTTACCAAAGCCACAAATATTTGTAAATAATGGAGAAGGAAGAATATTGGTCGTTTCTTAGGAGAATGAGCCTCCATTTCCCATACTGCACAGAAATAATTTGTCATTTCTGTCGTCTTAATTTTCTATACAGAAAAACTGTTATACATAATAGCTGTGTTCTTGCCGTAAGTCAAAACTCCTTATGTTGAGACATTTTCCCATTCACTTCTATTATGTTTGAAAATATTTTACCTTCAAGAAAAATTTTGGTTTTATGGTTAAATAAAGCCACATTCAAGAACAAATTATTTCCTAATAATACAGTGACACAAAAATTTGCAATTAAAAAAGGGCCATGTTCCAATTAAATCATAAAATGAAACTATGAAAACCATAGTGATGAATAAAGGAGATAAAGGTGTGGAAAGAAACCAAGTAGCAGACTAACACTAATAATTTTTGACATTTGACTTTTCACTATTTCTAATAGAAATATAAACTTGAAAGATAGAACATCAGAGCTGGAAAGACCTTACAGATCATCATTTCAACATCTTACATGGCAGAAAGTCTGAGTAACTTGTACAAGGACAAAAAAGTAGTCAGTGGCAAAGCCAAGGTTCTAATCTCAGTAGACATTTTAGTACAGCCCAAATTTCAGCAAGTAGTTCCTCTCCATTTTACTAACAGGACATAACACCTCCAGTGATGGGGAACACCCTATATGCAATTCCATTTGGGGATAGCTCCATTAGATCAAGACAATATATCTACTAATCTGAGTTATAAATACACTTTTTCTACCTATTGCCCCTACCTCTGTTGTATGAAATCAAGTAAACAATTCAGTCAATCAATACATATTTATTTATGCTCTAGGAACTATGCTAAATTCTAGAGTTATAAGGACAGGAAAAATTTAGTCTCTACAAGGCCAGTGACACCAGCCTCCTGGGTGTTCCACAAATAAGACACTTCATCTCTCAGCCCTCGGCATTTTTTTCTGGCTGTCCCCCAAGCTCGGAGTGCTCTCCCTCCTCCACTTGACTACTGACCTCCCTGGCTTCCTTTAAGTCACAACTAAAGCCTCACACCTTCTACAGGAAGTCTTTCCCAATTCCTCTGAGCCCTCTTAATCCCGATGTCTTCCCTCTATTAATTATTTCCTATTTATTTGGTATATAGTTTGCTTTGTGTATGTGTATACATATATAATCACATTGTCTTCCCCATTAGATTATAAACTCCTTGGGAGCACAAACTGTCTTCTCTTGCTTCTTTGTATCCCAGGTGTAGTCCAGTGCCTGGAACACAGTAGTTGCTTAATAAATGTTTATTAACTGAATGATTAATTCTATGCCTTCTTCTACATGGCATGCTTTCAAAGACAATTATCACATGCCCATGTTCACATCCTTCTTCCCTCTCCAAATCTTTACTTCTGCAGGTTAATCACTACCAGTTCCTTCAAACAATCCTTGATTCTCTAGTCTATCCTGGTAACCCTTCTCTCAACATATTTCACTCTGTAAATATCTTTCCTAAATTCAAACATCCACAGTAAGACCAATGAAGTCTGACCATTTTTAATAGTAGAAATTGTACACATGGAATATTCCCAGTGTGTAATTACATGACAGGTAGGAGGTACAGTGGATAGAATGTTGGACTTAGAGTTCGGAAACCCTGAATTCAAATCTCACCTCAGACACATACTAGCTGCGTGACCTTGGGCAAGTCACTTGTCCTCTGTTTGCCTGTTTCCTTAACTGTAAAATAAGAATAATAATAGCACCTACATCAAAGCATTATTGTGAAGATCAAAGGAGATATTTATAACACTCTTAGCACAGTGCCTGGCATATACATAGTAGGCACTATTTAAATACTAGGTATTATTACTACCTCCATCATCATAGAGAGAAGAGGGGGGAGAGGGGGAAGGAAGGAAATACAGAAAGAGAGATGAAAAAGGTAAAATTTATGTTTGCTAAATGAAATAAGTAAAATAAAGTAAAAATTATATACAAAGATTCTATTTTCTTCCCTTTTCCATTTTTTTGTAACACTTGCTTCTCTTCTGTCCAGTGGCACCTCTCTTATTCCTCATGTTTATTCAATGATAATGCATAGTGGTTTAGCAACTATATGCATCTGCCATTTTATTCAATGTCCCAAGAAATGGTTCATCTGGACATTGTGACTTCAACCTATAGAGGATAGCTTGGTCCCCTCTGTTCTTTTTTTGAGAACTACTTTTGTTCTAGCTCTCCCAATTCAAAGGTCTTTCTCCATGGCAGAAAAATAAGCAAAACAAGAGTCTCTTTCTGTCTTGCGTGTCATCTATTGCTACTGTTGTTATCACCCTGTCCATCCTGAACCATAATCCAATTTTTGATTTTCCTCTTGTTTCCAATTTAGCTTTCTGTTTGTTTGTTTATTTTAAACAGTTTTGTTGTTGTCGTTGATGTCCAAGACTTATTCTGAGCATTAGCCCTACCTTTTCTATTCTTGCAAGATCATGTTACTCTTGTGTATTCATCATCAGTCACTTGCCCTTGTATTGAACTTTCTTTTATGCATTTTGAATTTAAGTACATAAAGGCATTTTTTCTTTTTTTTAACTTAACCTCATTTTATTCTATTATTTAAATTAAATTAAAAGTACAAAATAAAAAAGTGAACCATGACATCTCTTTTTTTCTGGCATATTAGGGTATGTATAGTCAGAACACTAAAAAAATTTTTTCATGCACACAGCAGAACATAAAAAGAGGATTAAATGTAAAACCATGAATTTCTATTTCACACTGTTTACTTTTTTGGAAAAAAAATATGTAATAAGCACTACACTTCATTTTCTTTTTTTCTCAATATATAATTTATTTTTCATTTCTTAACATCCACCTCCACAGAATTTAATTCAAAATTTTCTCCCCATCTCTCACACACCCCCACCAGAGGACAGCATGCACCCCATCCGCCCCTTCCTCCAATCTGTCCTCACTTCTATTACCCACCCTTCTTTCATCCCCCTTCCCCTCTATTTTCCTGTAGGTCAAAATAGATGTCTATACTCCATTGCCTGTATAGCTTAATTTCTAGTTGCATGGTAAAACAATTTTTAACATTCATTCTTAAAGCTTTGAGTTCCATATTCTCTCCCTCCCCCTCCCCCATTAAGAAAACAAAAAATTCAATATAGGTCATACATGTGTAACAATGTAAAGCACTTCCATAATAGTTATGTTGAAAAAGACTAACCATATTTCCCTCTGTCCTATTCTACCCTTCTTTTATTTCATTCTCTCCCTTGACCTGTCCTCCCACAACAGTGTTTGCTTCTGATTATCCCTTTCCCCAATTTACTGTCCCTTCTATTATCTTCCCTCTCTTATCCCCTTCCCTCCTGCCTTCCTGCAGGGTAAAATGGATTTCCATATGCAATTGTGTGTGTGTTATTCTCTCCTTAAACCAAATATCATGAGAATAAGGCTTATTTTCTTTCTTTTCCCCTCCATTCTTCCCTCTTTTATGTGAGGTGATTTGATGCATTCTACCTCTCCCTTTCTCTTACTCCTACTACATCCCATTCAAGAATAAATTGGATGCTTGTAATATTTTCTCCTTGACCTGATAACTCTAGAATTTGGTTATAATATCCTAGGAGTTTTCCTATGGTGATCTCTTTCAGAGGTGATTGGTGAATTCTTTGCATTTCTGTTTTACCCTCTGGTTCTAGAATATCAAGGCAGTTTTCCTTGATAATTTCTTGGAAGATGATACCTAGGTTCTTTTTTTGGATTACTGTTTTCAGGCAGACAACTAATTTTTAAATTGTCTCTCCTGGAACTACTTTCCATGTCAGTGGTTTTTCAAATGAGATATTTCACATTGTCTGCTACTTTTTCATTCTTTTGGTTTTGTTTTGTAATTTCATGGTTTTTCATAAAGTCATTAGATTTCCTCTGCTCCATTCTAATTTTTAAAGCACTATTTTCTTCAGTGAGTTTTTGAACCTCCTTTTTCATTTGGCTAATTCTGTTTTTTAAAGCATTTTTCTCCTCGTTGACTTTTTGGACCTCTTTTTCCATTTGGGTTAGCCTATTTTTAAAGGTGTTATTTTCTTTAGCATGTTTTGGGGTCTCCTTTAGCAAGCTGTTGACTCACTTTTCATAATTTTCTTGCATTGCTCTCATTTCTGTTCTGAATTTTTCCTCCACCTCTCTTACTTGGTTTTCAAAATCCTTTTGAGTTCTTCCACAGCCTGAGATCATTACATATTTTTTTTGGATGTATTGGATGTAGAAATCTTGCCTTTTATGTCTTCCTCTGATGGTAACCTTTGTTCTTCCTCATCTGAAAGGGTGGAAGAAAATACCTGTACACCAAGAAGGTAACTTTCAATAGTCTTATTTTTTCCCTTTTTGGGACATTTTCCCAGCCAGTTACTTGACTTTTGAGTCCTTTATCAAGTGGAGTATACAGTCTAGGGACCTTTAAGTTCTCAGTTCCTCCAAAATGGCACAATCAAGAGCCTGCATTCTGGTGTGAGTGCAACACGCACTCTTTTCTGCCCTGGAACAGTGAGTAGGATTCCCTCTCTAGAGTCTCCACTAGTTGCACCATGCCAGTGCTCCTCCTAACTCTGGGACTGCCACTCAGGACTGAGACTCAGTTCAGCTGCTCAATTCTCTCAGGGTTTTTAGTCCCAGAGCTCTAAAAGTGGGCTGTGGCAGTGGCTGTTTCCACCTTGGGGCTGGGACTGGGGCCAGACCCAGCCAGCTCCCTTCTCACTCAGGTGAAAGAGCTTTCTCAATGACCTTTGAAGATTTTTTTGGCATTTCTGGGTGGAGAAATCTGGGAACCACATCTGCTACCCATGATTCCACACCTGAAACCTGCTCCTATCCTGTCTGTGCTGTGCCCTGCAACCAAGGTTGCACTGAGCTCCACTCGAGCCCAGTGTGACAGACCTTTCCTGTAGGCTTTCCAGGCTATGCTGGGCTGGAAATCTCTTTCACTCTGTCATTTCTTGGTTTCTGCTGCTCTAGAAGTTGTTTAGTTATTTTTTACAGGTATTTTATGTCCTATGAGGGGAAAGCTACAGCAGGTCCATCTTTCTCCTCTGCCATCTCTGCCATCTACTCCGCCCCTTGCCTTTTCACTACACATCATTTTCAAAGCTATTTATCTTTTCTGTGCTTCCTTATAAGCTTTCTTTTGTTCTCTTATGTGCACTTTTTTCTCCTTTCCTCCTTATCCCACCCTAGAGAAGGCTACCATTAGACATAGAGAGGGAGAAAGAGACAGAGAAACAGAGAGAGAGGAAAAAAACATGCTATATCTACTTTTATTTACCCTTGGAGGCAGATAGCATCTTCCTTCATAGCTTTTTTGTACCTGATTTTAGTATTTATAATACTCAAAATGACTTAGTCATTCAAAGTTGTGCTTAGAACAAATGTTCTGATTGCTGTTGCTATGTACAAAGTTCTCTGCTAATTTCACTCTTTATTATTTGATGTAAGTCTTTCCACATTTTTCTAAAATCAAACACCTCATCATTTCTTTTGATAGTAATTCCATCACAATCATATGCCACAACATTTTTAGCCATACCCCATTTGACAGGCATCCCTTCAGTTTTCAGTTATTTGACACCAAAAAGAGAGTTGCTATAAATATTTTAAAACATAAAATCCTTTTCCCCTAAGCATCTTGGGAAACATATCTAATAGTGGTATTACTAGATCAAAATGCATGCATAGCTTTATAACCCTTTCCTCCTAATTCTAGATTGGTCTTCAGAATTATTGGATCATTTCACAGCTCCACCAACAGTGAATTAGTATCCCAATATTTCCCCATCTCTTCCAACATTTGTTGCTCTCTCCCCTCATTTTAGTCAGTCTGATCAGTATAAAATGACATCTCAAAGTTGTCTTAATTTATGTTTTTCTAACCAAAAATAATTTAGAGAATTTTCTCATATGACTATATATATATATATATATATATATATAATGTTGATTTCTTCATCAAAAAACTGCCTTTTTTCTTATCCTTTGACCATTTATGAATTGAGCAATGACTCATATTCTTATAAATTTGACAAAGTTCTTTATATATTTGGGATATGAGATCTTTATTTGAGAAATTGTCTATAAAATTTTCCCGGTTTCTGTTTTCCTTCTGATCTTGTCTGTAATGGGTTTTTTTGTATAAAAATTTTTTTTAACTTAATGTAATCAAAATTATCTACTTTATATCTCATAATGCACTCTATCTCTTATTTATCATAAATTGTTTTCCTATCCATAAGTCTAATAGGTAATATGCTTCATGTTCTTTTAATTTTCTTGTGATATCTCCCTTTATATCTAGGTCATGTATCCATATGGATGCTAACTTGGTAAATAGTACTAGATATTGTTCTATGCCCAGTTTTCTGTCAGATTGCTTTCCAGATTCCCCAACAATTTTTACCAAATAATGAACTCTTACCTCAAAAAGCTAAATCTTTACATTTGTTAAGACAAGGTTACTATAATCATTTGCTATTGTGTATCCTATGTTTGTTCTGATCCATTAATCTACCTTTCTGTTTCTCAGCCAGTACCAGATACTTTTGATAATTTTGATATAGTTTAATATCTAGTACTACTACATTTCCTCCCTTTACTTTTTTATTAATTCTTTGATGTTCTTGACTTTTTGTTCTTCCAAGTAATTTTTTATTTTTTTTCCTAACAGCAAAATAATTTACTTGGTATTTAAATTAGATGGCATTGAATAAATAGATGAAATAAAATTGTCATTTTTATCATATTGTCTCTGCTTACCCATAAACAATATTTCCCCAGTTATCTAAATTTGGTTTTATTTGTATAAAAAGTGTTTTATAATTATATTTATATAGTTACTGCATTCCTTTGACGGATATATTTCTAGATTTTTATACTGTCTATGGTTATTTAAAATGGGATATTCTTTACTATCTCTTTTTGCAGGATTTTGTGGGTGATATATAGAAATGCTGATGATTTATGTGGGTTTATTTTATATTTTACTAAAATTATAATTTTAACTATTTATTTGAATCTTTAGGTTTTCCAAGTATATAAAAATGTCATCTGCAAAAAGAGTTCATCTTATTACCACGTTGTCCATTTCCCTCTATTTTTTTTTCTTCTCTTTACTATTGTTAGGATTTCCAATACAGTAATGAAAACTATTGATGACAATGGGCATACTTGTTTTACTCCTGATCTTATTGGGAAGGCTTCTGGCTTATCCCCACTACAAATAATGCTTACTGATAGTTTTAGGTAGATGATCACTGTCATTTTAAGGAAAAATCCATATATATTTATACTTTCAAGTTGTCTCCTGAGGAACTTGTATGTGAGTCAAAATGCAACAGTTAGAACTTAACATGGAATGATTGATCAATTTAAGTTTGGTAAAGGAATATGACAAGGCTGCATATTGCATTTTATTTGTTTAACTTATGTGTAGAAGACATCGTGTAAAAATGCTAAACTAGATGAATTCTGATCCAGAATTAAGATTACCAAAAGAAATATCAATAATCTCAGAAATTCAGATGAAACCACTCTGATGGCAGAAAGCAAAGATAAATTAAAAAGTCTCTTGATGAGGGTAAAAGAGGAGAGTGTAAAAGCTGGGTGGAAATTCAATATAAAAATAAAAACTAAGATCTTGGCAACTGGTCCCAGCCCTTCCTGGGAGGCTGAGAAGAAATGGAATCAGTGTCAGATTTTATATTGTTGGACTCAAAGATCTTTACAGACAGTGATTACAGCCATGAAATTAAAAGACGTGTGTTCCTTTGAAAGAAAACTATGGCAAATCTGGAGAGGATACTAAAAAGCAGGGATATCACCTTGCCATCAAAGAACTATATAATCAAAACTATGAGAGGTTTTTGTTGTTTCCTTCCCCTATAGCAATATGTGACTACGAGAGGTGGACTATAAGGAAAGCTGAGTGCTGCAGAATTGATATATTCAAACTGTGGTGCTAGAGAAGACTTTTGTGAGTCTCTTGGACAGCAAGGAGATTGAATCAATCAACACTTAGATAAATTAATTCAGATTATTCAATGGAAAGTCAATATTGAAGGTCAGGCTTAAATACTTAGACCACATAATGATAAAATAAGACTCATTGGGAAAAATGAAAAACCTTGATATTATAAAAGATAGAAGGTAAAAAGAAAAGGGGAAAGAAAAGGATGGGATAGATAGTGTCATGAAAACAATTAATGTGATATTAGACAGACTTTGAGAGAGAGTGAAGGACAGAAGTTCCTAGCATTGCATGGTTTATGAAGTCATGAAGAGTCTTACACTACTGAATAACTGGAAAACAATCAAAGATGGTAAAGTGAATAGAGTGATAGGACCGCAGCTATGAAGATCTGAGTTCATGTTTGATCTCAGATACTTACTAGCTATGTGGCCCTGAGCAAGTCACTTGTCTGCTTCAGTTTCTTCAGCAATAAAATGTGAATCATACTAGTATCTACCTCATAGGGTTATTGAGAAAATCAAATGAGGCAATATTTGTAAAGAATATAGGAGAGTACCTTGAACATAGGCATTTCATAAATGATTGTTCCCTTCCCCTTTACCCTATTTTGCATCTTGGGTCTATCACTCCCCTCAGTATCGTAGTAGTATACTTCATTATCAGTTCTCTGGACTCATGATGGATCATCACATTGATGAAAATGCTTAAGTCTTTTAAAGTCATTTTTCTTTATAATGTTATCATATGAATTGTCCTCCAAGTTCAGCTTACTTCACTCTATATCAGGGCACATCAGTCTTTCCAGATGTTTGCAATATCATCCCTTCCATAATTCCTTCAGCACAATAATATCTCATTGTATTTATATGCCATATTTGGTTTAGCCATTCTCCAATTGGTTGGCACCTATTGAGTTTTCAGTTCTTTGCTGTTAAAAAAAAAAAAAACAGTTCTAAATACTTTTGTACATATGGGTCTCTTTTCACTATCTTGGATTTTAGTTGTGTCTTAAAGGATCAAAGAGATTCTAAGTGGTAAAGGTAAGGAGAAAGGCATAGGGAATGTCCAACACAAAGGTACGAAGAGGAGAGAAGGAATGTCTATGTTAGAATCACAGATAATAGGAAGAGAAGTAACGTACTGTGGAGTTGGAAAGATAAGTTGCAGTCACATCTGTAAAAGGTTTCAAAATCAAGTAGGAATTCATATTTATTCTGATCTGGAGAAATATGGAGCGATGTAGAGCCAGCAGAATTTATTGAGTAGAGGAACAAGATAATCAGATCAGTCTTTAAGATTTTGTAGCTATATAGTAGATAGATGGGAGTCAGTAGAGACTTGAGATGGGGAGGCCAATTAAGAGGCTCTTTCCTCAAATAATCTAAGTGAGAAATGATGACGGTCTGAACTAATGTGGTGACTTTATTGTAAGCAATAGGAAAGAGACAGATGCAAGAAATTTTAAGGAGATACAAAGAATAAAAGTTGGCAACTTTTGGGATATGTGGACAAGTCACTTAATATTTTGAGGTCTGTTTTCTTATTTGTAAAATCAAAGACTTGAACTAAATGTCTCAGTTTCTTCTTAGTTCCATACACACACACACATATACATATGCACACATACATATATACATATATCTATGCACATATGTATACCTATATACACATATGCATACATATATACACATATATGCACATGTGTATACTTATATATATTCCTTCTATAGCAAAGGTATTCCTTCTACTGGAATAGTTACATGCCTATTATATTTTATTTTCCATAATATGTATCACCATCATAGTACTATATTAGTTTTCACAACCACATAAATTTGGGCAAATAGAAAGAGACAGTTTTGCTTGTTTAACAATGGACATATTTCCCCTATTCTCCCTGCTTCCCCTCCCCCTGGATCATTAGAGCTGAATGGGAGCCCTGCCTAGAAAGAGAAAGATACAGTTCAGCTTTTCTAATTCATCCCTGACTACCCTTGTCAACAAGACTCCTTTCAGCAGGGCGCATTAGAAGAGCATTCAATGTACTTGTGCACACAGAACACACACACACACACACACACACACACACACAAGTGCCAATCACTGCTTCCTTTTATAACCTCATGTCACCAAGGACTCAAGATGAAAAATCAAAATGAATACCTAGAGCTAACTTTCCTTGAATAAAGAAAAATGTACATGGCTCTTTACAGTTCAGCTATGACTGTATGTCAACCTTACCTGTTTCATAATGGAAGGTTAAGAACATATATATTTACACACACACACACACACACACACACACACACTCTAATTATGTTCTCTGTTAAAACAGCCACCTGTAGGGAATTGTTGCCCAAGCCAGGCAGAGATCTGTGGCCATTAAGCTTACATGCCACATCTAAACTTTTATTTTTAGACTTCCCTTATCACAGTGGGATGCCCATTTGCACACCACATTTTCCCAGTGACTGAAAAGTGATGGCCACAGCTTGGCTGCCTGTACTACAATTAGTTATTTTTCACAGCACTCCCATTCTGGATGTCTCCATTGAACACAGAGCCTTTGAAGTCCACAGTGCATATGATTCAGCCACTGCTAAACTGGACTGGAGTTCATCTAAATAAAGCCCTAGCCTGAGCAGACATCAAAATATCTCCCCCATAATTGGCAAGGCCTATTATCCTAGCAAGCTATAAATGAAAGAAAATGACATTTTCCTGGCTACATGTTTTATCGACTTTCTGATAATGTACTTTTTTTCTTTTTAAAGGTATTCATTCTTTATACCTCATAATTAGCATCTGCTCTAGCAAAACTCTCAGAACATACTTCCATTAATATTTACCAATATATTTGCTATGAAATAAGTGGATATTTTAGCTATTTCTCAATTGGGGTGGCATTTGGATTCCCCTCAATCTTACCATTTTGTGGGGGCAGCTAGATAGAATTGTGGACCTGGAGTCTGGAAGATTCATCTTCCTAAGATCAAATGTGGCCTCATACAGTTACTACCTATTTGGCCCTGGACAACTCACTTAACTCTGCTTGCCTCAGTTTCCTTATCTGTAAAATGAGTTTGTGAAGGAAATGGAAAACCACTTAAGTAATTTTGCCAAGAAAACCCTTAATGAGGTCATGAAGACTCAGATACAATTGAAAATAAAATGACTGAACAAGAGTCTTCTCATTTAATTTATGAAAATCCCTTTAAAATTGGTGGTCATTTACTTTATATTAGACATATGTGATGTTTTCCTACAGCTAAATTTGGGAGAGAGTAGACAACTCTTTTAAAAAAAATATTTGTTATCCCTGAACAGATTCACAGGGAAACAGAAACCTAAGTTGTAAGAAAATAGATTACAGTGACCAAGGAGATTAATATAATCCTAGCTTGGCAACCAATGAAACAGTGACAATAGTATCTATTAACTCCTACTCTTTCTTTCCAACCACCATGAATCAGAAGGTGAAATATTTTTTTTAACTAAATATTACAGTATGTATAAACCTGATCCAAGAAATGATTTTGATAACAATAAGAAAATAAGGACATCTAATATGCAGGCTGTTGGAAACATAGCATAACATATAAAGAATGTAAAGCATACTATAGCAATTGGAAGACAGCATGACACAATGGAAGAAAACTGCTAGATCAGACCAACTAGGTTCAAATCCTGTCTACACAATTCATTACATATATGACTTTATGCAAATAACAACATCTCTGGGTCTCAACTTTCTCATGTCTAAAATAAGATTAGACTAGAAGACCTCCAAGTTCTCTTCTAGTTATAAATCTATCATCTGTAAACTGCAGAATATATTACCATTCATAAAAAAGCAAAGAAATCATAATGTGAAAATAGCTTCCAAGATTTACTAGCATGGAAGAGAGTTTATTTCAATGATGCAAAAATGACAAAAAAGGGGGGAAAAAGTAGTTCAGATCTACAAATGGAGTTCATTGTGCAGTTAGAAAGTCATCTAGAATAATTCTTTGCTCAGCTGATTTTTGTCAAGTCACTTAACTTCCCAGAACCAGTTTCCCCTTTTTTAAAATGAGAGGATGCTGGACTATGTCTAAGGTCCATTCCAGCACAAGGTAGACTGGAATAACATCAGAAATTGACTAAGAACCTATTACTGTACTGGAATAATCTTCAGAAAAAGTGCAGTTAGCACACAAAAGGAGGGGGAAAAAAGAGAGGGAGAAGGAGGCTCTGGCCAAAGAGGAAAGAGCTAAACTATCTCCAGGGTATAGTAGCTTCTTAGGAATTAAGGAATGATAACCAAGATCCACAGTGTAATAAATTAAGTAGTCAGAAGGAAATGAGATAAAGATCGAGGTTTATTAATTCCCTGTGGAGAACTGTCTCTGTATACAGATGTCTGCAGTCTTCCCAGGTCATGTATCTGAGATGTGACAGAGAATGATCTAGCCCTTGTTAAACATCATGACATCCACCTATTTTTGGTGATTTTGGTGGGAGCAAGTGATACCACCAAAGAGAACCCAGAAAACATTACTGAGTAATACGAAGTTCTAGGAAGAAAACTGAAGCTCCCTAGGGCATCAATGATGTTTTTATCACTACTACCAACTGAATATGAGGAATTCAGAAAGGTTGTTTTGAGAAATGAGGATTTCTGGGTCAAACTCAAAACATAGTTGTGATGGGGGGAAGAGAGAATAATATATCTATGCCCCATCTGATGACTAAACCTCTGTTCATCAGGTTTGGTGCCACTTTTAAAAGTGAAAAGCCAGGGAGATCAAAAGGATAGAGGGACACTTGAATGTACTTCTCAGACACCAGAAGTAGGAGTTGAAGGTCTCAAGGTCAGACAACAAAAAATATAATGGTAGCCCAAGGCTCTCATTACTATACTCCAACTTTAAATCCACTCCCTGAACTCTGAAAACAATGAACTACCTCTGATAAGAATCATTTGAAGGTTTTTGCTTAAAACAGATGATAAAGTAGCATGCATAGAGGGCTCTCCCAAATCTGTGCCCTGTAACTTGAGGAGGAGCTATGTATGTATAAATATATAAAAAGATACACATGCATATATACACATGTTATATAAACATTATGCATACATATGTGTGTATATATCTATTGATTAGTCACACTCTACTCTTGGTGACTCATTTAGGTTTCCTTGGCAAAGATATTGGAGCACTTTGCCGTTTCCTTCTCCAGCTCATTTTACAGATGAGGAAAATGAGGTAAAAAAGGGCTAACTAACTTGCCCAGGGGTACACAACTAGGAAAAATCTGAGTCCGGTTCTAAACTCATGTCCTTCTAATTCCAAGACCAGTACTTTATCCACTGTATCATCTAGCTTTTCATTATGTATCTATGTCTGCATATGTGTATATGTGCAGTTAAGTAACTTAGTGGATAGAATCCTGGGCTTCATCAGAGTGAGTTCAAATTTGGCCTAGGACACTTACTAGCTGTGTGGTCCTGGACAAGTCACTGTTCGCCCCAGTTTCCTCATCTGTAAAATTAGTTGAAAAAGAAAATGACAAAACTTCAGTATCTTTGCCAAGAAAATTCCAAATGGGGTCATGAAGAATTGGACACAACTGAAAAGAACAAAAAAAAAGCATGTGTATGTATATATAGATATCAAAGTTGTATCTAGATATAGATATCAAAGTTGTATCTATATATAGATATCAAAGTTATATACACATGCATATACATATGTGTGTATGTATCCAAGATATATATGTGTTTGTGTGTGGATATGTGTATATATACACACATATATACATACACACAAAAAAAATGTACACTTGCTAAAAAGACTATTTTATTCAGAATTGACACAGGGCAAGTGCTCACATGATGGTCAGAAGAAGCAATACAAAGACATTCTTAAGGTCTCTCTTAAGAACTTTGGAATTGATTGTGTGACATGGGAGAATTTGGCACAGGACAGCTCAGCATGGTGTGTCCTCATCAGAGAAGATGCTATGCTCTGTGAACAAATCAGAATTGAAGTAACTCAAAAGAAACATGAGATGTGCAAACTTAGAGAATCCATCCCAAATGTTCACATGGATGATTTGTGCCTGACCTTTGGTAGAACATTCTGAGCTCCTATTGGTCTGATCAGTCCCAATGGCACAATGGGACACACTGCAACTTAACTCTAGTAAAGTGATGTCATTTTGATTCCCTTAGAGAATGAAGGACAGCAATAGATAGATATATGCATATATGCATGTATACATATACACAAATACATATGCATATAGACACATGAACATGCATATTTATTTTGAGGGGTTTGCATGTGTGTATATGTGTTTGTATATATCAAAGTTGTACATATATATACATATACATATGGCAAATAAACACACATGCATATATAGGTATGTGTTTTTATACATATATATATGTAGCCCCGACAGTTATTTTCACAGAGATAGTGATTAAAGCCATGGGGGTAATGGAGTCACAAAGAACCAGAATATATAGACAGAAGAGAATAAGTTCAGGTCAGAGCCTTAAAGATGTCTACAGTTAGGGGCAACAAAAAAAGAAGAAGAAGAAACAGAAAAAATATCCGTACATACAGAACTATGAGAAATACAGGTAAAAAAAGAATATCAAGGTATAAAAGGTGGCAACATGAGTCAAACACAGAGCAGAGTGGTCAAGAAAGTTAAAGACCAAGAAAAGCTCATTAGGCTATCAGATATGAGGGGAAGGGAGTGGAAGGGAGAGCACTAACTTTAGTAAATTGAAGTTTCAAGGAATAGATGAAACAGTCTAAGGTTAGCAATCTATCCCCAATTAGGACCTTTAAGGGGAGGATCACAACATTGTGGTAGCAAACATTAATTCTGTATCCTAAATAAGCATTATTGATTTTG
The DNA here is from genome assembly GCA_023548195.1 of Bettongia penicillata ogilbyi. Lineage (NCBI taxonomy): Eukaryota > Metazoa > Chordata > Mammalia > Diprotodontia > Potoroidae > Bettongia > Bettongia penicillata. The sequence continues at coordinate 1,905,874 of JAJHZJ010000652.1, read as the reverse complement.
TACTATTATTGTTTAATGTATTAATATTTTAAAATTTAATAGATACTGGTGTGATTTATTTTTTAAATCATTACTAAATTCATAGTAGCTTTTTCTCATTATGGATTTTCAATGGACACTAACAATATAACTGCTATTATTCTTTCCAACTTGTCTAGCTTCTCTGTAGCCATGAAAGAAAAAAATAATACTTTCACCTTTTCTCATGCAGTCACCATTAATCTGTCTTCAAACTCTTTCCTCATATTTTTGTTTCCTCATAAAATAATAGTCAAGATAGTTTTATCAAGAAATGAGTTTCTTCCAACCTTTCTCTCTATGATTTCTCTCATAGATCCTCCCAGACTGAAGTTAACACACACAATTTCTGACTTCATAAGAAGTATTCTATGATGTAGAATGATGATTATAATTATAATTTCTGACTTGTGTGCTCTTAAAAAGACCATAATAGTTTTATAAACCCTGGAGAAGAAGTTTTTGAAAAGAGTTGCACTACAGTACTCAAAGAACCAGCAGATGTGATTATGGAATGAATATACATACATATATGCACACACACATTCACACATACACACATGTATGTGTATATCTACACACATGAGTATATACACACATGTATGTGTATATCTACACACATGTATGTGTATATCTACACACATGAGTATACACACATGTGTTTGTGTGTGTATATATATATGTCTTAGAAATGTCACAGAATATGGAGAAAACATTACAAGACCGTAGCAAGTATAGAATCTGTAAAGTATAGGATAAGTGAGAACATCAAGAATATGCTAATCTGGGAACTAGACGTTCCATTGCCAGATAAATCTCAAATTAACTTTACACCTAAGGCTGCCATGCTTTTCATTCACATGAATGTGAATGAAACTACTGAAAGCGTATGCTGTTTTAATCCAACTGAAAAACACTAGATTCTTACTCAGAGTCCAGAGGGAAACAAATTCTGGCTGAAAATGTTCATTTAAGATTGCAGGGGAACCTAAAAAAGAGAACTGATGATTATTTTCATCACTTTATCCTGTAATACTGAAGCTTGCATCCTTCACTTTAGCCAAGGGCATATTTATTTCCTATCTGTATTTAAGTTGGGGGCTCTGGTGGTCAAAATTGGCCAAAGGATGATAAAAGACTCTGATGAGTCTGAGATTGGGTAGGTATTTGGAAAATAATGGGTCCAGAAAGAACAAGGATAAATCTCAGACACTTTTACCCCCTTAGGGAAGGGAAAGTGAGGATATATATAACTGTAAGACTCTTAAGGTGGCTAAGTATGGGTACAGCTCCTAAGTCAATTGCCCTTAATCATTAAACTCCCTGGTCACATACTAGCAAAAAGCTTTCTCTTATATGGATGCTCCTATTATCTCTAGACCTTTCCTTGTGATGGATCATGGGATCTAGCCAACCCCAGATAGCTCTAATAGTCTTGGGGACAACAAAGACCAATCCAAAAATATCACAAAGAGATTGATATTGTAAGCATTTATTATCCAGCCAGCATGAGTGTCCTTCGATAAGGATGGCTGAACACTGTATTGCATTTAATGAGAATCTGAAAGCCAGACCTAATCACTGTTGTCACTTTTATTATTTTTTTTTAATTTTCAATAAGAAGTGTGTGCTGATGATATTTATAGTATGATTATGGAGCTTAAGAAGGGAGCACATACACAAATCAGAACTTACTTCTCTAGTAGAGACCTCAGTAATAAAGAACTAAGGCAACAAAGTAGCACTAGCTTATATACTATGTATCTTAAACAATTTGCCCATTAGAATGTAAGCGCCTGGAAGGTAGGAACTACTCTTCGTATCCCTAGCACTTAGTACAGTGCCTGGCACATGGTGGGTATTTAATATAGTAAATGGAATTGTATGAAACTCAACCCTTGTGTATCACCAAAGAACAAATGGATTGCAGAGACTCAAGCTCTAACCTTTCTCCTCCTGACACTGACCACAAAATGATAATAAAATAATGGACATATATGCACTGTTTTTAAGTTTGCAAAGCCTAAAAATAATTTAAAACTCACTCCACTTTGGATTCCCTGCTCTGCCTCATTTCAACTCCACAGGAACAAGCTGCCCCAAAACTCATTACCTCTAACGCCATGCTGCTAACTCAAGCCCTGATTGACACCACCTCCCTCAACTTCCTCTCTCCCCTCTAAACTGGAGGGCTGAAAAAGGGAGTAGTAAACTCTTCCCAATGCCTTCTTTTATAGAAGGCATTCACTAGACTGTTCAACACACTCCATTCTATATCCGTTGCTTGGTCTGTTTTCACCGACATGGAACAAGTTGTACCATGTGGGGTACCCTCTGGTATCCCATACTCTTGTTCCTATTTTCCTGTCTCCTTTTGCATGCTTTTTCTCCCTTTAGACTTTAATAAGCTCTTGGAGAAAAGGGATCACCTTTCTTTTTATTAATTGTATCCCTGGTGCTTAGCACAGAACCTGGCACACTGTAGGCACTTAATGAATATATATTGGATTGAATTTATTGGGTTAGATTATAAAGTAAGCACTACAGGTTTCCTTATCTCTATCGTATAGATGAAGACTGGGAGTATTAAATGTCAAGTGACTTTCTTTGCACAATTAACAAATGTTAGAGGTAGAATTCAAACCCAAGTCTTTTTCACTGCAAAGCTAGCACATAGTTCACAAGTGACTCTATGACCCTGTGAAATAGTTATGCTTTTGGACATGAGAGGAGATAGTGAAATTCAGCGTTTCATGGTTAAGCTAATTCCTTTAAACCACAAGCATTGAAGTCTTACAGCCCCACATGGCCATGGACCAGCAATCGAGCTTAATTTCCTGGCATTCTGTTGTTGCTGATAATTCTGGGCATATGATGGTGATGATTATAATAGTAAAATCAAGTACTGTTGGACCAAGTGGCAGCATGGTAACTTTGATCCAGATGGATCCCAAAGTGTTTTATAAATTGGAGAATCCCTGACAAGCTTGATGTTCAGGGAATTTGCCTGTCATTGAAAAACAGACATATTGCCACAGAAATATGCCCTCTAATTGATTAAGTTGATTAATTTGAAACCTTAGGATGACAGTGGCTTGCCCCATAGAATGTTAAGCATTGTGGCACCATAAATAGATTTATGTTTCCCCTTTTTCAGAATTGTTGCTATCACCATTCAGTCCTTTCAGTCACATTCACCTTTTCGTGACCACATCTAGAGTTTTCTTGGCAAAGATGCCATATTAGTTGGCCATTTCCTTCTGTCGCTCACTTAACAGATGAAGAAACTGAAGCAAACAGGATTAAGTGACTTGTCCAAAATCATAAAGCTATTAAGTGTCTGAGTCTGAATTTGAATTCAGATCTTCCTGATTCTAGGCCTGGCACTTTACCCACTGTGCCACCTAGATGCTCTTCTAGGAATTGTTAATCCCTCCCTCATTCATTCATTCAACAAATTATTGAACAGATTCCTGACATAAGAAATCAGAAACACAAGTCATGCTCTAAGAACTTATAATTTAATGAGGAAGAAGAGTTATAAAATAATTATTTAAGAAGGCAAGGCAGTATATCTGAGTGCCACAATCAACACCATGGCCCTAATGATCAATGAAACATGACAAAATGTTTCAGGGCTATTCTGAAGGTCATTTCAAAAGAGAGAACTAACATTCTCAGGTCAGAAGCCAACTTACTGAATCCATGCCTATTCAAAGAGTGATCAGAGAGAACTCCTATTAAGAATGCTAAATAGCCTGATAGATAGAAGGCACAAAAAGTCTTAGTGTGGCTTTAAACTTTAATAAATGTTGCGTAAATTTTCAGAGGAGGTCACTGTATTATTAGTTTTACTTAACTGACTTTGTTACAAGGGGCATCTCAAAAAATGAGAATAATTTATAAATGTAATGTAAAAATAAAACTTCATTTTCTAAAAAGCAAACAGCTAAAAAAAATCTTTTACAGTACTAATTATTATGATAATGATGATGCTTACTACCTCTATGACCTTTGGCAAGTCACTTTACCTCCCTTGGCCTCAGTTTCCTCACTTGTAAAATGAGGGAGTTGAACTAAATGGCCTGCAAAGTTCCTGTGTCTTTAAATCTATGAGATTATATGGAAATTAAATGAGGTAAGAGATCATTCCAGACAGACAGGGTATCCTGTTCAAAAGTACCAAAACAGAAAGATTTTCCAGGAGGAGAAGAGGATAGAGATGTATTGGGAAATGCTGTTGATGTCAAAACAAAATATATCAATTCAAAAATTAAGCATTAAAACAGGAGGTACAATGTTGATTTCAGGAAACAAAGAGTAGATCAGTCTGGCTGCAACATATGAAATAAACCTGGAATGATGAATTACAACCATATCATGGAGGGTATAAAATGCCAAAATTAGGTATTTGTTTTTCATCCTAGAGAAAATAGGGACCTACTGAAGGCATTTGTATCTGAACCTCAAGGGAATGGGGGAGCCACTGAAGATTTTTCTTGCCAGCCTCTCGTCTCCTCTTCCACCAACTCCTTCCCCAACCATGGAGAAAAATCGCACCTCATTCGGTAGAATCCTGTGACATAGCATGGTGCAGTAGAGTCAGGAATCAATCAAGTATTTATAAAACAACCACTATGTGTCAGGCAAGGTGATAATGAAACAAGGACGAAATTGACATTATTTCAACCTTAAAGAGTATCCTCATAGTGAAAAAAATGATAAAGGACTTTTATAAATATGAGCTATCATGTTTATTTTTCCTATTTCAACTGATTATTCTTGAGAACCAGGTGCTAAACTAAATTGTTTCTACGCTACTAAAGGAATATAATTGCTGTTAATGTCTTCTAAATTTCAATGACCAGAGGCAAAAGCCTGGCTCATTTTTCTTAGCTTTGCTTCTGATAAACCCAGATTTTCTGACTCCAGATCCAGTATTATTTGTTCTCTCGGCAAGCTCATCCTTCCAAACACTAGTGCCCATCCTCCCTATTCACTCTGTAGTTATTTTATATGTACTTATATACATATTTGTCATCTGTATGCTTTAGACTATGAGTTTGATGCATTTTATTCTTTATATCTTCATCCCCAGAAACAGTAAATTGCCTTTAGTGAAGAGGAAAATACTAAGGACTCATCAAGCACCTGTTATAGGTTCTGTACTAGATACCCAAGGGGATACAAAAGAGAAGGAGAACATAGACTTAACCTTGCAGGAGTTTATAATATGGTTGGGAAGGCAAGTCATAAGCACTTGACATTGTCTCATATGTGAAAGGTAATATATGATTAATTAGGATCATTGAATTTAGGGCTGAATGGAACCTTTGAAATTTAGATTTGGTTGACATTTATGTAAGGCTTTAAAGTTTATAACATAGTCTGAATGAATTATCTCATTTGCTGCTCACAACAGCCCATGGCATAGGCATTCAGATATTTTTTAACTCCTATTTGATAGATGCGTGAAGGCTCTAGGAGGTTAAATGATTAATTCATGGTTACAATGTTCACTATATGCTAAGCAAACATAGTGAAGCTGAGAATACAATCACCATTGAAGAACAGACTGATTTTCAAGAGGTCTTCAATTATTGAACATATGGTAGATAGTCCTTTCTTGGGAAGCAATATAGCTTATCTGGTAAGAAATATTTGAACCTAAGAAGAAGTATATTCCTAGGTACTTTGCCACTATCAAAAGGTATACTAGAAGCATAGATGCCATACTCTTCCAAGAGTAGGGCCAGTGAGAGCAGTAGGAGGACACCACCATCTATGGCCCTCTATTATCAGTCTCAGTCCCTCCATGCTTATTCACTGATCACATTTCCCTTATCTGTGTGAGGGTTGCAAGTGGGATTTGAAGAAAAAAGAAAGAAATTGCTTTGAAATGGATGGTGGAGGGAATGAACGTAGGAAGAAGTCATTAAGAATAATGTAAAAAGAGTGCTTCGCTTCACCAGGATCTCAGTTAGGCAAAGTCCCAGCCTCTCTGCCCTAGTTTTGGCTCTGTTGAACCTAGATTTTCTGACTCCAAATCTAGTGGTATTTATTCATTCATCAAACTCATCTCTTCAATCACTAGAAGTCTCCCTCCTTAATTACTTCATATTCATTTATATTAATTCTTTAAATAAGGAGAGATAATTAATTCTTTAAAATAAGGAGAGATAACAAATATATATATATATATATATATATTTGTTATCTCTCCTTATCATACTATAAGTTCCCAGAGAATAACATTGTTTCATTCTTTGTTTTCTTTTTTATCACTGGCAAGAATGAGTGACTCTTAATAAGTAATCAAATGGTGAAATATATGAAGTGTGGAAATGAAGTGTGCATGGTACTCTGCTAGTAACATAAATTGCTAGTAGATAAAGTGAATTCAGTTCTATGATTTTCTCCTCATCTGGTTTTGTGAAAGTGAATATGTGGGAGAATATAACTGACTCCAGTTTGTCCTATATTGCTGTTATATTTCCTTCCCTTTTTGTAGTGATGTCTCTTTGATTCATAATCTTTGTGTCCCCTTCCCCTCTAATTGCTTTACACTTCCACAATTAAAAATAAAGAGTGAAAGAAAGAAAGAAGAGGAAGAAAGAAAGAAAAGAAGGAAGGGAAGGAGGAAGGAAGGAAGGATAGAATGGAGTAGATGGAACCTAATGACTATATGAAAAATCAAGAAATTATAAAACAAAACCAAAAGAATGAAAAAAATAGCAGGCATTGTGAAATATCTCATTGGATAAACAACTGACCTGGAAAATATATTCAGGGGAGATAATTTTAAAATTATTGTCTTACCTGAAAGCTATGATTTTAAAAAAAAGCCCAGACATCATTTTTCAAGAGATCATCAAGGAAAACTGCCCTGGTATTCTGGAACCAGAGGGTAAAATAGATATCGAAAGAATCCACCTCCTGAAAGAGATTCTGAAAGGAAAACTGATAGAAATATTGTAGTCAAATTCCACAGTTCCCAGATCAAGAAGAAAATATTTCAAGCAGCCAGAAAGAAATGAGTATTGTGGAAACACAATCAAGATAACACAAGATCTAGCAGCTTATACATTAAGGAATCAGAGGGCTTGGAATATGATATTCTAGAGGTCAAAGGAGATATGATTAAAACCAACAATCACCTACCCAGAAAAACTGAGTATAATACTTCAGGGAAAAAAAAACGGTCATTCAATGCAAAAGGGAATTTTCCTTTATTTTAAAATTTATTTGTTTTCAACATTCATTTCCACAAGATTTTGGGTTTCAGATTTTCTCCCAATCTCTCCCGTCTCTCCTCATCCCAAGACACTGTGCATTCTGATAACCTCTTCCCTCAATCTGCTCTCATTTCTATCACATTCCTCCCTTCCCTTATCCCCATCTTCTCTCTTTTTTTGTAGGGCAAGATAGATTTCTATACCTCATTACGTATATGTCTTATTTCTCAATTGCATGTAAAAGCAATTCTCAACATTCATTCCCAAAACTTTGAATTCCAACTTCTCTCCCTTTCTGTCTCCCTAACCATACCCACTCAGAAGTCAAGCAGTTCAATATAGGATGTACATGTGTAGCTATGCAAAAGACTTCCATAATAGTCATGTTGTGAAAGACTAACTATAATTTCCTCCATCCTATCCTGTCCCCCATTTATTCTGTTCTCTTTTTTGATCTTGTCTCTCCTCAAAAGGGTTTACTTCTAATTACACCCTCCTCTCATTTATCCTCCCTTCTATCATCCCCCCACACCCCACTTATCCCTGTAGTGTAAGATAGATTTTCATACCAAGTTGGGTGTACATGTTATTCCCTCCTTAAGCCGAATGTGACAAGAGTAAGCTTCACTTATTCTCTCTCACCTCCCCTCTTCTCCCCTCCATTGAAAATGCTTTTTCTTATATTTGCCCCATTCCATTTCTCCCTTTCTCCTCCCAATATATTCCTCTCTGACCTCTTTATTTTATTTTCTTAGACATCATTCCTTCCTCTTCAGCTCACCTAATGTCCTCTGTCTATACACACACACACAAACACACACATATATATACACACTATATACATACACATATGTGTGTGTATAATCCCTCCAACTACCCAAATACTGAGAAAATTTCAAGAATTGCAAATATGATCTTTCCATGTAAGAATGTAAACAGCTCAACTTTAGTAAGTCCCTTAGGATTTCTCTTTTCTGTTTAACTTTTCATGCTTCTCTTGATTCTTGTCTTTGAAAGTCAAATTTTCTATTCAGCTCTGGTCTTTTCATCTACAGTGCTTGAAAGTCCTCTATTTCATTGAATAATCATTTTTTTCTTGGTTTTAATCCCAGTTCCTTTGACTTCTGGAATATCATACTCCAAGCCCTTTGATGCCTTAGTGTAGAAGCTGCTAGATCTTGTGTTATCCTGATTGTATTTCCACAATACTTGAATTGTTTCTTTCAGACTGCTTGCAATATTTTCTCTTTGACCTGAGAACTCTGGAATTTGGCTACAATTTTCCTAGGAGTTTTTCTTTTTGGATTTCTTTCAATATTTATTTTACCCTCTGGTTCTAGAATATCAGGGCAGTTTTCCTTGATAATTTTGTGAAAGATGATGTCTGGGCTCTTTTATTGATCATGGCTTTCAGGTAGTCCCATAATTTTTAAATTGTCTCCCCTGAATGTATTTTCCATGTCAGTTGTTTTTCAAATGAGATATTTCACATTTATTCTTTTGGTTTTGTTTTGCAATTTGTTGGTTTCTCAAATATTCATTAACTTCGAACTGTTCCATCCTGATTTTTAAAGAACTATTTTCTTCAATGAGCCTTTGAACTTTCCTTTCCATTTGACTAATTCTGCTTTTTAAAGCATTCTTCTCCTCATTCACTTTTTGAGTCTCTTTTGCCAATTGACTTAGCCAATTTTTAAAGGTGTTATTTTCTTCAGCATTTTTTAGGGTCTCCTGTAGCAAACTGCTGACTTGCTTTTCATGGTTTTCTTTCATTGCTCTCTTTTGTCTTCCCAATTTTTCCTCTACCTCTCTTACTTGATTTTCAAAATCCTTTTTGAGCTCTTCCATGATGTAAGACCATTGCATATTTATTTTGGAGGTTTTGGATGCAGAAGCCTTGCTTTTTTTTTGTCTTCCTCTGATTGTATGCTTTGTTCTTCCTCATCTGAAAGGATGGAAGAAAATACCTGTTCATCAAGAAAGCAACCTTCTATAGTCTTATTTTTTCCCTTTGTTGGGCATTTTCCCAGCCTGTTACTTGATTTTTGAGTCCTCTCTCAAGTGGAGTAGCCCGTAATTTCTCAATTCCTCTAAGGTGGTACAAACAAGGGAGAGGAATTTACTCCTTTCCTGGCCTGTGTTCTGCTCTGGGAGCAACCACAAACTTTTCTGGCCAAGACCTATGAGTAGAATTCTCTCTCTAGAGCCTCCACCAGTTCTACCAGTTCAGCACTCTTCCTTATCCCAAGGCTGCCACTCATGACTAAGACCCAGATCAGTTGCTCAATTCCTCAAGAGTCTTTAGGTTGAGTGTTCTGCTGCCCCAGTGGCTGCTGCTGCCCTGGGTCAGATGCTGGGACCAGATTCTGCTCCCTTCTCACCTAGGTGAAAGAGCTTTCCGCAAAAAAGACCTTTGAAGCTTTCTTTGGCCGTTGTGGGTTATGAAGTCTGGGAACCATAGCTGCTGCCCATGATTCTACACCTTGAAATCTGCTTCAGTCCTGTTCCTACTGTGAAACCAAGACTGGACTGTGCTCCGCTCTAAGCCTGGTGTGATAGACCTTTTCTGTTGGTATTCTAGGCTGCCTCAGGCTGGAAATTTCTTTCACTCTATCACTGTGCTACTCTAAAATTTGTTTAGAGTAATTTTTACAGGTATTTTATAGGCTATGGGGGAAGAGCTACCACAGGTCTGTCCTTCTACTCTGTCATCTTTACTCTGTGACCTGAAAAAGAAAATTTTCAAGCATTCTTTCTGAAAGGACCAGAACTGAATAGAAAATTTGACTTTCAAATATATGAATCAACAGAAGCATGAAAGATAAACAGGAAAGAGAAATCATAAGGGACTTTCTAAATTTAAACTGTTTACATTCCTATATGGAATGCTACATACAACTCTTGAGACTTTTCCTAATATTTGGCAGTTGGAGGAAATATATACTCATAGACGGAGGGCACAGGGTGAGTTGAATATGAAAGGATGATATCTAAAAAATTAAATTTAAGGAGTGAGAGAGGAATATATTTGGAGAAGGAGAAAGGGAGAAATAGAATGGGATAAATTATCTCTCACATATAAGAAGCAAGAAAAAGTTTTTTCAATTGAGGGGCAGAGGGGGAGATGAAAGGGATAAAGTGAACCTTGCTCTCATCACATTTGGCTTAAGGAGGGAATAACATGCACACTCAATTTGATATGAAAATCTGTCTTACCCTACAAGAAAGTAGGGGGTAAGGGGATAAGTGGGGAGGGGATGAGGGGTGATAGAAAGGAGGACAAATGGAAGGAGAGAGTAATTAGAAGTAGACACTTTTGAGGAGGGACAGGGTCAAAAGAGAATAGAATAAATGGGGTACAGGATAAGATGGAGGGAAATATAGTTACTCTTTCACAACATGACTGTTTTGCATAACTATACATGTATAATCTATATGGAATTGCTTTCCTTCTCAATGGGGGTGGGTGGGGAGGGAGGAAGGGAGAGAAGTTGGAACTCCAAGTTTTAAAAATGAGTGCTAAAAATTGTTTTTACATGCACCTGGGAAATAATTCATACAGGCAATGGAGTATAGAAATCTTTCTTGTCCTACAAGAAAATAGAGGGGAAAGGGATAAGAGAAGGGAGGGCTGCTATAAAAGGGAGGGGAGATTGGAGGAAGGGGTAATCAGAATGCACACTTTCTTGAGGTGGTTGGAGGGGAGAGATGGGGAGAAAATTTGGAACTCAAAATCTTGAGGAAGTGACTGTTGAAAACTAAAAATAAACAAATTATTTTAAGGACTGCTTCATAGAAAACACATTTCTTCCATTACATTGTCTGGGTCATGTAGCTCAGGAGAGTAAAATACATACAACATATATGCATATGTATGTGTGTGTATGTCATATATACATGTGTGTCATCTGTGGAATTGTGAAACATACATCTATCACCTACTGATGGTATGTGTCACATTTTTGAGTAGATAAACTGCAGTTTTCCTTTCTGTATACTGTCCTTGGCTTGTTCATTCATTCACTACCAAGGACTCTAAAATTCTCCCAAATTTTGTTCTATCTATTTTTTCTGCTCCTATCTCTCTGATCACTACTTTTTATTCTCTATCTCTAGATCATCATCCACTTTCAATCCCCTTAAACACAGGCTTATAATTTTGCTTCTTAGTGGGAAGATCTTTCTCATCCATTAATAGGTGAGGTGATCTGCCTGGGTCATATGGAAGTCTGAGTCACTGTAACAGCAAGGACCAGGGCATACAGAGGAGGGCCTGCTGTACAGGTTGTTAGATCTGCTTTTCTAAAAGGAAAGCAACTTCTGCGGGGTCAACAACCTACTTTAATCAAGCACATATATAATTCACTTCATTCAGGGGAAAAAGTCAGCACCCTGAACTTCAGAGAAAATACAGAGAAATAAACACCAGCAGACAGGGCTTCCAACTGTTGGAACATAAGCAATATATACATGACAGATCAACAGACAAATCCAACTGTCTGACCATTACATACATACTTAGTTGCAAGAGAAAGAAGTACCAACATCTGAGTTTTCAAAGCTGGGGGGGGCTCCTTAATGGCTACCCAGAGTCTCATCTGGCCAAACAAACACTTCCAATGACTAAGCCTCAAAGTGAAATCTCACTTCAGAGTATATGTATACACTTTCCAGAGCCAAAGGGCATCACAGCCCTTGAGAACCAGTATCTCATTAGAAATTAACAAAAGGAGTAGACCTTCCTACAAAACAAATCTCCCCTAATAAGGTTCACTTAATGGGTGGGCCCATTACTGGGGAGGAAAGATCTTTAACTGTCATTAGCATAATTAACATTACAGTCACATGGAGACTGTGGTGGAAGGAGCTTGCTGAATGAGTGGAACAAGAAGGGGTGGAACAGGAAGAGACAGCCCTAGAGCAGAACTGAAAGGAAATTTGTTCATGAGTCTATTCAAGAGATTCTAGGAAGAATGCAGTCAAGTAGGACTGCTATGAGAGAGCTTGTTTGTGATTTTCTTTAAGGGGGCCTACTTGTGAATTGTTTAATGGAGATAGTTTGTGGGAAGCCTAGCAGGGGAAGTCATGGGGATGGTGTTGTTCTCTGTATTGTTATTGTGTATAAATTTTGTTACTATGATGGATTTGGCTTTCTGGTATTGGAATAAATGTTTTGGTTCTGTCTTTCATGTGGAGAGTGTTTTATTTAGTGATTCAGAATCGAACTGCGATATTCATGGTCGCCCTGTGAATATCACATTAGCACTATAGGGCTCTGTCTTAAGCTGCTTTTCCACAGTTTCTCCTTTATTTCATTGATTCCTGTGAGTTTGAGTATCTTCTCTACACAGATAATGCTCAAATCTATCTTGCCCTAATTGCTCTCTTGAACCACAGAGTCAATTGTTTGCTTGATACCTTCTGAATGTCTCACAAGGTTTTCAAATTCAACATAAACAAAATAGAATTCATTATCGTTTCTCTTAAACTGATCTATACTTCTCAACCTAAATTCTAAACTTCTTTCGTTCAGTTTGAGCACCTCTATCATCCCAGTCACACTGTGACCTTGAAATTGTAATAAGAATAATTTCAGGTTTAACGTTTACTAAAGATGATCAGTTCAGATAACCAGCCAGGACTTGCAAACTCAAACTGAGCCATCAACTTTAGCTCCAGTGTTAATGGTTAGTTTGAAAAATTCCATTTATATCCCTAGTATTTAATGAATAGTTTACTATTTTACCTGACTCTTCCCTTTTTGCTAACTATTCTTTGGTTTATAAATTATTGCCTTCCTCTCTAGCCTTGTATAAAATTCCACTGTGTCCATCTGTAATGTTAATGAAACAAGAAGATCTTCCTCACCCACTAATAGGCCTATGTGGCCAGCTGTGATACATCTTAAATCACATAGAGCCCATTGAGAGAGAAACTTGCTTGAAGAGAAACTTACTTATGGGAAGCTTGCTTGTAGGAAGCTAGTTAGGCACTGAATCATGAAGATTATGATGATTTCTGGCTCTGAAAAGTGTAAATATACTCTGAGTTGGTATTTTGCTTTGCCGGTTTGAGAAGGATCTTTTGATTTCCTGGTTGAGACCTTGAGTAGCCATATATTCAGAGCCCCTTGACTATTTAGATGTCTGTGCTCCCTTGATCCAGTGATGTATATAATGTACATAGCCAGGGCCCTATCTGTTGATATTTATGATAATTTCTCTTCTATTTTCTCTCTTTGTATTTTCTCTGACATTCAGGGTGATGACCTTTCTCCTGAAGGAGTGAATGTGGTTAAAAGTAGAATTGTTAACCCCTGTTTTGAGCTGTCTTTCCTAGAAAAGAAGATCAATAACATGTGGTAGCAGGCCATTCTGGGTGTGCTAGAGTGCTTGCTGTTGCATTATCTCACCTATGTAATGTCAACTGGACCAGAACCAGCTTCGAACCCGTGGATGACTGTAACTGCACAAAGCAGGCTAGAAACAGGAGTGTCAGGAATCTAATAGAAGTTTAATTTCAAAGTGAGGGAAATGGCTTGCAAGCAAGTATATATGTGCCAGAGCCTCACCCCAAGTGGAGTGGAAAGAGCCCAGGCAGTGTGGGAAGATTTCAAAACTTATACCAATGGCTGTACCATGAACTGTAGCCCTGACAAGGAGGGGTAAAAACAACAGTGTGACAAATTTGATTCATAGCAGGACTTCATGACCAGAGCATGTGTACTGAAAGTGCTTGTCCATGTGCAGAGACCACGTGATGCGGGTGTGAAACAAGTCTGGGATTTTGCTGCGATCATTCAGATGATAAGTACAATGGACAGTTGTTAGCTCAGTTTGCTTGCTGGGCCTTAGCTCTGAAAAACAAGGTGTCACCTAATATCTTGATATTTTCCCCCTTTTGGGAAAAGATAGGGGTTCTGAAAGAACTCCTACACTTATGGTCAATAAAGGAGAGGCAAGTATAAGCCAAGATGCCACGAGGCTAGTTGGGCCAGGATAAGATGTACCTTTAAGATCAGATACTGCTAATTTCATTCCTTTACATTTTAAAAATTGATTTCTTTACCACTCTTGAGTTTTGTTCTTCATTTTTATTATATTGGCCCTACCTATCCATGAACAATTTATATTTCTCCAATTATTTAAATCTTTTATAGTTTCTGTGTTTGTTTTGGTTTGTTCTTCCTGGTATTTTATGCTGTCTAGAATTATTTTAATTAGGCATTTATTACTCTCTCTTCTTGCACAGTTGTGTTTGTCATATTGTCTGCAGAAAGAGATAGTTTTATTACTTCAGTCCCTATTTTGATTCCTTCTATTTCTTTTCCTTCTCTTGTTGCTATTGCTAGGATTTCCTATACAATACTGAATACTATTGGTGACAGTGGGCATCCTTGTTTCACATCTGATCTCACTAGGAAGGCTTCAAGCTTATCCCTATTACTAATAATGCTTGCTGATGGTTCTAAATAGACATGCTTTTTATCAATTTAATTAAAAATCCATTTATGCGCACATGTTCATATGTTCTTAATAGAAATTGGCATTGTTCTTTATCAAAAGTTTTTTTCTGCATCCATTAATATAACCACATGATATTTTCATTATTATTGATATAAACCATCCCTGCATTCCTGGTATAAAACCCTGGTAAAAAATAATGTATAATCCTTATAATGCAGTATTGTAATATTTTAACTAGTATTTTATTTAAGATTTTTGCTTCCAAATCATCTATAAAATTGCTCTATGATTTTCTTTCTCTGGTTTTGCTCTTCCTGGCTTTAGGTATCAGTATCATATTTATTTTATAAAAGGAGTTTGTTAGGATCTCTTCCTTGTTTATTATTTCAAATAATTTTTTAATACTGGATTTAGTTTATCTTTAAATATCTGAGAGAATTCATTTTTTTCAAGAAGCTCTTTTTCTGCCTTTTAAAATTATCAGACAGATATTTTAAAAATGAGAAAATAATTTCACCTTCTTTGTCATTATCAATACAATTTAATGTGAAAAATCCTTAATACTTAATTAATACATCTTTAATCCAATTTTGAAAACATTACTAAAACATACTCAAAGCCTGAGTTTCCAAGACAGATAAATTTGGAAGTCAATCGTATACAATTGTATATAGTTCTTAGAGAAAACAGTGTAATGCTTTTCTCAAAATTTACTCTTGCATTTTATTAGAAAACTTTAACATTACATCTTAGTCTTATTACTTCCCTCTCAGGAAGATATCATCCCTATATTATAATTTGACCACAAATAAAAGTTAAAATTGTAAGATGTTCATATTTGATTCCTATTATAGTAACTCAGAGATGTTTCAGTAGCAACCTATTATTTAATAGATTTATTATTGTACTACAAAACTTGAATATAGAAATTTGCTATATTAGAAAAAAGAGGAACATAATTATAACAATGTAATGTGGGTTGCACTATGTCAGTTCTGTTTGCTTCCATGCATAAATCATATATGACAGTCAATCATGTAGACACAGTGTATCAAAATCAAGGCTCAGGATTAACCAGGTGAGACTTTTCCTTCTAAGGGAGGAAATAGCACAGTGGAGAAATAGAGTTCTGTCTGCGGTCATCCTCAAAATTTTTCCTGGGCACAGGTAGCCACCATTAGCAGTACTCAGACTGCCATTTTCTTTTATTGACTTCATGACAATTCAGACAACTCTCCCTGTAATCAAAACTGAAAACCATAGTAAAATACAGAGGCAAGAATTTTTACCTTATATAGCAAAATTTCACTTACCACAACTTAGAGTCTAAATATCTTTTCTGATGTTTCCCTTACAGTTAACATTTTATTTATCTATTACTTATAAATTAAAGCTATCCATTCCTAGGCTTTATACAGCAGATACCTGATAGTTGACTCATCATTAATATGTCGTAGCTACATCTTTAAACCACACTATATAGTATCATAATAGCCAAGATTTTCAAATGAAAAATCACTACTATAGTAGCATATCATTATCATTATTAATGGTATTGTTATCTGCTTTATAACAAAGTGTACCCTATTAAATATTTAACCTTTTTCAAAAATCTATTTTTATCATATCCTTTTAAAGTTCAATTCATAATCTAATAGCATTCAGATTAAAAAGTTGTTTTGTCTAACAATATTTCTATTACAATGGTTTCCCAGATTTCACAATTGAAGAGAATTTAGAAACACAATAATAATACAAACAATAAACTTCTGATGACATCCAGTGATTTCCAAATTGTCCTATAAAAATGATTGATCTTATTACCTTTGGAATTTTAAAAGCATTTTAGAGTTAGCAGGTATAGAACAATTGCAATCAATTAAAGAAATAATAATAACATAGTAATTAGCAGATGCCAGTCACTGTGTTAAGCATTCTACGATCAATATATTATTTTAATTTCACAACAGCCCTGGGAGGTAGGTAACATTATTGTTTTTCTCTTTACAGATCAGGAAATTGGGGCAAATAGAGATCAGATAACTTCCCTAAGATTGCATAGCTAATAACTTTCTGTAACCAGAACAGAGAAGGGTGGGCTCACCAAGGACAGAAGTTGGATTTCTCCCTTCCCCTCATCTTGAATTGCCATGCTAGGCAATGCCAGGAGTACCAGGATTTTCCAGGCAGCAGGTGGGTGGGACCTGCTGAGGGTTGGGCCTGCACTGGAGATACTGCTGGGGGTGACTGGTCCCAAGACCTTCCTATTGGTGTTGGTTCCTAGTGGCAGGTCAAAGCAGATGTTGGCTGTGGGGTCTGACCACCCTGATGGCTGCAGCTCTGGGATCAGGCACGGCTGAGGCTGAGGCTGGGGCCACGTGCTGCTTCTGGGGAACTTTGGGCAGAACGTATTGCCTCTGTGTAATGCTCTCAAGCTTGTATATAGGGGTGAGCTATGGGATTCCCAGGGACATAGGAGCATGGAGACCACTGCTAGTTGGGTGTCTTGTTGCAGCTGCTGCTCCCCCCTCACCAGGTAGGTCAGAAAATAGTTCAAGTTTCCTTACGTTTTCCCAGAATCACTTTTAATGATGAGAATCTGATCCAAAATAAGAGAGGGAAAGACCTAAAGGAATGGGGGAACTTATCAGAGATTCAGGACATTGGGACATGGACTATAATGGTCTCATTAGTAATCCCCACAACTGAGATACTTTCATGACTCTGGGGAAGGGGGTTAAGGAAAGCAAAGGGGTTTAAAACTGAGTGTGGCATCAATTTCACCAAGGGTGAATACTTATTGCACCTGGATGAGCAAGGAGACTTCTCCAAAAGAAGTCATGGAAATGACAGACATAGTCTGAATATTCCTTTCCTTGTACTACCCCTTCCTGCCAACCCTCCCCAGAGTCATGTCATGCTGAGTGTTTGAGGTTGTGGGTAGGTCTCTTAATGCTTTCTGGGATGCTTTCTCTGCTTTCATCATCTATCATGGCCTTTACTCTGCATTATGTCTTCCACTGGCCAGATATTTTACAGTAAAAATAAACTCCTTTCTTGTGGCTCTTGTTGATTAAAGGGACCATACTTTCCTGTCCTAATACTGAAAAGGGAACATGGGAAGAAGAGGGAGTGGCAGGGGGGAGGGATAGACTGTTACAAACAAAAAATTATTTTTGGCATCTCTAAATTCTTTCTTACTAATTTCATTCTCCTCCACAGTCAGTCATGCTAGTCCCAAGGAGGAACCCGATGCCAGAATGTTGCCAATCAGAAATAGTCAGCTTAATTTATTTAGAAACAGGTGGGTCAAGGTTGTTAACAAAATAGGATAAAAAGCTGAAATGTCAAGGAAAGATTGACAAGAAGTTGCTATAAGGTGCAAGCTGTTTACTTTTTTTTTCTTTTTTTTACTCTGGAATTACTTTAAAACTAGTTGCCTTCCTTCTTCATCCTGAAACAAAGACGCTATTAATCTTGTCTAACTTTTTAAAACCTTTACAAAATACATTTTCCTTAAAACAAACTCCACAGAGTGGTACCCCCGAACTTTCTAAGATAAGTATCAGGAGCTCAGGGGAGGAAAGTGTCTGGGAGGTTTTATTTTTTCCTCTTTTCTTATAACCTAATCTTCCATGGAAAGCCTAAAGTACAGGTTAGTCCTACTTTCTGGGACAACCACTTCAACTATGAAATTTCATTAATCTTTCCAAGTATTCTAAACTCTCTGGATACAGCCTTAGAGGTTTTCCTAGTTGACTGCATTTTAGATCTTTCTAGGTAACAGAATCTAACTTACAACACAAACATGACAAAGACATTTTACATTTTACAAAGACACAAACACAAACAAAATGACCAGACAGGTACAGACAGACCAAAGAATTAAAACATGCAATTATAATTCTGATTTTAACCAGTTCTGAGGCACACAGGTCAGAGGAGTATGCAGTTTGCTAATTTAACAGGAATGTACAGTAAAGTCCAGAGGCATGAGGAGAAGCCAATTAAGAAGTGTGTAGTCAAGAAAACATATCCTTACCAAAGTGATCCTGGACGAATTTGGTCAAGGAAGGGTCCCTGGAGTTTTCCTCACAAAGGAAGGCAAGCTCAACCAAAGCAGGACCCCAGAGGATTGGAGCAGAAACAAGGGTGACAGATTCATCAGATTGGGGGTGAGGAGAAAGGGACTTGACTCCAGAGAAATCTCTGGCGGTACCTAGTCCACTCCCACTGGTACCAGAAAGTCCACTTGGTCCAATTCCAAGTAAATCCTATTTCTGACACTAATTAATGTTAACTGGACTGGAATGTACCTTTAACATATAGTTGTCTGGAGCTGCACCAAAGAGGTTAGAAATAAGAGAGTCAAAAATCTAATAGAAGTTTAATTTCAAAGTGAGGGAACTGACTTGCAAGCAAAGACACATGTGCCAGAGTCTTGCCTCTAGTGGTGTGGGGGAGGCAGTGTGGGAAGATCTCAATATTTGTACCAATGTCTGGGCAGTGAGATCTAGCCCTGATCATGAGGGGTAACAGCAATAATGTGACAGGTATGATTCATAGCAGAATTTCATGACCAGAACATAAATGCTGGAGGTGCCTGTCCAAGCTCAGAGACCAATTGATGCCAGTCTTAAGCAGTTCTGGGATTTTTCTGGGACTGAGATCATCCAAAGGGTGAGATCATTCAGAGAATAAGTGCAAAGAATTGCTGTTATACCAAGCTCAGGGCACAGCTTACTGGCTGGGCCTTAGCTCTGGAAAACAGGGTGTCTCCTAACATCTCGACAGTAACTAAAATCTATATAAGGTTGTTGAAACTATTGCTCGGGACCATTTTTGCATTTTTTGCATACCATGGATCTCTGAGCATGTAATAAACTAAACTTTTACTCCCCATATATTTGTGTATTGATTGCTGTAATCAGCAACAGTACCCATGAATTGATCCTTGGACAATTTCTTTCAGAAAACTGTCCCATCTCTTCCTTTTCTATATTCAATCATTTATCAAGTCACTTGATTCTATCTACGCCACATCTCTTGCATCCATCATCCCCTTCTCAACATTCACATGACTTCTGTCCTAATTCAGATTATAACCATCTCTTGCTTGAACTATAAAAATATCTTGCACAGGTGTCAGTTTCCTAGTCAACTTTCTGCAGCTCCTTAGTTAGCCTTCAGATAAATTCAAATGCCTCATTCTTTTATCTAAAGCCCTCTACAATCTAGTTATAACCTGTCTTTGAATTCTAATTTCACATTATGCTCCTTCACAGATTCTATTAACTAGACTATTAGCTGTTCTTAGGTTGATATTGCTTTTGCCATCACTATGAATTCTTCTAGATCTTCCCCAAAGCCTGAAATGCACTCTTTCTTCACTACCACTTTTTTCAGAATCCCCGTTCACTTCCAGGATCAACTCAGGTACTATCTTCTCTGAAAATCCTTAAAGATCTCCTCCCCCACTGATGTGGGAAAACTAGGACACTAAGGCACTATTGGTGGAGTTGTGAACTGATCCAACCATTCTGGAGAGCAATTTGGAACATACCCAAAGGGCTATAAGACCTTGAATACCATTTGACCAGAAATAGCACTACTGGGTTTGTATCCCAAAGTGAGAGAATAAAACTAAAATATATACAAAACCATTTGTAACAGCTCTTTTAGTGGTGACAAAGAACTGGAAATTGAGGGAATACTCATTGTTTGGGCAATGGCATATACCCTACCCTACTGCCTATCCTATCTTGCTCGATGGACAATCAATTCAACTTTACCTTCATTGTCATTATTTATTCTTCATTTTTGTAGATCAATGACATCTCAATCAGGGTACATTGTATTCGGCTATGGCTGATCAGACCAATATAATTTCTGAAGGCGCTACCACAGATGAGGCACAAGTGGTCCGTTAGAATGTTTAGCTCACACTTGTCTTGCATTTCTATGATTCTTTGCTCATGGAGTACAGCACCTTCCTTGATGTAGGCATGCCATTCTGGATAGTACTGTGCCAGCATTTCCTATGTTTCACAGTCAATACTAAAATGGGGATACCTTGAGAGTATCCTCATATCACTTCTTCTGACCACCATGTGAGTGCTTGTCATCAGTGAGCTCTCTGTAAAATAGTCTTTTAGGAAAGCATACGTTTGGCATTCAAACTACATGGTCAGCCCACTGGAGTTTCACTCTCTGCAACGGAGTGAATGCTTAGCAATTCAGCTCTAGAGAGGACCTTATCTTGCCAGGTAATTTTCAGGATCTTGTGAGACAATTCAGGTGGAAGCTACTCAGTTTTCTGGCATGGCACTGACAAGCTGTCTAGGCTTCATAGACATACAACAGTGCAGTCAGCATGATGACCTTGAGGTATACAGCCTGATATTTCTCTCCCACGCTTTCTTTCAGAGCCTCCCAAATGCTGAGCTAGCTCTGGCAATATGCATAAACTTCATCATCTATGTGGGAAGCTCTGGCCAGTGAACTTATCCACAGCATTCAATTTTTTTCTATTTACAGTGAGCAATGATTCCATGTATGGATGGTGTGATGGCGGTTGATGGAGGATCTTTTTTTATTATTGATTGTCAGGTCAAAATTAGCACAGGAGGCAGAGAATCAACTCATACTGTATTATATATCTGCCTCAGAGGCTGCCTTGAAGGCATAATCACTTGCAAACAAAAAGTCAGATACCATCTCCCCCTCCACTCTGTTCTTAGGTTGCGACCCATTCAAGTTAAATAGCTTACCATCAGTGAAGAAGCCGATCTTGATGCCATTTTATCTTCAAAGGAATCTCCAACATCCAACATTGCAGAAAACATCAGGCTGGAGAGAACGGGAGCAAGTAGACAACCCTGTTTCATCTATTTATGACTGATGAAGTATAAGAGCATTGCCCTTCCTCCAGAACTCATGCAAGCATGTCATCATGAAACTAGCATACAATGCTGATGAACTTATCTTTGTTACTGCTATTCTGAAAAGTATGATAATTTACTACTTTTGGTAGTAGACTTTGGGTTCGTTCAGAATTCCAATGATTCTGGTTCCTAGACTGTCTAAGAAAAGCGCCCTTCCCTGGTCAACATTCCATGCTCTCTTATACCTTTCCATGTCAACCCTATCCTTCTTAGGTCCCTATCCATGAAACCCTTCCCTTTCATTGTGCCTCCATCTCCCCATTATTGTCCTTTTAGGTGTATGTTCTCTCTTCATAGGTTACTTTGCATTTAATGTTTATATCCATGTTGTTTCTTCCCAATAGAATACATCCTCCTTGAGGGCAGAGATTATTTCTATTTGGTTTTTACAGTATCAGTGTGTAGCACAAGGGTTGGAATATAGTAGATATTTACCAAATGCTTGGTGGATTACATTGAATTGAACAACCCTGTCAGGTACAAGTATCATCTGTAGGTTACCAATGAAAAAATTGCAGTTTAGAGAGATGGAATAACTAACTTTAAGTTATGTAGCTAAAAAGTGTGAGAAACAAAATTTGAACCAAGGTCAAAGTCCATAATCTTTCCACTATGCTCCACTGAAAAGACTTTGCCTTCAGATACAACATAACACCTTGTTTCATAACTGATGATTTTCTTTCTAAATGAATTATAGTTATCTGGGTCTGTGCTGTATCTTCCTACTAAATTATGAGCTCCATGAGAGCATGCACCTTATTTTAGCATTTAGTGGCCATTAGAGTGCTCTGAACATAGTAAGCACTTCATATAAGTTTATTCAGTTAGAATTTATGAGAGGTTTCACTTTGGAAATTGTACATGCCTTTGGGTGTTGTGCATGGCTTAAATTCTAAATTAAGAAGGGATAAGAGCTTGATGAATGAATTAAAAATCATTTAACTGCTTATAATGTCAGCTGTGCTGAATGCTAGAAATACAACTATAAAAACAAGGTAGTCCTTGGTAGAAGTTTACAATTTTTGTTGTTAATTCCTTTCTTATTCAATTTTATTTTATTTCAGTTTTGAATTCTCTCTCTTTTCCACACACTTTGAGAAGCAAGAAAAAGAAATAAATACGAATAGTCATGTGAATTCCCACATAAGCCTTGTTGTTCCCTCTCCCCAAAAGAAGGAAAAAAGGATACAAAGAAGGAAGGAAGGAGGGAGGGAGAGAAGGAGGGTGTATTGATAATGCATTTTTTGTCTTAGTATAATCAAGTGCCTCTGATTGAATAATGTGATTAAAGGAGATCTTCCCCATTCATTAGTGGGTGGGAAGATTTGTAGGAAGGCTCACACCTTTTGTTAATGAGGCACTGATTCTCAAGGTACGAGATGCCCTCTGGCTCCAAAAGGTGTATAAATACTCAGAGAGTGAGGTTTTACTTTGGAACTTAGTTTTTGGAAGAAGTGTTGTGTGCCAGATGAGACTCTGGGAAGCCACTAAGCAGCTCCCTCCCCTT
Source organism: Bettongia penicillata ogilbyi (assembly GCA_023548195.1). Lineage (NCBI taxonomy): Eukaryota > Metazoa > Chordata > Mammalia > Diprotodontia > Potoroidae > Bettongia > Bettongia penicillata. The sequence continues at coordinate 1,882,704 of JAJHZJ010000652.1, read as the reverse complement.
TGAAAACCCAGGTGTTGGTGCTTCCCTCTCTTCTAATTATGTATGCATGGTCAGGCAGTTGCATCTGTCTGTTGATTTGTCATGTATGTATTGCTTACTGTCAGACAGTTTGGAAGTCCTGTCTGTTGACTTAGATTTCTCGTTTTTTTCTCTGAAGTTCAAGGCGCTGACTTTCTCCCCTGAACTAAGTGAATGATACATCTGCTTGATTAAAGTGATTGTTGACCCCTCAAAAGGTGCCTTTTTTTATAAATGCAGGTTTAAGAACCTGTAATAATATGCCCCCTGTGTACAGAGGGATAGAGAGAAGGAGAGAGAGAAAGAGAAAGAGAGAGAGAGAGAGGAGAATATGCTTCTGTCTGCACTATGAGTCCATCAGCTCTCCATCTGCAGGTATAATAATAGCATGTCTCATGGATCCTGTGGAACTGCAATGGTCATGGTGCTACTCAGTTACTCACTTTCAAAGTTTTACAATAATGTTTTTATTGTATAAATTGTTCTCCTGTTTTTGCTCACTTTACTCTTTATCAGTTCCTATAAGTTTTCTCAGATGTCTAATAGAAGGAGGGTTCTAGTCCCATATGGTGAACTAGTTCATGGGGCAGTTGACTGACAAGTCCTTTCGAGAAGAATACGTGCTTGATTACTAGGTCTAGAGCTTAGGGGTAGAGGGAAAGGAGAAGGGGTGGTCTATGGTGCTGTCAGAATAGATGACAAGAAGCTCCGGCTAGACAGCTGGATGAGATGTGAAAAATCCCTGTTTCAAAGGAGCACATTTCAGAATTAGATGGAGTGTTTGGGGAAGGGAGGAGTTGTGGTGCCTTTCTTCTGTATGAACATAACTAGACAAGTGATAGAAAGGCAGGAACAAGGAGAAGTGTTACTATAGGAGATGGGAGAATCTCCTGTGATGTTTTCTAATGGAAGTCTAGGGAGGAACCCTAAAATGGGGGGAGGAGGAGTACTTAGACTAATTGATATCTTGAAGTAAGAGTTCTAGTGAGGCATGACCCAGTTTAGGCAGAGGAGTATCCCAGGGTGGAACATACATATAAAGGCCAGTGTGAGGTCAGTGCCTTAGACAGGATTAGATTTAGTCTTGTGCTGAGAGGGTAAGCACCTGGCACAAAGTTGATGAATGAATCATTGTTGAATTTTCTGTATCCTGGAGAGTCCAAGTTTATGTAGGATGGAGGTGAAGTGGGGAAGATTCCAGAATAATGGGGGCTGTGAATAGTACCTCATGACAGGAAGGCGTGATGCTATCCCTTGGGAGCCAGAAGTGGAAATGAAAAGGGATCTGATGGTGAGATTCACCCTACATTACAGCTGACTCTGAGTGAAGGAGGTTGCTCTATCCCATGGTTCCCTTTTTTTTTTTCATTCTCCCTTCCCCCACCCCAACCCTTCATTCTACATTCCCCATCCTTGGGGAAATATGCCTCATCAATATGAATGTGGGTTAGAGGAGAGAGGAAAGAGGGAGAACATTGCCATTTTGCTGTTTGTTTTGCATTCAAAGAAAATGAGGCACCCGAAAGATCTGATCACTTGCATTGAATCACACAGCTCATCTGCTTCCATCTCAATTTCATCTTTTCAGTTTATTGCACTATCCACTGTGCCCTTTTCACAGGATTTTACTGGTACAGTGTTAAGCTGTTAAAAGAAAATTGACTTGTCCCCTTGCCATTTAATGTCATCATGAAAACAAGCTCTTTTCCTGAAAGAAATAAATAGGACTTTACTGCTAGAGAAAAAAAAAAACAAAAGCAAAAAACTGCCCCCATTCCACTCAAGGTTATACTTCTGAGCTTTCTACTGCCCTGAGGCAAACGATGATGCTGAGGCTGAGTTCCAAGCCAATGCAAACCTAGAGGTTAACTCTTGCATTGAGCAGGGGAGGAACAAGTGGTAACTATTAAGTGGATGTGAAAGGGTTTCTGGATAAAGATAGATCACTCAGTATCAAAGATCCAGGATTCCTATCAGGGATGCTATGTTTGGACCATGGTTGAGGATTCTTGCTGATGCGGGTCAAAAGTCAAGCCTGCAGAGTACTTTGCTGCTGGAATTTCTGATGAGCCCCTAGAATGACTGTGGAAAAAGGTGGTGGTATTTTTCCAAAGTACTAATGTAAGAGGCTTTGGTGAAGCAAATGGCAAGACAGGGTACAGGAGAGAAGGAAAGGCAAAGGGGTTTAGGGGACTTGGGGAGAAGGGAGGGAGGAATTGAGTTATATTCCAATCCTGTCAGCTCCAACCCCAAGCCAGCAAAACTCATTATGAGCTCCGCAGCTGGGCTGTAGATCCATTTACAGTTAGGGTGAGCCACTGGATACTTGGGACCACTAGGTGGCATTTGTGATTTATTACTTTTGGAGCTGTGGTTTGAAAATATTTCTGCTGATCCTTTGCTCAGAATGAAAAAGACATTTAGCATTCTGGAACTTTTCATCCAAGAAACACAAAGCTTGTCCTCTCTCTCCATCTGGGGAGGAGGGTGGATTTCTGAAGGTGCCTTTCGTCAGGCACATTCTTCTGGAGGTCTTCTCTGACCCCCATAACACTAGTTTACGTCAGCAATTACTTCTCCACAATTAAGCTGTAAATTTTGCAGTCACTTCATTCGTGTCCTGTCACTCCAAGCCCCAACCACAACAAATAGTGCTAATCACATACTTATTCAAGTGTGTAATTATTCACAGTTAAACTTCTGTCACTTTCACCCTGTTTGGAAACAGCAGAACACAACCTGTAATTAGCAAATGTGGCTCCAGGCATTTTTGCTTGGGAGTAAGCCAGGGATTCAGCACCTAGGCACTCCTTTGATCTGGAAGCTGGCAAGGATCCTGGCCCTGAGGCCAGAGTGCTATCAGCACTCAGCAAGTCACTGAGATCAATGAATATGTCAAAGGAGTCTATCCCAAATCACAGATTATTTCCTTCTCTCCCTATGGCTTTTGCCTTTGGTAGATATTTCATAGAATTTTCTTTTCTTTTTGAACCTATCAACTTCTTTTAAAGATTTTGGTCTAAGGTCTCCAAGCATCTCCAACTTGGGTTTAAAAAAAAAGTTATTTCTTCTGATCCTTTCGCTGTTACCTTTGCAATTGCAGCTCCTAGCAGAGTGCCTTGCACACAGCAGGTACTAAATAAATGATTGAGGAATTAGGATGAGTTGAATTATCTTCAGAAGTAAGCAAGTGGTTGGATATGATAGTGTGAGTTTAGCCTTGTTAGCTCAGTTGGAACACAGTACTAATAAGGCCAATGTCCCTGGTTCTATCCTTGAAAGACAAAATTATCTTTCAACTGTTCCAGAGACTGCACTGAACATTCCAGCTAGCCACCACAGATGTGAGTACTTGTGATCACCAAATAGACCTCACAGAGTATTGCATGGGTAAGGAGGTAATCCATTGATACTAGTAAAAAAAAAAAAGCTGTCCCAGTTCATACTCTTGAAAAGGTTAGCTCTAGAGAAGTGAAATGAATTACCCAGGGTCACACAGGACAGAATTTGAAGCCAGATCCATTGTCTCTAAATTCTTCACCCTTTCCATTGTATGGTTCAGCCTCTTTAGTCTAAAGTATCCTCTGAATTTGGAGTAGAGGGTATTCTGTTATTTCTGTGCAGAAAGAGAAAAGCTACTCACCACCACTATCTCACCTCCCCACAAAAAATAACCCCAATCCCCCCCAAAAAAAACTCACCATTCTTGCAGGGATATTTTTGTTTGTTTGCTCTGTTTTGTTTTGTTTGAATGGGGAAAGTGAGGGAGATGTACCTGTACTTTACAAATCTCATAAAAATGTGCCTGAATCAAATAAGGAACTTTCATCAGAGAAGACAAGTGAGCTAATGAATTAGGTTTGTCAATACTAATTTATCTATATCTATGTGTATATAGATATATACATATATATGTATATATAGGTGAGGATGTTCCATCTTCATTAAGTTCTTCTGTGCTTATGAGCAAATGAAAATATGTTTAAATGCGACACATATAGTTAACATTGAGACTTTTGTACTTCATAGCCTGCATCCTATCATACATAGTCCTTTCTCTACCCAGATGATTTGCCTCAACACCTTCCAATACTGATACATATAGTCCAAGTATAGTAAATAACTTTCATTCAAGGGATCTCTGATCTCATCCATTTGGAAGTTCCCTACAGCGATGTGGATTGCATCCACTCTTTTCTATTCATTGTTTCCATTTTCTTCTAGAAATTCGCTTCTCCAGACATCAGCAGGGGAGCCGTTAGCTGTCCAGTTGTCACGTTTCATCCTTATCACATGGCCAGTCAATTTCTCTTCCTTAGGAATCCTTTCTCTCCTCCTGTTCTTCAAAGTTTCTCATTGGTTACTCATTGAAGACTAAGGCGTTTCATCATCTGTCTGATGTCATGGTCTTCTTCGAAAACAAAGGGTGAACACAACCTGTGAGTAGACCGAGCTGCCTATATGGGCACCCAGCTGGCTTTTCCTTCCCTTCCCTTCATTCTTTCTGTGGGGAAACTAAGGAAGATTCTTCCCAGTCCCTTGCAAGACCACCACATGCCCTAACATAAGGAATGTAACAAAGTTGATATGCTTAACTGTGTGCCAGAGGAAGCAGCAGAATTAATGAAGCATGTAGCCAGAGTGAAGAGACCCTTATCTTAAGAAACATAAAATTCCTTAAGGGAGGAGGTGTCAGTGTTCAAGGACCTGGCCAGTCCTTGGGCGTGTACATCAAAGTCAACAACTGGAACTTTTGGTCAGAGTTCCTTCTTTGTTCTAATGGTCCTCTTTTGCCTGAAGTTACCTGTGTAAAGGGACTGAGTGGGAGTGGGATTTTTGGAGATCTTGGCTACAGAAATGGGGACACCTGCTTCTGCTCTCCCCATCAGCACCTTCACCAACTGTTTTCACACACACCTCCCCTTCAGCATCCCTGGTTGTGCCAAAGTGTTGAAACTCAGACTTAGCTGGTGATGTATACTTTCTCTTTCTATTCTGTCTTAACTATTATCTACTGTTTATATGTTTACATTTGCTAACTTGCACTATTTGTAGTAATAAAACTTAATTGCCTATTAAACTTATTTTAGTGCATGTCATTGTATCCTAAGATCAGAAGCTAAAGTGAAAGTACTGTGCAGTCTGCATAATCCCTTTCCATTATTCTTTCTTTCTTGTCTGCCCTAAAGCCTTAGACCTCATGTACTCTGAAGCCCATAGATTGAACAGAAAAGGGTCCCTGCTCAACCTTCACTCAGTGGCTTAGAGTGAATGCCAGTAGTAACATTTTCTCTTTGAAATAACAACTCTGAGGCTCCAGCTTCTCTCAGAGTGATTTATTTTTTATTTTATCATTTTTACTAAAGGGGTCATCCCCTTTAAAGAGACACTAAATGGGTATTACCTCACTTTAAGTGAGTACCTGAAAAGGCCTAAAAGGCCAAAGTCTCCCATTGCATCCTGGGCCATCTCCAGTCATCCTGATGAATATCTGGTCACTGGATCCAGATGGCTGAGAAGGAGAAAGTGAGGCTGGTGACCTTGCAATGCCCTCGCTCACTCAAAACAAAGTCAAGTGCAAGTCATCTCATCATTTCTGTAAAGTCATCATCATCTTCAAAAATGAAGGATGAACACAGCAATAAACAACTTCCATCTACCCTGTACTTCTCCACTGCCTTCACTTTAAAATTCTTTGGTGACTGTTGCACTCCACATCTCAGTGCAGCACTGGCTTTTCAAAAAAAAAATGGGTCTTTGTTTCTGTGGAAAATTGAGGAAATCAAAAGGGGACAAGTGACACCACCACACTTGGATCCTAACATCACAGTCTCAGAGGTGCAAATAGGAGAATGAGAAATGGCCCCAAGGAGAATATAGAATAGGAATGAAGACAAGAAAAGTAGTCAAAAGTGGTCAAAGATCCATGCTTGAGGCAAAATTTATTGATATGCAAATTATCTGAAAGAGGAGAGGATACCAAAGGACTGGAGGGAAATATTAGAGATCACAGGAAAAAAATGACCAAAAACATTAACTTCCAAAATACATCTCTATACATACATACAAACACCAATTTTTTTCTCCCACCTACGTAATATTTCTCTGTGATCTATACCTGAGTCCAGGGTATCTTTGATGAGGACTTAAGTAGGTACAAATAGCTTTTCACTAGTCAGTTCAACAAAGGACCACGACTTTACCATTTTTTAATTGACTGGAAGATATCAGGAATAAAATATCTCACTACTGACTGTGAAGAAAACATTTGATTTATTAGAGTAAAACTTTCACTAACAAAGCACTTTAAAAATAGAAATGTAAACACAACCCTAATTCATGCATTTGCTAATTGTTCTTCCTTGATAATGCATATTAATCAGGGTTTAGTTCTTAGAGAAATTACTATTTTGAGTTTATATGTTGAAGTAGCTCTTCGTATACCTTAAGTCAAAGAGAATGTTACTCTGTTAGGTAGAATTGTTTTCTGAGGGTGTGTCACTACAGGTGGGAAATCTTTTAAGTGGTGAGTGAAGAAGGGGACACCTGCCTCGTTAGTCAGATCAGCTCGACTCAACCCTGGCAATCAGTGATGTGGCATATGTCTCTGGCAGATTGCCTTTATATTCTTATTTTATAACATGTTTTGTAGATTAAATACTGTCTTTTTCTATAAAAACAAAGTAATAGACAAAATTTAAAACAACATAATAAAAAACCAAGTTACAGACAAAATTGACCAATTATCCAGTAAATTAAAGTAATATAGGTTAATGAAAAATTGGGGGGAAATTTCACCCTACAAAACTTATTTTCTCTAATAGTGATAGTATAGAAAAGAACAGAAAAATAAAGCTGCTGTGTGGTTTATAAGAATCGATCTTGGCCCTAGAGAAAAGATCTCCTTCCATTGGAAGTGAGAAATTACATAGGAGTATGGAATATTGCATATGGTGTCAGATAATCATGTATCTCTTGGCTACTTTTGCTTAATTGTTTTGGCTTTTTTTGTTACAAGGCAAGGGCAAGGTGTATCTGGAAATGATTATAATGTACCATTATTTAATTTTATTTATAAATAAAATACCATTTGGTATTTTAAAACTAAAACAATCTACTAAGGTTAGTGGCTGAACTTCACTGATAAAATTCTCAAAACTCTGATATGCAAAGGTGCAGATGATATGTCAACATCTATCATCTTTATGATTCATCTCACCTACTCACAATATTTGCAGAAGGAATGGACTTGGATTATTGTCTCAAACCCCCTCCCCCACAATTTACAGGTGAGGAAACAGGTTCAGAGAAGGGAAGTGATTTTCCTAAAGATACACAGGTAATAAGTAGTAGGCAGAACTAGGACTGAAACATAAGTCTTCTCATTTCAGATCCAGTATTCTTTCCAAAATGCCCAAGTGCCAGAGGTGGAATTTGACCCCATGTCTTCACACTTCAGAACCATTGTTCTTTCCAGTAAACTATACTGCCTCTTAAGCACCTTAATAATTGACTTTTATAAGCCATTCTCCAAATTAAAAACCACATTACCACTAGTTTAATTAAATTAGAAGACAGCGTGGCACATGGGAAGTTTATCGACTCTGGAATCAAAGAACTTGAATTCAAATACAACATTTATGGTATTTGCAACCTGCGTGATTTTGGGCACTCACTTAAGCCTTTCTGGTCCTTAGTTTCTCCATCAATAAAATGAAGGTTAGGGGTGGTGAACTAGATTGTATCTGAAGACCCTTCAACTTTGATCCTGATCCTAAAAGAGTTGCATCCAAATTTGTGTACCATGCCCAGCTGAAACCTTAGTTCACAGGAGGTCTAGAAAATTATTTTGCTTCCTACCTTTAGGGATTTAATTCAAGAAAAAAAAATATATGGCAAACGTCTCGGAAGGGAATTGGAAATATGATAGAATAATGAAAATTGAAGTAAATTTGGAACCAGAGGATCTATTCTCAAATTCTAGCTCTGACACTTGCTACCTGGAGCAAATCATATAATTCTGTGCCAATTCCCTCAACTGTTAAAAAAATCAAATCAAATTAAATAGGAAAGCAGAGAAGTTTAACTAGGTGACCTGAAAGACCCCTTCCAGCTCAAAATCTGCAATCTTTCCATATTGTGATACCATTCAATCAATCCACATTTACTAAGCACCAAGCCCCAGTTTAAAGTGATTATCAATAGTAACAATTTCTCTTTCCCTCCCAGTTTGATTTAGTTATTTTTTTCTCTTTTGCTCATTAAAAGGGCCATTCCCTGACTACTTCTTAAAGAGACCTATTCACTCAATGGGCATTACATCCATCGAAGTGAGTATGTCAAAAGGCCTAGCCTTAAAAAGCCAAGGTCTCCCAGTGCATCCCAAGCCATCTCCAGTCATCCTGATGAATATCTGGTCATTGGATCTAGATGGCTCAGGAAGAGAAAGTGAGGCTGGTGACATTGTACAGTCCTCACTCAAAACAAAGTCCAGTGCAAGTCATGTCATCATTTCTCTGATGTCATGGTCTTCTTTGAATCAAAGGAGGAACACAACTAAGCACCCCCTGTGAAGAGAAAAAATGTGGCCCAATGGATAGAACACTGGACTTGGCAGCAGAATGACCAGGGTTTCAAATCCTGACTGATGCTAACTCTTTTGAGAAACTGATAGAATGTTACTCAAGCTCTCTGAGCCTGACACAGCACACTTTAAATACAGACCATGGAGGGAGATCCTACAGGTCTTTAATGTGTGTTGACTGTAGAGACCACCATGTGCCAGGGTTTGAAATAATCACAAAGGCCAAAGAAGCATACACACAGATGTGGTATGCAACTACTCAAAGGACTGTATTTATGTAATATAATAGAAAGAACACTGGAAAGAAGATTTAAATTTGGCACTTTTATCATTTGCTACTTCTGTGTTCTCCAGGAACTCATTAAACCTCTCTGGACTTTGGTTTCTTCTTTTATAAAGTGAAAATATTGGACTAGATCATCTCTAAGGTTACTTCTAGTTTTAAATCTTATGATCAAAGTACTGAAAGTCCCCTTCCCCAAAAGATCTTCCTGAAGACCTGATATTTTATTCTTAAAGTAAGAGGCATTTATGGACCAGGGTTCATGGATAGTTTCAGAAAGTCTTTAAACTTGGATGGGGAGAAATTCATATCTGCATTTCAATATAAGTTCCTTTTCTTCATAATCCCACAGTATATTTAATTTTACTCATTTAAAAACATTCTGAGAAGGGGTCTATGAGCTTCACCAGACTGCCAAAGACACTAAAAAAGGTTAAGAATTTCTACCTTAGAGAATTATTCCCTTAGCTTAAGACACTGTATTTTTAATAGTCTCCTGTTTGAAATGCACATAAATTGAGAAGTATCCTTATACCTTTATCATATCACTCATTAACAAAATGAAAGAGACATAAGAGTACTTTTTGATGAGTCAGAGGGAGAGAGAATTCTGGAAAATGGATTAACTGTCCCAGAAGCCAGGCCCAGGTAAGGCTGTGCAATGGGATGCCCTGGTTTTCTGAAGGCAGCATCAGAATATTCTGCCTCAGGAAGAATGGTAAAGATCAAAAACAAAACAAGGGAATTTAGTATAAAAAGTGTGCAGACAGCACTGAAGACCACTCGATTCAGTCATAATTTTGCTTAGGGCAGGAAGCTTATAGAATTAAAAAAAAAAGTAGCTGTTCTCATACTGTACCTGGATTACCCAAAGAAAGTGCAGGTTTCCAAGATTTGTGTGTACGTGTGTGTGTGTGTGTGCATTTTTAAAAAGACACACATCCTGAATTTGACTATAGTTGTAGGGCATCAGCTCTTTTCCTCCCCTCAGCCCCACTCAGGGCAGAGGAGAGAACACAGAGATTCATAAATGAGCTTTCTTTGTAGGGCTCAGGCTGCTTTGAAATCCTTCATTAAATCTTTTTCACAAATAAATTGCCCAGTGACAGTGGGGAATATTTCACTCTTTTATTCCTATAGAGCTTGAATTGGCTCTAGAATTTCAGTGTGCAGATCTCCAGGGTAGAGAGGAGAGCCATGGGAAAGCATTGTAGTCCCGTTTGAATGCAAGTGAGGAAAAGGGACCCCAAAGGGAGTCATTGGACAGTGGGCAATTTCTGCAACTAGGTTAACTTGAATTTCCTTTCGACTGTGGATTTTTGAAATGGGGAAAGTTAATTGTCTGCCTTGTCTATTGGACCCTTCTTGGTTCTAGCACATAAATTGTGGGCTTTGATTCTCCTCTAATAGGCTGGCAAGCCGTTCTAGACTAATAGTTTACATTAAAATGTCAAGTATCTGATTGCCATGGAAACATTAATTTCAAGGTGGACCCTGTAGCACTTTAGGCTGTGGAATTAGAATAATATAGAAGTGCCACTGTCTCAAGATACCTTCTGAAATGGCAAAAGCTGCATCCCAGGATAATGAATAGTTTCTGTCCTCTGTAAGAGACAGTGTGAAATGTCTGAGCTATCTATACATATGCATACATTTGTGGACAGCCATGATGCATGTTAATGTTCAGTGTGATGAAATGGCCACTTATTGAGGGATGGGATGGGACAAAGGAGACCCCGACATGGTTTTCACATGGGGAGGAAGGGAAGGGGTGTAAAGGTGTAGCAAAGACCCTCAGCCTTCTCTGCTACATCTAGATGGAACACATGTTCACACTGGCTCCCCAAGCCTGATTAACACAGCACTGCTGATTAGGTTATGCAAATGCTAGGAGATGAATTTCACATTTCCCCCAGCCAGGCTTTTCGCAGCTTTGCATTTATTATCCCCCTTTAAAAATCCAGTGCCCTGGGAGGAGGGCTGGGACTGGTTTTTTTTTTATTTGTTCGCCAGCTCAGTTGGCACAGGCCTGTCAAGTGATCATCACAGGCTGTGCTCTGCAAAGCTGCCCTTCGTTGTTCGCTAGCCCCCCTACCCCCAGCCCCAGATTGTTTACAAGACACACACAAGCATTGGGCTTGCCTCAGAACAACTTATTCCACCATTTCCGCAATACTTGTCAGCCTGGATGATGAAAATGTTAGAGCATTTGCTGACAAACCATCTGATAAACCTGGGCACGAAGGAAGCTCCCGAGCACCTTGCCGTCATTTGCAGCTGAAAACCATAAATGCCTCGCTCATCCTTCCTGATTGTGCAATCAGCAATCTGCCCCTTAGCATTCTTCATATTGCTAGCTATCTCTGGTTTCCTCTCATCAAGGAAAGCAGAGGCTGCATTTCCCCCTGTTTGGCAATAGGAGGATGAGGCATTTGTTTGTGTTGCCAACAAGAGCTTAAAATCAAGGTTGTTTCGTTCAATTTTTTAATGGAGCCTCCACAACAGAAATATTTCCAGGGCCACAAACACAGAATTGTCTTTTATAATTCCATACACATACGGATATGGATACATATATATGTATACACGAGTAAAGATGCATACTTATACATGAATGTATGCAGCCAATATGTAGTATGTGTGGATATAAAACATGTGTCTTATGTATATATTATGCACATATATCATGTATATATACACATATGCATCTTTTTCTCCCCTCTTTTGCAATGGTAGCAGCTTCAACAGCATGGTACAGGTTTCTGTCCCCCTTCAGACCTAATATAATTTTTGTAAATTGTGCGACTGGAAATTAATGGTGCAGAGATCAGCTGACACATCCATTTTCTGTGGCAAGGTCTTTATGATGATTTCCTCTGATTTACAAGATACTGATCAAAAGCAGGATGAACTCAGTGGAGGAAGGAAAAAATGGCCCTGTGTCACAACTTGGTAAAAATGACACCGAGCTTTGTCAAACAGGAAGGAAAGCCCTGCTCCTTCAAGAGATTTAAGATCATAGATTTATAGTTGGAAGAGATCTCAGAAGCCCTAGTTCAACCCACTCATGTTACAGATAAGAAAACTGAGGTCCAGGAAAATGAAATGATTTTCCCAAGCATCATGCAGGGAACAAGTAGCAAAGTCAGGTTTTGAACTCAGATCCTCTGCTCCCAGACTCAGTGTTCTTTCTACTGTACGAGCTACTCCTTTCTAGGAAATAAAGGATTCACCTGCCAGCTTTGCAGCCATCCCCTTGCAGAGACTGTGATTTAGGGTAGGTAAGTGGAACAGAGAAGCTATTAAATGCATTTAATGTTCTTCAGTCAAAAGGCAGATTGAGCACCTATTTTTTTTTCAGAACTAGTTGGGATCTACAAAGAAATAGAGATCTCCTTTCCTTAGGGAGCATCTTAAAGACTTAAAATACACACAGGTCAATTCAATTCAACAAATGATTAAGTATCCATTATATGCAAGGCAGCATAGCACAGTGATAAGCAATACAGGGTCAGCCATAAGGTCTGCAAGACCTCGTGTTCAAATCTTGTTTCTGATACATACTAGCTGTGAGACCATGAGCAAGACACTTCTTTCAGTGCCCCTGATGACTTCAATTCATTGATGAATTATGGCCTCTACATCAGTAGAGGGAGTTGCCATATTGGGAATTTCCCAAGCCAGTGAAATCACAAGTTGGTACCATATTTTTTTTTTAAATGAAAGGCATTGTATTAAGTGATGGGGATAAATGATAAATCAAAATGAGACACAGTCCTTCTTTGCCCTCTAGGAGTTTGTATCCTAATCGGGAACAGGAATGGGGTATGACTTCCTCAGGAAAGTACAAGGTACTATGTGTGAAGCATAGGAGAGAGATAGCTAGATGCACTAAGGGAAGTAAAGGAGAGGGAAAATTCTTTCCACAGTGAAGACTTGATAGAAACATTTTCAATGATAAAGACTTGGAAAGAATCATTACAAACTCAGTACAAAAGGGTAGACCAAAAGTATGATTAGTCACGTAAGCTGATCTCGATGCTAAGACTTCCTAGAAGAAATTTTGAGCTGGTTTTTCAAGAAAGAAATAGTTAAGGGTTGCAAGAAAAGGAGTGAAAGAAATCCAAGACAAGGGAAATAAGCTGAAGCAATTTATTTAGCTTTGTAAGCAGGCAATAAGCAAATTGGTTTCATGGGAATAGAGAGCTGGAGTCTAGCATCTCCCTCTTACACCTCTTACTCTGAGGAGTATATGAAATCAACTTCTCCATTACCTTTATTAAGGTTGTGTTAATAGACTGCTCTTTTGTTCTAATCATGTTACCTTTGTGACTTCCATAGCTCTCTTCCCTGGCCAATACTCCCCCAGGTATAGTTTACCCCTTTAGAATACCGTATTTCGCCATATAACCATGATAGATTTTATGCCAAATTTTCACAAAAAAAGGTGGGGTGCAACCATTATGTGAAGCTTTAAAATTGTGCCAGTGTTGCTTAAAGGCATTTATCGCCAAACTGTCTTTGGTGCAAGCTTTAGAATGCACGGAATACTCATGAATATACAATAAAACTGAATTCTTGACAATGCAAGGACTCTGACAATTCTAGGTTCTTGGCTCAAAATGCGGGTATCCATATGTCACTGGTGAATACGTTGATGCTGTATTTAACTTTTAAGTCATGTGAGGAACAGAATTATGCCACGCGACGATTACACGATGAAAAGTTATAAACCAATTTTTGGACTGAAAAAAAGAGTGTGAGAATTATGGGGTGGCAACAATTATATAGTGAAATACACTATGAGTTCCTTTGAGGGGTAGGGGCTGTTATTGTACCCCCAGTGCTTAGTATAGTGCTTGGCATATAGTAAGAACTTACTGAATCTTTAAAATTTATTCTTGACGATGGATAGGCATGGTGAAAAATCATTATTGAGGAAGATTATTCTGAGTTTCCATGCATTTTGATTGGACTAGAAAAGGAGGAGGGAGATAACAGAGAATAGTAGAGTGACTATTGGAAGAGATTCGACAAAGGGGGTGGGATAGGGTTGATCACTCTAGCTTGCCAGGTCATGTCTGAGAGACAGTAGAGTCAAAAGAATGGATTAGGTTGGTTGACAAACAAAAAAAAGTGATTATTCATCCTTTTGCACTTGACTTCTGACTTTCAGAACTTCCTCCTTAAACTTTGTGTGAGTTTTTGGATATAAAGTGGCAGTAATGACAGGGATGGAAAATAAAAGAAAGAGAAAAGATATACTGGCTATTACTTGGCAGTAATGTAAAGAGCTAATATTTTGTCCCTGGTGGGCATGCTGCTCTCAGAAACTGTCCACATAATTTATGAGAACTAAGAAATGTTAGGTTGGGGAGGGAAACCCAAGCTTGAGTAGTAAAGTGGCTGCAGTACAAAAAGCTAACAATGAGAGGGAAAAAAATCAGGAAAGTTTCACTTCTCTGAACTTTCCTGAGACATCCTCACTCTTCCCATCTCAATCCTAAATACCAGTTAGAATTCCTCATCTATCTTGTCTTCAGAGCATGGATTCCCACTTGTTTGCCTCAAGTTCCAGGTATTAACTCTCAAAGGAAGATAAATCAGTCAGAAATGTTTATTAAGCATCAGTTATGTGCCAAGAACTATGCTAAACTCTGGGAACAAAGGATAGTCCCCCTCTCAAGGAATTCAAAATCCAGTGGATAAGATGAAAGCAACAAATATGTAGAAACAAGAGATAGAAAGGGTAAATAGTATATACTTCAAAGGAAGAAGATACCAGCATTGAGAGGTTGTTGAAGAAGCTTTCTGTAAAGAAGTTGGAGTTTTGGTTGGGAGTCAAAGGAAGTCAGACGGAGATGAAGAGGAACAGCATTTCAGACATGGGAGACATCCAGAAAAAATGCCTAGAGCTGAGATATGAGTGTCTTGCTCAGTGGTACAGTCAGGAGGCCAGTGTTATTGGATCAAAGAGTACTGGCAGGGAGTAAGGTACAAGAAAACTAGAAAGGTGGAAGAAGGCAAGGTTATAAGGGTTTTGAACTCCAAACAAAGAATTTTATTTTTTGATGCTGGAGATGATAGGGAGAGACTGGAGTTTATTGAGTGTTGAGGGGAGGGGGAGGTTGACCTAGTTGGACTTGCACTTTGGAAAAATCACTTTTTGGTCAAATGGAGGGTAGATTGTAGTGGAAAGAGATGAGGCAGGCAGATGAGCCAGCAGGATATTACAGTATTACAAAGCATGCAGTGATGAGGGCGTGCACCAGAGTGATGGAAATGTCAGAGAAGAGAAGGGGGAATAATTGAGAGACGTTGCAAAGGTGATGTCAGTAAGATCTGGCCACAAATCAGATATGGGAAATGAGAAATATGAAGAATCAAAGATGACACTTAGATTGCAAGCAGAAGAATGTTGTTGCCCTCTATAGTAATAGGAAAAATGGTGAGGGAGGGAGGGGGAAAGAAAATAAGTTCAGTTTTAAACATGTTGAGTTTAATATGTCTACTCGTCATCCAGTTTGAGATATATGAAGAGTAGTTGGAGATTCAAGTCTAAGGGTCAGCAGAGGTTAGGGAAAAGATAGATGGATATGAGAATCATCACCATAGAGAAGGTAATTAAAATCATGGAGTGGACAGAGCTCTGTGGACAACTAGGTTAGAAGGCATGATCTATATGGGAATCCTTCGAAGGAGACTGGGAAAAAAACAGTCTGGTAGTCGAGAATCAGAAAAGTTGCTATCTCTAAAACCTAGAAAGAAGAGAGAATCAGGAAGAAGTGGGTGATCAATAATGTCTTCAGATATATGAAGGAAAACAAGGAGAGAAGAAAAGGCTTGGATTTGACAAGTAAGGAAGGAGGAGTAAGAAATTGGAAGTCAAGAAGTTGAGGAACAGTGTTTATGTATGGACATATGATTATATGTATGTATGTTTATGTGTGTCTATACACACATCTGTCTGACTTCTCCTAAATACCCTCCTCTATCTAGTTGTATTGAAGAAACACTTGATGTGTTATCCAAAACAAATGAACCCTGCTTCTTAAAGTAATCCCAAGCCCCTTATCCCTTAAAGCCCTAGGAACTAATGAGGCTACTGTTTCTCCCAAAAGTTGACTTTCTGCCTTAACACCAATATTAGCAAAGGAGGAGGATGATAAACTATTTTGAGATATTCTATATGATGAGACATTTTCATTCTGAAAAGAGAATTTTTTTCCCTTACTGAGTGAAAAGGTCATCACAACAGATTTTTATAGAAAGAATTAAATGGTATGTGGTGGAGTGGGGGAGAAAAATGTGCTTAACAACAGTTCTACCTGCACCTCTAATAAATGCTGTATCCTCAGCTAACAGAAATCTGTGTGGTTCCTTGTATCATTACAAATATTGCTTCACCATAAGGCATTGCTAAGAGTCATATGTACTGTATTTATATCCTACTGAACCCATCACTTATTAATGCAGCACTAAGGCAGTGTTAGATTATACTGTTTCATCTTACAATTTATGGCTGGCATTGCAAACTTTTTATTCTCTTCCTTCCGTAACTCATTTTTGTTTAATTATTCATTGAAATAGGCTCCCCTGAAATTTGGGAGAAATTAAATGTTATATCCACATTCATACCAAATTAATTAATCATGATTAATGTTCCTACAATGAATACAAAAGGAATTAATCATGATTAGAAACATATTGAAATGTGTAGCTCAGTCTTTGAAGCTTCCTCAGCTCAGATAATATCATACACATCTGAAGAAAATATCCAAAAGGTCTCTTTTCCTGAGAACTTTTCATCTTGTGGATATAATGTGACACCCAGAAGTTCTTGAAACATTTGGATGGAAGCGGATAGGGGATGAACTATAACCACAGAGGTCTCCTATTTCTGAATCCATATGAAGGTCCATTCTACAGATCAAGGAGAAGGTAAACAATGAGATGGGGTAAGGAACGAAGGAAGGAAGTATGCCATAGATGAGTGCCTTAGGCAAGGAAGTTGCATTAGACAAACCATCACTGCTCCATCACCTACAGCTCTTCTTTTTAGTGTGTTTGTTAATTTTTCATCAACTCACCCAGTTTTTATACGTTAACTTCATACTCCTATTTCCTGCATCTTGCCTCTCCCCTTGGATTTCACAGTTCTGATAAACTTTTGCCTTTTCCCAGCAAGGCCGTTAGTTACTGTTTCTCAGATCATAGCTTGGAACATGCCCCCAGTCTACCGGGAGGCGTTCTTCCTGTTGGCCTTAGTCCTACATCACCTGTATCAAGTCATACTTTATGGAAGAGAGAGACAGTGGTAAACAGTAGGGTAGAATGTTGCATATATTGTCAGATGTGGTCATTCCATTGGGTATTTCTGATTAATGACTCCCCCCTACCCCTTAACCGAGTGTAATATAAAAATAAAAGGCATCAAAGTTATTAAAAATAAGTTTTAAGAAAACGAAAATCAACTGAAGGATAAATCATTAAGCAGAATTCCATTGTATTACCCCATGAGAATCTTTTCCTTAAAACAGAGGTTCTAATTTGAGTGTGTGAACTTTAAAAAACAAAACAAAACATTTTTTATAGCTATTTCAATATCATTGGCTTCCTCTACAATTCTATATTGTTTTTATTTTATGTATGCATTAAAAACCTTATTCTGAAATTGGGTCCATAGTCTGCACCAAACTACAAAGGGTGGAGGTGGAGTGGAGAAACACACAGCCTTTTCTCTAAGCCTGGCACAGAGTTAGCATTTAATGAACGCCTATTGACTTACTGACTATAACTCCTGAAAAAAAATTAAATGAGGCAAATTTTCAACTTCCACAAAGAAGTAGTGATGCAAAACCAAACGATTTTTATCATCTTTCATTAATATTTCCCTTGTCTCATGGGGAATTCTTATATATTCTCAAGGCCAGGTGAATAAAGCTACCAATTACACAAATGTCACGCAAAATACTCAGGAAGAAATACAAGCTGATTTTGCCTACCCCCTGAAAATAGGCATAAAGGAAAGCAGGAAAAAGAATGGAATGGAGATGGATTGGGAGAGAACACTTGGAATGATCTTATCACATCTTCTAGAGTTACTTTAACAAACAATAACCGTCTCGTATATCCGTTACTCAACTCTGCCCCTGACCCATCATAAACCTGCAAATCGCAAGTACAATTTCAAGAAAATTCAAGGACTTATTTTTACTAAATGGTAAGAATTCATTAAATGAACATTTTGGTGATCCTCCTCAACTTTACGGAGAGCAACAATGATGATATGTGCATGGGTCCATATGTGCACATGTGCACACACATACATACATACACACACGCTCACAGAGCAGCATCGACAGTGAAGAAGAAAATCCTTCTATATCTTTCCCAGATTTGACTGAGAACACTTGCAAAACTAGTCTTCTTCCCTGTAACCATCCAAGGCAACCAAATAAAGATATTTTTCCATGAAGCTGTTACCTGGGCAACATTTCTGAACAGGCAAATTTAGGTTTTATGTAAGGAAAATTATAAAACCACTGAAGCCATCTAAAAGTGAAATAAGACCTCCAGAAGTAGTGGGTTTGGTTTCTCTTCATTTAAAGGTCTTTAAGGAAAGGCTAGAAGACCAATTGTTGGATATGCTGTAATAAGAATTCTTTTTCAGATAAGGGTTGAACTAGAGTGTGACTGAGATATTTTCTAACTCTGAAACTATATGTTGAGACTGTGAATTCCAGTACACCCTAGACTGTGAAACATGGGAATAGCGATGGGCAAATAGAGCAAAATATATAGAAGGATTTTCTTTCTGCTGTTGTTGATGATGCTCTGTCAGAGTGTGTGTGTATGTGTGTGTGTGTGTGTGTGTGTGAACATGTGGGTGCATGTGCACATATCATCATCATTGTACTCCATAGAGGTGAGGAAGTTCATCAAAAAAAGTTCATTCAATGAATTCTCATTTGTTGTGTAGGGTGTGGAAACATTTTGCTTCATCCCATCCCTCTCTTTGGCCCTTCACATATACCTATATAGGGCTTCCCTCCACTAGTTAAGGTCAGCTACTTATTTCCCCTTAGAATAGTAACAGGCCACTCTAACTCCCTTTGAGAAAAGACTAGGGTTTGAATTGTCCTGGAATATCCAGCTCAACTCCAAACATTAATACCAGTGAAATGAACTATATGTTTAGCAAACAGTTTCTCTCCTTTTTTTTTTTTATTTTTTGGACGGGTGAAGCCAAAAATAGCAACTTCTTTCAGCACTGTAGTCTGACAGGTGACAGCCTATTAAATGGTGCCTCAAATTGTCTCATGGAAATTAGATTCATTTTTCTAAAATTAAAAAAAAGATCTCCCTCATCTTGCATCTATTTCTCAGCAAATTGATAGACATATCGAGATCACATTTTTCCCCATGAGGTTGAAAGCTCAAGGTTTATCACCATTTCTGTTCGAGGTTATTAGCCATTCATCTCAGAGAGCCAGTCTGTAGGACAATTAAAATAATTTGAAAAATTGCATTATGAAGAAAGAACATCAGTTTTGAAGCATGTTCTTTTGGAATTCAAATTGTCGACTTGAATTGCATCTCTGAATTTAATGCCGACAGCCACAAGGTAAATGCTGTTAAACAAGCTTGAACTGAGTTTAAAAGAGTTTAACATGCTCAGTTATAATATTTGTTCAAGAAGAATTATTTCTTGCTCTTCTTACAGATATGTATTTGCTACAACTCCTCAGAGCTTTGCCTCTTGGATGGATACCCTGGGCTTCAAAGTTTTCATTTTTTCATATCTGGAAGGTGGGGGGAAGTGTTATTTTAGACTCTACTTTGGGAATTATAAGGCAAACATCTCAATAATCTGAATCATTCGTGAAAACAGATTTAATCCTATTTTCTAAGTCCAGGATGGAACTTATTCATGTTAGAGCACAGCTTATGGGATGCATCCAATCAATAGCAATTAGTACAAATAGAATATGGGATTGAGAGAGGAACCTAGTTTGAAATGACTGTAAAAAATGTAAAAAATGTAAAAATGACTGTAAAAATAAAACTAACAATAAGGACAGAAAGACACTAAAATGAGTTTTCTTCTCTGAACTCTCTACTCTCTTTCCTGAGAAATCCTCCTCTTACTATCCAAATATAACACAAAGTGCTACTTGAACCTACTTCTATCTTGTCTTCAGAGCATGGATTCCCACTTGTTTGCCTCAAGTTCCAGGTATTAACTCTCAAAGGAAAGATAAATCAGTCAAGAAATGTTTATTAAGCATCAGTTATGTGCCAAGAACTATGCTAAACTCTGGGAACAAAGGATAGTCCCCCTCTCAAGGAATTCAAAATCCAGTGGATAAGATAAAAAGCAAACAAATATGTAGAAACAAGAGATAGAAAGGGTAAATAGTATATACTTCAAAGGAAGAAGATACCAGTATTGAGAGGTTGTTGAAGAAGGCTTTCTGTAAAGAAGCTGGAGTTTTGGTTGGGAGTCAAAGGAAGTCAGACGGAGAGGAAGAGGAAGAACATTTCAGACATGGGAGACATCCAGAAAAAATGCCTAGAGCTGAGATATGGAGTGTCTTGCTCAGTGGTACAGTCAGGAGGCCAGTGTTATTGGATCAAAGAGTACTGGCAGGGAGTAAGGTGCAAGAAAACTAGAAAGGTGGAAGGAGGCTAGGTTATAAAGGGCTTTGAACTCCAAACAAAGAATTTTATTTTTGATGCTGGAGATGATAGAGAGAGACTGGAGTTTATTGAGTGTTGAGGGGAGGGGGAGGTTGACCTAGTTGGACTTGCACTTTGGAAAAATCACTTTTTGGTCAAATGGAGGGTAGATTGTAGTGGAAAGAGATGAGGCAGGCAGATGAGCCGGCAGGATATTACAGTATTACAAAAGCATGAAGTGATGAGGGCGTGCACCAGAGTGATGGAAATGTCAGAGAAGAGAAGGGGGAATAATTGAGAGACGTTGCAAAGGTGATGTCAGTAAGATCTGGCCACAAATCAGATATGGAAAATGAGAAATAATGAAGAATCAAAGATGACACTTAGATTGCAAGCAGAAGAATGTTGTTGCCCTCTATAGTAATAGGAAAAATGGTGAGGGGAGGGAGGGGGAAAGAAAATAAGTTCAGTTTTAAACATGTTGAGTTTAATATGTCTACTCGTCATCCAGTTTGAGATATATGAAGAGTAGTTGGAGATTCAAGTCTAAGGGTCAGCAGAGGTTAGGGAAAGATAGATGGATCCGAGAATCAACACCATAGAGAAGGTAATTAAAATCATGGAGTGGACAGAGCTCTGTGGGACAACTAGGTTAGAAGGCATGATCTATATGGGAATCCTTCGAAGGAGACTGGGAAAAAAACAGTCTGGTAGGTCGAGAATCAGAAAAGTTGCTATCTCTAAAACCTAGAAAGAAGAGAGAATCAGGAAGAAGTGTGTGATCAATAACGTCTTCAGATATATGAAGGAAAACAAGGAGAGAAAAAAGGCCTTGGATTTGACAAGTAAGGAAGGAGGAGTAAGAAATTGGAAGTCAGGAAGTTGAGGAACAGTGTTTATGTATGGACATATGATTATATGTATGTATGTTTATGTGTGTCTATACACACATTCTGTCCTGACTTCTCCTAAATACCCTCCTCTATCTAGTTGTATTGAAGAAACACTTGATGCGTTATCCAAAACAAATGAACCCTGCTTCTTAAAGTAATCCCAAGCCCCTTATCCCTTAAAGCCCTAGGAACTAATGAGGCTACTGTTTCTCCCAAAAGTTGACTTTCTGCCTTAACACCAATATTAGCAAAGGAGGAGGATGATAAACTATTTTGAGATCTTCTATATGATGAGACATTTTCATTCTGAAAAGAGAATTTTTTTCCCTTACTGAGTGAAAAAGGTCATCACAACAGATTTTTTAGAAAGAATAAATGGTATGTGGTGGAGTGGGGGAGAAAATGTGCTTAACAGTTCTACCTGCACCTCTAATAAATGCTGTATCCTCAGCTAACAAAAATCTGTGTGGTTCCTTGTATCATTACAAATATTGCTTCACCATAAGGCATTGCTAAGAGTCATATGTACTGTATTTATATCCTACTGAACCCATCACTTATTAATGCAGCACTAAGGCAGTGTTAGATTATACTGTTTCATCTTACAATTTATGGCTGGCATTGCAAACTTTTTATTCTCTTCCTTCCGTAACTCATTTTTGTTCAATTATTCATTGAAATAGGCTCCCCTGAAATTTGGGAGAAATTAAATGTTATATCCACATTCATACCAAATTAATTAATCATGATTAATGTTCCTACAATGAATACAAAAGGAATTAATCATGATTAGAAACATATTGAAATGTGTAGCTCAGTCTTTGAAGCTTCCTCAGCTCAGATAATATCATACACATCTTGAAAGAAATATCCAAAAAGTCTCTTTTCCTGAGAACTTTTCATCTTGTGGATATAATGTGACACCCAGAAGTTCTTGAAACATTTGGATGGAAGCGGTAGGGGATGAACTATAACCACTGAGGTCTCCTATTTCTGAATCCATATGAAGGTCCATTCTACAGATCAAGGAGAAGGTAAACAATGAGATGGGGTAGGGAACGAAGGAAGGAAGTATGCCATAGATGACTGCCTTAGGCAAGGAAGTTGCATTAGACAAACCGTCACTGCTCCATCACCTACAGCTCTTCTTTTTAGTGTGTTGTTAATTTTTCATCAACTCACCCAGTTTTATACGTTAACTTCATACTCCATTTCCTGCATCTTGCCTCTCCCCTTGGATTTCACAGTTCTGATAAACTTTGCCTTTTCCCAGCAAGGCCGTTAGTTACTGTTTCTCAGATCATAGCTTGGAACATGCCCCCAGTCTACCGGGAGGCATTCTTCCTGTTGGCCTTAGTCCTACATCACCTGTATCAAGTCATACTTTATGGAAGAGAGACAGTGGTAAACAGTAGGGTAGAATGTTGCATATATTGTCAGATGTGGTCATTCCATTGGGTATTTCTGATTAATGACTCCTCCCTACCCCTTAACCGAGTGTAATATAAAAATAAAAGGCATCAAAGTTATTTAAAAATAAGTTTAAGAAAACGAAAATCAACTGAAGGATAAATCATTAAGCAGAATTCCATTGTATTACCCCATGAGAATCTTTTCCTTAAAACAGAGGTTCTAATTTGGAGTGTGTGAACTTTAAAAAACAAAACAAAACATTTTTATAGCTATTTCAATATCTTTGGCTTCCTCTACAATTCTATATTGTTTTTATTTTATGCATTTAAAAACCTTATTCTGAAATTGGGTCCAAGCCCTAGTTCAAGCCCACTCATGTTACAGATAAGAAAACTGAGGTCCAGGAAAATGAAATGATTTTCCCAAGCATCATGCAGGAAACAAGTAGCAAAGTCAGGTTTTGAACTCAGATCCTCTGCTCCAGACTCAGTGTTCTTTCTACTGTACGAGCTACTCCTTTCTAGGAAATAAAGGATTCACCTGCCAGCTTTGCAGCCATCCCCTTGCAGAGACTATGATTTAGGGTAGGTAAGTGGAACAGAGAAGCTATTAAATGCATTTTAATGTTCTTCAGTCAAAAGGCAGATTGAGCACCTATTTTTTTTTTCAGAACTAGTTGGGATCTACAAAAGAAATAGAGATCTCCTTTCCTTAGGGAGCATCTTAAAGACTTAAAATACACACAGGTCAATTCAACTCAACAAATGATTAAGTATCCATTATATGCAAGGCAGCATAGCACAGTGATAAGCAAAACAGGGTCAGCCATAAGGTCTGCAAGACCTCGTGTTCAAATCTTGTTTCTGATACATACTAGCTGTGAGACCATGAGCAAGACACTTCTTTCAGTGCCCCTGATGACTTCAATTCATTGATGAATTATGGCTCTACATCAGTAGAGGGAGTTGCCATATTGGGAATTTCCCAAGCCAGTGAAATCACAAGTTGGTACCATATTTTTTTTTTAAATGAAAGGCATTGTATTAAGTGATGGGGATAAAATGATAAATCAAAATGAGACACAGTCCTTCTTTGCCCTCTAGGAGTTTGTATCCTAATCGGGAAACAGGAATGGGGTATGACTTCCTCAGGAAAGTACAAGGTACTATGTGTGAAGCATAGGAGAGAGATAGCTAGATGCACTAAGGGAAGTAAAGGAGAGGGAAAATTCTTTCCACAGTGAAGACTTGATAGAAACATTTTCAATGATAAAGACTTTGGAAAGAATCATTACAAACTCAGTACAAAAGGGTAGACCAAAAGTATGAAATTAGTCACGTAAGCTGATCTCGATGCTAAGACTTCCTAGAAGAAATTTTGAGCTGGTTTTTCAAGAAAGAAATAGTTAAGGGTTGCAAGAAAAGGAGTGAAAGAAATCCAAGACAAGGGAAATAAGCTGAAGCAATTTATTTAGCTTTGTAAGCAGGCAATAAGCAAATTGGTTTCATGGGAATAGAGAGCTGGAGTCTAGCATCTCCCTCTTACACCTCTTACTCTGAGGAGTATATGAAATCAACTTCTCCATTTACCTTTTATTTAAGGTTGTGTTAATAGACTGCTCTTTTGTTCTAATCATGTTACCTTTGTGACTTCCATAGCTCTCTTCCCTGGCCAATACTCCCCCAGGTATAGTTTACCCCTTTAGAATACCGTATTTCGCCATATAACCACGATAGATTTTATGCCAAATTTTCACAAAAAAAGGTGGGGTGCAACCATTATGTGAAGCTTTAAAATTGTGCCAGTGTTGCTTAAAAGGCATTTATCGCCAAACTGTCTTTGGTGCAAGCTTAGAATGCACGGAATACTCATGAATATACAATAAAACTGAATTCTTGACAATGCAAAGGACCTCTGACAATTCTAGGTTCTATGGCTCAAAATGCGGGTATCCATATGTCACTGGTGAATACGTTGATGCTGTATTTAACTTTTAAGTCATGTGAGGAACAGAATATATGCCACGCGAACGATTACAACGATGAAAAGTTATAAACCAATTTTTGGACTGAAAAAAAGAGTGTGAGAATTATGGGGTGGCAACAATTATATAGTGAAATACACTATGAGTTCTTTGAGGGTAGGGGCTGTTATTGTACCCCCAGTGCTTAGTATAGTGCTTGGCATATAGTAAGAACTTACTGAATCTTTAAAATTTATTCTTGACGATGGGATAGGCATGGTGAAAATCATTATTTGAGGAAGATTATTCTAGTTTCCATGCATTTTGATTGGACTAGAAAAGGAGGAGGGAGATAACTGAGAATAGTAGAGTGACTATTGGAAGAGATTCGACAAAGGGGGTGTGGATAGGGTTGATCACTCTAGCTTGCCAGGTCATGTCTGAGAGACAGTAGAGTCAAAGAAATGGATTAGGTTGGTTGACAAACAAAAAAAGTGATTATTCATCCTTTTGCACTTGACTTCCTGACTTTCAGAACTTTCTCCTTAAACTTTGTGTGAGTTTTTGGATATAAAGTGGCAGTTAATGACAGGGATGGAAAATAAAAGAAAGAGAAAAGATATACTGGCTATTACTTTGGCAGTAATGTAAAGAGCTATATTTTGTCCCTGGTGGGCATGCTGCTCTCAGAAACTGTCACATAATTTATGAGAACTAAGAAATGTTAGGTTGGGGAGGGAAACCCAAGCTTGAGTAGTAAAGTGGCTGCAGTACAAAAGCTAACAATGAGAGGGAAAAAAATCAGGAAAGTTTCACTTCTCTGAACTTTCCTGAGACATCCTCACTATTCCATTTTAGTCCTAAATACCAGTTAGAATTCCTCATCTATCTTGTCTTCAGAGCATGGATTCCCACTTGTTTGCCTCAAGTTCCAGGTATTAACTCTCAAAGGAAAGATAAATCAGTCAAGAAATGTTTATTAAGCATCAGTTATGTGCCAAGAACTATGCTAAACTCTGGGAACAAAGGATAGTCCCCCCTCTCAAGGAATTCAAAATCCAGTGGATAAGATGAAAAGCAAACAAATATGTAGAAACAAGAGATAGAAAGGGTAAATAGTATATACTTCAAAGGAAGAAGATACCAGCATTGAGAGGTTGTTGAAGAAGGCTTTCTGTAAAGAAGTTGGAGTTTTGGTTGGGAGTCAAAGGAAGTCAGACGGAGATGAAGAGGAACAGCATTTCAGACATGGGAGACATCCAGAAAAAATGCCTAGAGCTGAGATATGGAGTGTCTTGCTCAGTGGTACAGTCAGGAGGCCAGTGTTATTGGATCAAAGAGTACTGGCAGGGAGTAAGGTACAAGAAAACTAGAAAGGTGGAAGAAGGCTAGGTTATAAAGGGTTTTGAACTCCAAACAAAGAATTTTATTTTTGATGCTGGAGATGATAGGGAGAGACTGGAGTTTATTGAGTGTTGAGGGGAGGGGGAGGTTGACCTAGTTGGACTTGCACTTTGGAAAAATCACTTTTTGGTCAAATGGAGGGTAGATTGTAGTGGAAAGAGATGAGGCAGGCAGATGAGCCAGCAGGATATTACAGTATTACAAAAGCATGCAGTGATGAGGGCGTGCACCAGAGTGATGGAAATGTCAGAGAAGAGAAGGGGGAATAATTGAGAGACGTTGCA
Source organism: Bettongia penicillata ogilbyi (assembly GCA_023548195.1). NCBI lineage: Eukaryota > Metazoa > Chordata > Mammalia > Diprotodontia > Potoroidae > Bettongia > Bettongia penicillata. The sequence continues at coordinate 1,856,180 of JAJHZJ010000652.1, read as the reverse complement.
AAGGTGATGTCAGTAAGATCTGGCCACAAATCAGATATGGGAAATGAGAAATAATGAAGAATCAAAGATGACACTTAGATTGCAAGCAGAAGAATGTTGTTGCCCTCTATAGTAATAGGAAAAATGGTGAGGGGAGGGAGGGGGAAAGAAAATAAGTTCAGTTTTAAACATGTTGAGTTTAATATGTCTACTCGTCATCCAGTTTGAGATATATGAAGAGTAGTTGGAGATTCAAGTCTAAGGGTCAGCAGAGGTTAGGGAAAGATAGATGGATATGAGAATCATCACCATAGAGAAGGTAATTAAAATCATGGAGTGGACAGAGCTCTGTGGGACAACTAGGTTAGAAGGCATGATCTATATGGGAATCCTTCGAAGGAGACTGGGAAAAAAACAGTCTGGTAGGTCGAGAATCAGAAAAGTTGCTATCTCTAAAACCTAGAAAGAAGAGAGAATCAGGAAGAAGTGGGTGATCAATAATGTCTTCAGATATATGAAGGAAAACAAGGAGAGAAGAAAGGCCTTGGATTTGACAAGTAAGGAAGGAGGAGTAAGAAATTGGAAGTCAAGAAGTTGAGGAACAGTGTTTATGTATGGACATATGATTATATGTATGTATGTTTATGTGTGTCTATACACACATTCTGTCCTGACTTCTCCTAAATACCCTCCTCTATCTAGTTGTATTGAAGAAACACTTGATGTGTTATCCAAAACAAATGAACCCTGCTTCTTAAAGTAATCCCAAGCCCCTTATCCCTTAAAGCCCTAGGAACTAATGAGGCTACTGTTTCTCCCAAAAGTTGACTTTCTGCCTTAACACCAATATTAGCAAAGGAGGAGGATGATAAACTATTTTGAGATCTTCTATATGATGAGACATTTTCATTCTGAAAAGAGAATTTTTTTCCCTTACTGAGTGAAAAAGGTCATCACAACAGATTTTTTAGAAAGAATAAATGGTATGTGGTGGAGTGGGGGAGAAAATGTGCTTAACAACAGTTCTACCTGCACCTCTAATAAATGCTGTATCCTCAGCTAACAGAAATCTGTGTGGTTCCTTGTATCATTACAAATATTGCTTCACCATAAGGCATTGCTAAGAGTCATATGTACTGTATTTATATCCTACTGAACCCATCACTTATTAATGCAGCACTAAGGCAGTGTTAGATTATACTGTTTCATCTTACAATTTATGGCTGGCATTGCAAACTTTTTATTCTCTTCCTTCCGTAACTCATTTTTGTTTAATTATTCATTGAAATAGGCTCCCCTGAAATTTGGGAGAAATTAAATGTTATATCCACATTCATACCAAATTAATTAATCATGATTAATGTTCCTACAATGAATACAAAAGGAATTAATCATGATTAGAAACATATTGAAATGTGTAGCTCAGTCTTTGAAGCTTCCTCAGCTCAGATAATATCATACACATCTTGAAAGAAATATCCAAAAGGTCTCTTTTCCTGAGAACTTTTCATCTTGTGGATATAATGTGACACCCAGAAGTTCTTGAAACATTTGGATGGAAGCGGTAGGGGATGAACTATAACCACAGAGGTCTCCTATTTCTGAATCCATATGAAGGTCCATTCTACAGATCAAGGAGAAGGTAAACAATGAGATGGGGTAAGGAACGAAGGAAGGAAGTATGCCATAGATGAGTGCCTTAGGCAAGGAAGTTGCATTAGACAAACCATCACTGCTCCATCACCTACAGCTCTTCTTTTTAGTGTGTTGTTAATTTTTCATCAACTCACCCAGTTTTATACGTTAACTTCATACTCCATTTCCTGCATCTTGCCTCTCCCCTTGGATTTCACAGTTCTGATAAACTTTGCCTTTTCCCAGCAAGGCCGTTAGTTACTGTTTCTCAGATCATAGCTTGGAACATGCCCCCAGTCTACCGGGAGGCGTTCTTCCTGTTGGCCTTAGTCCTACATCACCTGTATCAAGTCATACTTTATGGAAGAGAGACAGTGGTAAACAGTAGGGTAGAATGTTGCATATATTGTCAGATGTGGTCATTCCATTGGGTATTTCTGATTAATGACTCCCCCCTACCCCTTAACCGAGTGTAATATAAAAATAAAAGGCATCAAAGTTATTTAAAAATAAGTTTAAGAAAACGAAAATCAACTGAAGGATAAATCATTAAGCAGAATTCCATTGTATTACCCCATGAGAATCTTTTCCTTAAAACAGAGGTTCTAATTTGGAGTGTGTGAACTTTAAAAAACAAAACAAAACATTTTTATAGCTATTTCAATATCATTGGCTTCCTCTACAATTCTATATTGTTTTTATTTTATGTATGCATTTAAAAACCTTATTCTGAAATTGGGTCCATAGTCTGCACCAAACTACAAAGGGTGGAGGTGGAGTGGAGAAACACACAGCCTTTTCTCTAAGCCTGGCACAGAGTTAGCATTTAATGAACGCCTATTGACTTACTGACTATAACTCCTGAAAAAAAATTAAATGAAGCAAATTTTCAACTTCCACAAAGAAGTAGTGATGCAAAACCAAACGATTTTTATCATCTTTCATTAGTATTTCCCTTGTCTCACGGGGAATTCTTATATATTCTCAAGGCCAGGTGAATAAAGCTACCATTACACAAATGTCACGCAAAATACTCAGGAAGAAATACAAGCTGATTTTGCCTACCCCCTGAAAATAGGCATAAAGGAAAGCAGGAAAAAGAATGGAATGGAGATGGATTGGGAGAGAACACTTGGAATGATCTTATCACATCTTCTAGAGTTACTTTAACAAACAATAACCGTCTCGTATATCCCGTTACTCAACTCTGCCCCTGACCCATCATAAACCTGCAAATCGCAAGTACAATTTCAAGAAAATTCAAGGACTTATTTTTACTAAATGGTAAGAATTCATTAAATGAACATTTTGGTGATCCTCCTCAACTTTACGGAGAGCAACAATGATGATATGTGCATGGGTCCATATGTGCACATGTGCACACACATACATACATACACACACGCTCACAGAGCAGCATCGACAGTGAAGAAGAAAATCCTTCTATATCTTTCCCAGATTTGACTGAGAACACTTGCAAAACTAGTCTTCTTCCCTGTAACCATCCAAGGCAACCAAATAAAGATATTTTTCCATGAAGCTGTTACCTGGGGCAACATTTCTGAACAGGCAAATTTAGGTTTTATGTAAGGAAAAATTATAAAACCACTGAAGCCATCTAAAAGTGAAATAAGACCTCCAGAAGTAGTGGGTTTGGTTTCTCTTCATTAAAGGTCTTTAAGGAAAGGCTAGAAGACCAATTGTTGGATATGCTGTAATAAGAATTCTTTTTCAGATAAGGGTTGAACTAGAGTGTGACTGAGATATTTTCTAACTCTGAAACTATATGTTGAGACTGTGAATTCCAGTACACCCTAGACTGTGAAACATGGGAATAGCATGGGCAAATAGAGCAAAATATATAGAAGGATTTTCTTTCTGCTGTTGTTGATGATGCTCTGTCAGAGTGTGTGTGTATGTGTGTGTGTGTGTGTGAACATGTGGGTGCATGTGCACATATCATCATCATTGTACTCCATAGAGGTGAGGAAGTTCATCAAAAAAAGTTCATTCAATGAATTCTCATTTGTGTGTAGGGTGTGGAAACATTTTGCTTCATCCCATCCCTCTCTTTGCCCTTCACATATACCTATATAGGGCTTCCCTCCACTAGTTAAGGTCAGCTTCTTATTTCCCCTTAGAATAGTAACAGGCCACTCTAACTCCCTTTGAGAAAAGACTAGGGTTTGAATTGTCTGGAATATCTAGCTCAACTCCAACATTAAATACCAGTGAAATGAACTATATGTTTAGCAAACAGTTTCTCTCCTTTTTTTTTTATTTTTTGGACGGGTGAAGCCAAAAATAGCAACTTCTTTCAGCACTGTAGTCTGACAGGTGACAGCCTATTAAATGGTGCCTCAAATTGTCTCATGGAAATTAGATTCATTTTTCTAAAATTAAAAAAAAGATCTCCCTCATCTTGCATTATTTCTCAGCAAATTGATAGACATATCGAGATCACATTTTTCCCCCATGAGGTTGAAAGCTCAAGGTTTATCACCATTTCTGTTGCAGGTTATTAGCCATTCATCTCAGAGAGCCAGTCTGTAGGACAATTAAAAATAATTTGAAAAATTGCATTATGAAGAAAGAACATCAGTTTGAAGCATGTTCTTTTGGAATTCAAATTGTCGACTTGAATTGCATCTCTGAATTTAATACCGACAGCCACAAGGTAAATGCTGTTAAACAAGCTTGAACTGAGTTTAAAAGAGTTTAACATGCTCAGTTATAATATTTGTTCAAGAAGAATTATTTCTTGCTCTTCTTACAGATATGTATTTGCTACAACTCCTCAGAGCTTTGCCTCTTGGATGGATACCCTGGGCTTCAAAGTTTTCATTTTTTCATATCTGGAAGGTGGGGGAAGTGTTATTTTAGACTCTACTTTGGGAATTATAAGGCAAACATCTCAATAATCTGAATCATTCGTGAAAACAGATTTAATCCTATTTTCTAAGTCCAGGATGGAACTTATTCATGTTAGAGCACAGCTTATGGGATGCATCCAATCAATAGCAATTAGTACAAATAGAATATGGGATTGAGAGAGGAACCTAGTTTGAAATGACTGTAAAAATGTAAAAAATGTAAAAATGACTGTAAAAATAAAACTAACAATAAGGACAGAAAGACACTAAAATGAGTTTTCTTCTCTGAACTCTCTACTCTCTTTCCTGAGAAATCCTCCTCTTACTATCCAAATATAACACAAAGTGCTACTTGAACCTACTCATCTTTGGAGGATCAAATGAGAAGTTTATAAAGTACTTAGCACAATGCTTGGGACATAGCAGATGTTCAATAAATGATTCTTCCCTTCCCTAACTTAGTTACCCAACTGTATCTACTCCAGTCTCTAGAAAAGAGGTGACCCGTTCCCTTGCCAACACTTGCCTCTCAATATGATCCCATCATCTCATAACTTCTCCAGCATGTTGTCCACTGTCTTACCTCTGAGCCATTTTTTAATCTCTCCCTCCTCTTGGTTCCTTCCTTGTTGACTACAACACATCTAAGTCTTCTCATTCTTAGAAATGAAATATCTCTCTAGTTTCTATCGTCTTGCTAGCTATCATTCTCTATCTCTTCTCCTCTTTTCAGTTGAGATCTTTGAATTATCCTTTAACACTTGGTATCTATCTCCCATCTTCTAAACCCTCCTGCACTTTGGCTTTGGACCTTACCACTCAGTAGACACTTCTCACTCCAAAAGTTACCGGTTGATCATTTAACGGCCAAATCTAATCGTCCATTCTCATTTCTTATCTTTTTTGAATATATCAAAAGGATCTATGATTTCCCTCCATTAACTCTGACCACAACCTATCTACAACTTTGAAATTCTAAAGAGTTATCTAAGGCACATTAAGATTAATTGAAGTGCCTTAGGTCATCCAAAACTGTCAGAAGTGAGTTCTAAACTAAGGTCTCTGACTCAAAACTGTAATGGCAAGTAAAATAGGATCTTTTGCTGTTTTTGTTTCGGTATAATCAAAAAGTATAATGCCTCTGGGGAGGATCTTTCCCACTCATTGTCTAGCCAGGGAAGATTTGTAAGATCCATACCTTTTGTTAATGAGGCACTGGTTCTCAAGGGATAGAGCTATCTAGCTCTAAAAAGTATCTAAGTCTCTGAGGGTAAGATTTTATTTTGGGGTTTCGTTTTTGTAAGAGTGTTTGTTTGGCCAGATGAGGAATCTGGGAAGTCACTAAAGGAATCCTCCAGGCTTTGAGAACCCAGATGTTGTGTTTCCCTCTCTGGTAACTATGGTCAGACAGCTGTACCTGTCTGTTGAATTATGGTCAGGCAGAGGAAGCCATTTCTGCTTACTACTTTCGGGTTCATCACCTGGAAGTGTGTGTTTGGTCAGAAGAGGACTCTGGGAAGCTGCTAAGGAGCCCCCCAGCTTTGAGAACCCAGATGCTGTGCTTCTATCTCTGGTAACTATTGTCAGAGAGTCAGGGTCCTACTGTCTGTTGAATTCAGGCAAAGGAAGTCTGTTGACTTCTAATTTCTCTGTATTTTCTTTGAAGTTTTGGGTACTGACTCCCCTGAATTAGGTGAATGATATATGTCCTTGGTTAAAGGATTGATAAATGTGCTTGATTAAAGTGATTGTTAACCCCTCAAAAGTTACCTTTCCTTTTATGAATGCAGATCCACAAACTTGTGATAACAGGCCCGCTACTGTGTATGTTGGGGTACTGACTGATGCAAAAACCCAGCAGTCTATCATTCCCAGAGGGGTCAAAATAGTTCCAAGTGTTGCCCAAACCAGATTAAAATGTATTGGGGAAATATTTTCCAAAAAATAAAAATATAATAAAATATAGATAATATTATTATGTGGTTTTCTAAGTCAATATGCTGTCTGCTGGGATCCTTATGTATGGCTTAGCATTCCATTTATATTTGAGTTTGTCACCACTACATTACAACACACCATTTCTTTATAATTCATATGGTGGATATGGTAGAAATTAGTTCCAGATAGAAATCAGTAGTAAAACGTACATTAAAATACCATTTTCAGAAGCAAGCAAATATTGGCAAATCTGCCTTTTAAAAAAAAATAAAAGAATGGAATAGGGAAAAAAATCTATGTGAAAAATACCAAGTCTTGAACAAAAATGGGTCATCTTAGCTCCTACTTATATAAATCTCAAAGGATAAAGCATTTTCCTTACAAGAACTTTATGAAGTTGATAGAGTAAATGTTATCATCTCTATTTTATAGATAAGGAAACAAATATTAATCATCAACGTATGAATGCAGTGTCTTAATATTTATTAAGTTGCTACCTCTCAAGCATGTTTGCTTATTGAATGTATACACCTCTGAAGATAGGCAACATGGTACAGAAAAGAGAATATGCCTTGGAATACAAGAGACTTCAAATCAAACCTCAGTTTCATCAGTAATTGTGTGACCTTATATAAATTATTTTCCCTCTGTATGTCTGTTTCCTCATCTTAAAAAGGAGAAGACTGCAATTACATCAGTCCCTTCTAGCCCTTCCTAGAGTGTTTTTTAACACCACTATTCTCTGATTAGGCAGCTAATAGACACTCATGTAGTGCAGTGATATCAAACTCAAATAGAAATGGAGACCACCAAATAATACATTTCTAATGGCTATATGTGTATGTATATATATATATATACATATATATATAAAACAAATAAATATTTGTTATTTAATATTTAACAAATATTTAATGAAGTAAATAAAAATACAATAGAATATACATTCTATTGTATTTTTATTTACTTTGCTAAATATTTGCATTTACATTTTAATCTGTTTTAGGTAACCTGTGTGTATGATGTGCATTGAGGGCTGGATCTGGAGTCAACAAGATCTGAATGTAAATCCTACCTCATATAACTACTGACCCTGGTCAGTTCATATAATTATCTCTTTGCCCCAGCTTCTTCATCTGTAAAATGAGGAGACTGAACTTAATGTCTTCTAAGGTCCTTCCAAGGCTAAATGTATGGTTCTATAAAGTGGTATTGGGTAGAAGGGTGAAGGTAGAATTGATATAGCTTTCACAGTGCACAGTACATTTTTCAATATATTTCATATTCATTATTTCACCTTTCTTTCCCACATCCCTTTGAATCTCTCCACAGACTCACTTGTTTACTAAAACATATAACAAGTCACAAGAGGCTTCCTTAATCCAGTAGATCCAGAGAGAGTAAGGGGACTTGTTTGCTTTGAACCTTGAAGGGAAATCAAGGAGAATCAACTTAACTTCCTGGGCTGTAGAAGAAATACCTAATTTGGAGGGAGGAAAAAAGAAGAGAAAACTTTAATAGCTTACCAATAAAAATTAAATCACAAGGTCAAGGCATTCTGCCCCATCATCTATCAATTTCCCAACTGTACACTTTTCCTGCAAATAAACACAAAGTCCAATTCCCCTTTGTGTTTACTATTTCATTTCAGCTCATCTGTTTTAGGAGCCATAGGGAGAGTGGCCTTTAGAGAGGTCATTGTTTCTTGAGTTTAGAGAATTGTTGTCTCTTCAGGAAAATAAATAGACAGAAGGTGTCAGGGAGCTACCCTTCGTGAGCTCTCAGCAATGGCTTTTCTGTTAACTGGGAAAGTCAAGTGTTGTCCTTCCAGGACCACAGCTGGCATCTTTCCAAGGTGCTGTAACTTGAATTGGGATTGCTTTGATTTCTGGATCTTGTTAGGAGAATCTCAAGGTCAAATCTCAAAGTCAATTCTTTTTCTATTTTTTAATTTTTTAAATTATTTTTTTAAAAACAGTCTATTTTGGACTCAAGGGCCAAAACAAATACAGAATAGAGAAAAGAAACAAAACATATCATAAACAAATATTGGAACTTAAATACAAAGTAAGAAAGAATAAAAATCATGTTGCATTCATAACAGAACTTAAGAGAGGATTCAAAACATGTAACAATAAATTTTCATTTCAAGAAAACCTGTATGATGAATAACAAATGTTATGTTGAGAATTGTCCATCTAGTCTTTGCTTCGTTGTGAGTTTTCTTTTGTTCTCTGCTGTGTATTTTTTACTTTTTCCCTTTCCCCTTCCTCACCCCACCCTGCCCAGAAGGCTACAATAAAATTTAGATGTTTCTCTATAGCTATAGATATATACATACACACATACATATATACATACATATATAGACATATACTTACCCAAAAATATTCTACTGATCTTTTTTTGTTTTTACATATCTCTTGTTTCCTACCTACCTGCTCTACTTTACTTCTACCCACTACCTTGCCCTCCTTGCCTAGCCTCCTCCAAGAATCCCTCCCCCATGTTCCCATTCCCATAAATCTAAACATCCTTTTATATCCCCCTTTAATCCTCACCCTTCTCTCTAAAGATCCCTCCCTTGTACTCTCCTCCTTCCCTATGCCCCTATTGTTTTATTTCCTCTGAATTTAGATTTTCATATTCTTCTAAACATATATATTTTTTCCCTCTTAAATCTATTCCCTGTGAAAGTACTATCAGAACTACCAGCCCTCCTCCCCCATCTAATTCTTTTCTTTCAATTCTTCTCCTTGCACCTCATTTGTATAAAATAATTACTCTTTTTAGCTATTCCTAAGTGGTTTTACTTTTTAAATTAATATCAAGGTCAGATTTACCCCACTCATTGTTATGAGCTGCTCAAATATTAACAAGAATCTTATACATACATTTTAGATATATAAAAGGTAAAAAATCTGTCCTTATGAATCCCTTATAAGTCAGTCATTGGTATACACCTTATATTTCTCTTAGTTCTTGTATGTCTAATCTTCTATTAAATTCAGGATTTTTAAATGAAGTCTTGAAAGTATGAGAGTTTATCAAATGATCATTTTTTTTTCCATTCAGAATAATACTTAACTTCGCAGGTTATGATATTTTCATCTGGAGCCCCAGTTCTTTTGTTCTTCATTTGTGTTCCAAGACTTGTGGTCCTTTAATGTCTATGCTGCTAGGGCTTGTGTGACCCTAATTGTGGTTCCATCATATTTAAATTGTTTTACTCTTGACGCTTTTAATATTTTATCCTTGAGCTGGCAATTTTGAAATTCGACTATGATATTTCTATGAGTTTTTCTTACAGAATCACTTTTAAGCAGCGATAGATAAATTTGTTCCATTTCTATTTCCCCCCTTGTTCTAATGCGTCAGGACAATTTTCTTTAATTATTTCTTGTAGTATTTTATCAAGATTCATTTTATGATCATAATTTTCAATTAGTCTGATTATTTTTATATTTTCTCTTCTTGATCTACTTTCCAAATCTGCTGTTTTGCTTATAAGATATTTCTCTTTTATTTTTTCATTATTCATATTCTGTTTAATTATTTCTTGATCTCTTATAATTTTACTGGCTTCACTTTGCCCAATTCTAATTTTCAAGGTGTCATTTTCTTCCTTAAGATGCTGAATCTCCTTTTCCAGTTGGTTGACTTTCCTTTTATAACTTTCTTGTTTTTCTTGGATTGTTTTTCAGTTTTTTCTCCATCTTTATCATTTGATTTTTAAAAGTTTTTTTTTTTTTTTTTTTTTTTTTTAAAGATCCACCATGAATTCTTTTTGAGCAGGGGACCACTTGATGTCACTCTTTGGGGATTTCTTTACTTCAATATCCTCCTCTGAAAATGATCCCTGGTCATTTGTACTCCCATAGCAGCTTTCTGTGTTTGGATTCTTTCTCTTTTGCCTGTGAATTCTTTTTTTTTTTTTTTTTGTGGTAATAGCTTAATTTTTGTAATCACCTCTAGCCCCAAGGTATGGGAAATAGTGCCTCTTGCCTCAGATCTTCAGTTCTCCCCTCTAGCTTGGAGCTAAAGCCAAAGCTCCAGCCTCCTGTAAGTGTCCACAGCCAAAGGCTACCTGCCCCACTGCTTCTGCACTCCCCAGGTGTTGGTTCCTTCTTGGTCCTGCCCTGCTGCTCTTCACAGCACAGCTGGGTTTGACTTTCCTTAACAGCAGAGGTACTCTCAGTCTTCTGGGGCTCAAACATCAATCCTCTATCCAGGGGTAAATTTCATGTTGCTGGGATCCATGCAGCTTCCCAAACCATATAACCCCAGGGCTTGCCACTTGTGGCTAGTAGTTAAAATGGAACACCTGGAGGGGTTTGCTCTTCACCGGGATCAAATCTCATCCTGGGATTTTTCTACCAATCTTCTTGAATTGCACCAGGAAGACCCCTGTGATGCCCCATTCTTATTTATCTCCACTCACTTTGTTCACCCTAAGGTGCTATTTTACCTCTTTTGTGGGGGAAAATCTTGTGAGCTTGGAGTTTTCTGACGTACTCCATCTTCCCACTGTCTTTTCTTTTCTATCCCCATAGTCACTAATCCTCGTCCAAGGGATCCAGAGTCCAAATCCTCATGACCAAACTATTATAATTTACTCCTTCCCTCAGTCTCTCATACCTCCAATCCACTCTACAAACTTTCCCTGAATAAGCTTCCTAAAATCTTTTTTTGGTATATTTCACATCCCCTAATACAAAATCATCAGTGGTCTTTGACTGGCACAAGATAATGTCCAAATCCCTTAGCCTGACACTTAAGATCCTTCATAATCCATTCTGTACCTATTGTTTCAAACAAAGTCATAACTTGAAGTGGAACAAAAGAAGTCTTCAGTTGAACAGGCAAAGGAGGGGAGGAGGACTCTGGGGAATCCATTCTGGGGACAGGTAAAGGAGAGTAGGAATAAACATTCTGTAGATAATCTTACACTGATTAGTATATCACCTACTAGCCTCATATTTTGTTTAATTATTTCTACTTAAGTATTATGCTCTGAAAGACTTCAAATGTTACCAGTGCTCTCTAAATCCATTGCTCTGGAGGGCAATAGAGTCACCCCTACTTACCAATGGAACATAAAACCATAGATTTAAAGCTGGAAGGTAGCTTAGGTGCTATCAAGTCCAATTCCCTTAATCTACAGGTAAGAAAACTGAGGAAGAGAAAACCTGTGACTTGATCGTGGTCAAAGAAAGTGTCTGAAGTAAGATTTGAACTTAGGGCTTCCTGCCTCCAGAGACCACACTCTTTCCATGACACCACAATGCTTCTATGGCTCCAAATTTCTTTTCCATCAGTGGAAAATGTGTTAGATTTGAAATCAGAGTTCTGAACCCAGTTTTGTCACCTAAAAATTATGTTACCTTGGGAAAGTCACTTAACTTCTCCAGATCTCAGTTTCCTCATCTATAAAATTAGGGGTTTGGAATAGATGGTCTCTGAGTCTCTTTTCAGTTTTTCATCTATGATCCTGTTCTCCAGAAATACTCCACTCTAGACAAATTCATTCTTCTTTAAATTCTTCTATCCCCATATTTTTGTTCAATTTATTATTCTTCTTCATAGAATTCCTCCCTTTCAATGTGATGTCTCTACTACCAACCAGCAGTAAGGATTGCATCTTATACCTCTTTGTAGCACTCAAAACTAGCACAATGCTACTTACGTATTATTAGTTTCCCAATAAATATGCATTGGTAGATGATGATAAAACAGATAACCACTGAATGCATGTTCTTCCCCATTTTTGTCTTGACTAGCTTCTAGTTTGGCTATCAATATTTTGGTAGTTGTGCTGGGTAGGGGTGAGTTACATAAAAGGGGACTTTTGATATGTTTTTACATAAAAGGGGACTTTTGATATGTTTAGCCTAAGGACATAGGAACCCATGACAGCAATGTATACTGAAGGGTATATTATAGATCATTTAGTCTAACCCCTTCATTTTATAGATGAGGAAATGGAGTCCAAGAAATGGAAAATGACTTGCCCAAGACCATTCACATAGGAAGCAGGTAGCAGAACTGAAATTTGAATCCAAGTCTCCTAATTTTTCTACAACATCATACTTTGTGAATGCAGGCTGAATGATCTATTGTTAATTACCTTGTATCACCCAGGCACTATTCACAGCGCTGAGAGCAACTATGAATATACCAGCATAATTCTGAATCACAAAGTACAACAGACTACCTTCATATAGAAGGTAGAAGAAAAATATTTATAAAGACACCAGAAAGCCAAATCCCAATACCAGAAAGCCAAATCCATCATAGTAACCCAAAAGTCAATGCACATTAGCATTGCTGGGGATAAAGGCATTTCCAAGTCTTCTCCCCATTCCCCAGGCCTTCCCACAAACAAACATCCACAAACCTAGCTGTACCTTCTTGCCTGGTCCTTTTTAGTTCTGACTAGCCTGAACAACTTCCTCTCAGTTCTTCTCCACCCTTCCCATTCCACCTATTCAGTAAGCTCCTCCCACCACACATGACTCAGGCTTCCATGTAATTTAAGCAAGTCACATGGACTTATTAGTGAATGGGAAAAATCTTCCCATTTAAATTATCCAACAATTCCCTCTCCAAGAAGAAGGGAAAGTTCACTTCTTTCCTTCAGCCTGTTAGTCCTTTGAACTAGACTATGTACTGCATGGTAGGTGTCACAATATCTTTGAGAACTTGGATCTCAGTGGAGATGGATGAAAAGATAGTAATAATATAATAATTCACCTTTGTATAGCACTTTAGAGTTTACAAGGGCAGCAAGGCATTTCAGTGAATAGAGTGCCAGGGCTGGAGTCAGGAAGATGAGTCTTCCTGAATTCAGACACTTAGTAGCTGTGAGACTCTGGGCAAGTCACTTTACCCTGTTTGCCTCAGTTTCTCATCTGTAAAAATGAACTAGAGAAGGAAACCATAAACCACTCCAGGATCTCTGCCAAGAAAACCACAAATACAGTCACAAAAGAATTGGATATGACTGAAAGCAACTTAACAATAAGATTTACAAAGAACATTTTAACTTATTTGATTCTTATCACATTGGTAAGTACCATTATAACCCCCATTTTATAAATGAGGAAGCTGAGACTCAGAAAGTTAAGTGAATTGCCCATAGTCACTTAGATAAGAAGTGTTTGAAGCAGGATTTGTACCCATACCTTTCTCATCCCAAATCCAGTGCTATTTCCAAATTCCTATACATTTATTTTGTGTTGAGTTGGAGATTTAGACAGTCTTGTAGTTTAGTGACTGCTTGCTATGTGGATATGGCAGATGGTATGTCATAGACATGGGCCCTTTTTCCTGGAACCTGAGGTGTGTCTGTTGACTGCTCACAATCGTGTCTGAAATACGTTCATTTCTCTTGGTCATGAAAAGCCAAGCTGAATAGCGATCTGTCTGCAGCTTTACTGAATGGTTTAGAGCACAGCGAGTGGTAATCACATTAGCTGCCTTTATCACTTGGCCTGTACATTACATTAACATAATACAATTTTATAGCTTTAAGAAATATTAAACAGGAATGAAGGCAAGCAATGCATCCCTAATGGGTTTACAACATCTCTCATCCCTGCTCCGCAACCACATAGCCTATCAGAGACAGAAAATTATTTTCTTTTCTTTAGTAAGATGAATTTATTCATCTCCAATTCTGTATTCTTCTAAATCTTATGGTGGAATCTTATCCATTTGGGAGATACAAAAAGGAATTGAGACCATTAGTGTGATCTGGATTCACTCCAGCAAAAAATGTGCATGTGTGTGAAGTATATTGTGTCTCTAAGGGTGTGTGTGTGTGTGTGTGTGTGTGCGTGTGTGTGTGTGTGTGTGCACGTATCTGTTTCAGTTACATGTTAGCAGTATCCACAGTTGGTAAGGGCTCTCCCCCTCTACCACCCCTAGCTTCTTTTTTGTCTTATACCACACCCCATGAAACTGTTAAGGTTGCCAAGTTCTCACTGACATCAAAGCAGGCTCCAGGCTCAGATCATCTCTGTGGGATGCAGAGGAAGAGGAGAAATGGGCCTTGCTCAGGGAACACTACTCTGAGGGAATTCTAAGTAACATTCTGGGGCTGTTCCCACTCTCCGTACAGCAGCCAGGCTCCTGGTGAAGTCAAACATAGTACCTGACGTCAATCGGCACCTGGCCAGGCACTGGACTGTGCTGAGCAAATTTACAGCCCAACAAATCCGTCCCCCTTGGATCTCACTTTGGGAGCTCCATCTTGCATGATGTCCTTGCAAATCGCAAGCACTATAAACATATATTTTAAAAGAACAAGCCACCCATGTGTACATTCCTTTCCCCTGAACCAAAATGAACTCCATGCCAGTTCTAACAGCAGCTAATTAATAGCACAACAAATTCTGAAAAAGACATCTTTCCCACAGGACGCAGTGTTAGCTTCTGGTCAGTGCATTCTGTGTATTGCAGACATATCCTCTTCCAAATAAACTTTGACCTTGTTTTTGTATGTAATAACCCCCAGTTCTTTCTCTGTAGGTGCATACAAATGCAGCCAGCTCCAGGCAAAACTGTTAAGTAGATGACATCTGGCTCTCTCTTTTCTCCCCCACTCCCTCCTTTTTTGAATACCCTTACTCCCTGCAGGTCTTTTCCTTCCCCTCCCTTTTTTTGTGCCCTGCCAAGGACAATGCTGGCTCCGCAAGGCCCCCTACTGGGGACAAGAGAGACTCATCTCTCTGTTCTATGAAAACATCCATTTCACTGGTTCAGAATCCTGCCCTTGTTAAGTTTTATTCTTTTTTTTCCTTTTTTCATTTATTTTTTATTTTCAGTTCCAAAATGTGTCCTTTCTTCTGCCCCCTCCCCTGCCCATTGAGAAGATAAGAAATATGATGTTAATTATACATACAAAGACATAAAAAACATATTTCCACATTATCCTTGCTGTAGAAAAAAGAAGAAAAAGAGAAAAATGTCATAGATATAAGAAAGCTACCAATCAGAAACTTCCCCTACCAATTCAAATCAATACCTATACTCTAACTTACAGTATTAGAGTTGTCAAGGCAACTGAGAAGTTTAGTGATGACCAGGGTGATAGAAACAGGATATGTCAAAGGTGGGACTTAAACCCAAGTTTTCCTGACTCCAGGGACAGTACTCTATCAACTCATTGCCAGGTTATATTGAAGAAAAATGTGTTAGAAAAAGGAGTGTGATTCTGAGGAAAGAACATCAGATACGGAGTTGAAGAACCTAGGTTCCAAAACTGATTCTGTCACTTAACATCAGTGTGAACATGAGCTAGGCACTTACTGCTCAGTACTCATTCTCCTCATCTATTCAATGAGAGTTGCACCAGACAATCTGTAATGTAACTTCCAATTCCAAATCTATGATTTTTTAAGGAGTGATACTTAAGCAGAATTTGTTAACCTAAGGTAGACTGAATGGTGACATATTCTTAGTAATAGATACCTTAGAGTCTCTTCAAATTGCACCTACCCATAAAACAGATCAGGACAGAGACAAATTCAGAAAGAACACACAATGAAGCAGATCTGCACATGGGCCAAGAATATTCTGAATGCAGACAATAGAAGTGACACATGTCACATAAGTAACTGAGGAAGCCTAACTTGGTACTTGGTGGCCTATGGGGCCATCTGCCCTATTGCTCATGTTTCCAAACAAGAGAACGTAAAAGCCCTTGTCTGAAAGCTGAGTTCCAGATCTTCCTTTGACTCTCTGAGTGATCCTGAGCAAGTTATGTAACTCTAAGAAGTTCCGGTGTCTGCATCTGCAAAATGAAAAGATAGAACTAAGGGACCCCAAAAGTCTTTTCCAGTTGTACTGCCTAAGTCTTTATTAAAGGAGGGTGAAGTAATTTCTTCTCACCCCAGGAAACTGCCTAGGGACTGCACACTAGGGCAAGCTTCCTGGTCTACCTGGTCCAAATCTGACCCAACCTGACCCATCATCCTCAGCTGCTCTATTACTTAAAGTATTTTCACTAATGATCTAGCAATAGTGACACAGTAATATCTTTACAATGTTCTAATGCATTTCTCAGGTAGAACTATATACTAAAATATATGCTACAAGAGGGAAAGGTCACATCTTGATTAAACTTTGTATCTCTTCCAGGGTCCAAAATAGTACTTTGTAAACCACAGACACTTAAATGTTTGTTGGATATCTGAATGAATGAATTTCATCAATGATTTTCATTTGCTTGTTTGGACTCATCATCAACAACAGCACAATACAAAGAAATACTTTTTTAACTATTTCTTTAGGGAACGTATATTCTTAAAATTTTCTCATTAGCTTGCTTAGTAAGACTAGAAATTGATTTTTTTTTTACCCCCATATGAGAATTATACTGTATTTTCTGGTTTGTTTGGTTTTTAGTTGTTTTATGTAGCTCACTGCTTGTGTGTGTGTGTGTGTGTGTGTGAAACTCAAGTTATTGCCAAAGATTCTGAGTAAAACAGTCATATGAGAAAATATAATAATTGGTGATGGAACTGTAATCATGAATTTGCTAATAGTTAGAGTTGACCAAAAGTGGCATAAGCTGCCTCAGGAGGTAGTAGACTGCCTTTCACTATGGGTCAACAAGTGTTTCCTTTGTTGATTAACTTGTAGAGAAAATTCTATTCAGGTCAAGTTAGAATAGATGATCCTTGAGGTTCCTTCCAACTTCAAGGTTTTGTAATTCTGTGACTCATAATTCTATGTTCTATCTTGACCATCTTTTCATGAAGCATAGCGAAATCTTCCCAATATGAATTACAGTTTAGCTTAAATCAAAATGCTACAAATAGAGGGGGGGGGTGTCATTCTTTCATTTGGAAACTAATTATTGTCAACCAATGAAAATTGGTTTGATTGATATGGCTCCAATACACCCCACTACACAGGATGCATCTATGCCCAGGTCAATAAACTCAGAGACCCAACAATAAACCTCTTCTCAGCATCTTCCTGGAATATCATCCTACGGTCATTAGAGTTGAGTTTTCCAAGTCTCCTCACACCTTATAAGTCAATTAAGAAAACACTTGGCTGTTCCTAGAGATAAGAGTCTCCAGTGGTTGTCATGCTGGACATTTGTCTAAGTCTCTTATCGGTTTGAGCCCAGAGGGACTCTGGGTCTTCTACTGAATTGTAGATACTTCAATAAATGGGCTTTGCCTCACCCTAAATGAGTACCTGCAAAGACCTTGGCCTAAAGGGCCCAAGGTCTCCCAGTGCATCCTGGGTCATCTCCAGTCATCCTGATGAATATCTGGTCACTGGATCCAGATGGCTCTGGAGTGAGGCTGGTAACCTGCCCAGCTTTCCCTCACTCAAAACAAAGTCAAGTGCAAGTCAGGTCATTATTTCTCTGATGGCATGTTCTTCTTTGGCAACAAAGGATGAACACAATCTTTGCCACCCCTCCCTCCCCCATCCTCACCCTGACACACACATACACTCCTATCCCAGGTTTATAACACCACATACTGTTCATGGTTTTTCAAATTTTACATAATGCAATACACATGTCTAAAGTCAACCCCACGTTTTTATCTGAAGAAACAACTGTAATTAAAGGGAAAAAAAGAAAAAAATATAGAGAACAGATCATAAGGGTTTGCTTCACACAGTACACAGGTGTGTGTTCATCCTTCCTTGCCAAAGAAGACCATGCCATCAGAGAAATAATGACATGACTTGCACTTGACTTTGTTTTGAGTGAGTGAGGGCTCTGCACGTCACCAGCCTCACTTCTCCTCCAGAGCCATCTGAATCCAGTGACCAGATATTCATCAGGATGACTGGAGATAACCCAGGATGAGGCAATTGGGTTTAAGTGACCTGCCCAAGGGCACACAGCTAGTGAGTGTCAGGTGTCTGAGGTGAGATTTGAACTCAGGTCCTCCTGACTCCTGCACTGGTGCTCTATCCACTGCACTACCTAGCTGCCCCCAATGTACAGGTAGATGCAGAGTCAAGGAGAAAGATCTCTAATTAATAAGATCTCAGAGTCTAGGACTCAGAAACTACACAGTCAGCATTCTTGGTCCTGCATTGAGAAAAAGAGACTGGCAGTTATTCTTCTCTACCCTTAGTTAAGAGTCCCAAATGTCACAGTCACCTTAGAGTGCCCCAGGTACCACCCTGTTTCTTAGCTATATATTCTTATCTTCCAACTTTTCCCTCTCTCAAACTTCTTCTGGGGATTTAGTTATCTGGTCCTCCTCCCATACACATATACACAGTCCAGTTGCCAAGTCTCATGGTTGTTCTTTAGCTAGAAAGTTGAGTAAAAATTTCAAGTCCCAGAACATTTAGCTAAGCCTCAAATCATCCCAGCAAAGATACTGGGAGAGGGAGGAAGAATTTGACCCAGAGGGCACGTTCCACAATTTGGGGGGGGTGAGTTAGTGTGATAAAATATGCACAAAATTAATGCAAATTATTACATGATAAAGTGTGAAGGAGAGGCCAGAGAGAGTGATGTCAGTGGTTAAAAAGGGAAGAATCACTTCAAGCTTGGGGATCTGGGAATATTTCTTGGAAGGAGTTGTACCGAATTGAGACCTTCATAGAGGAAGAGAGCTTCAACAGAAAATGCTAGAGCAGTAAAAGGATATGATAATTTGTGAAATCTTATTTTCAGTGAGAGGGAAAGCAACAGGAAGAAGTATAAGAGAGGGAAAAATAGCTTTAGGATGAATTTTTCATTCCTACATAAAACCTTCTTCTAGTTAATAGCTGAGAGCAGCTATTGTTTATACTCAGGAATCTTTCTATAGCAGATCACACCTAAGAAAGAAGTATGATAAAAGTTGAGGAGAACTCCAAAAAAAGTAGCATGACCTATTATAAGTAAAGTCTTGCCCAGAAGCCCCCATGACAGAACTAAAGACAGTGAACATAGGTAGAAAACAGGCAGGTTTCCATGGCAATTAGCCAAGACAGTTAGCAGCAACATCCAGAGAGATAGAGAATTGAGTTTCTCTGTTTCAGCAAGTATGTAGGCCAAGGGCAACCTATGTTTGCGTTTCTGCCAGTTTCAAATAACAATTTTTTTAATGGAAGTTGTTTTTCTCTTCTAGAGAAGATGAAAATTGTGGAAATATTCTGCTCTCCAGGTAACTATCATGAATGAAGCATTCTTTGAAAGAATGAAAAAAGGACTTAAAAAAGGGAAAAATCAAAGAGAAAAAAGAATCCTAAGAGGCAAAAAAGAATCCTAATCTATGTGAGAAAGTTAGAGGGTGAAGGCCACACAGAGGAGGAAAGACAGAAGGACCACTGAACCTTTTGAACTATGCAATAGATTTGAAATCCTTTGTATGGAAGGTGAACCTGGATCCTTTGAGGAGAAAACAGTATTTCTTCCTCCAAGGAATGATACAAAGAAGGAAGAGGTGCCACCAGGATTTCTCAAATCATAAGGGTATGTTTCACACAATGAACAGGTCGATGCAGAGATATAAGTAATGGTGCCTAGTGACTTTCTAATAAGTACTGAGCAGGACATATGAACAGTAGGGAGATATGTTATCTTCCCAGGATATGGATGTGAGATATGACAGGGAACCTCCAAAGACTTTTTAATCAGACAATCAAGTATTTACCCAGTATCAGGTACTGTACTAGCTGTTAAGATACAAATGCAAAAGTGAGACAGTTCCTCCCCTCAAAAAGCTTACATTATAATAGGGCAAAACTCTTAATTTTTGTGGTGCCATCAATCTTTTCTAAATAGTCTAGCAAAGTTTATGAACTCCTCAAAATAATGCTTTTAAAATTCATAAAATAAAATACATAGGCTTAGAAAGGAAAACAAATTATGCTGAAATATAATCATCAATTAAAAAAAGAATGAAGTCATTGACCCCAAGTTAAAAACCTCCGAACTAGAAGGGTGCAACACACAGACAGAGGATGACAGAGAGAGAGAGAGAGAGAGAGAGAGAGAGAGAGATATGGAGGGAGACAAATAGATATCTATCTTTATCTCTTTCTATCTGTCTATCCATCTATCTATCTATCTATCTATCTATCTATCTATCTATCTATCTATCTATTTAAGAAAATGGCAGCCCAGGAAATTATGAGATTTATGAGTGGAGTCATAGATTAACAAATTGCCACATCCTTTCCAGTGGCAATTATAGTGTTGATTTGGCTATTGTTCCTTAAAAAAGAGCAAGAAGTAGAGAAAGTGAATGGAGAAAAGGGAAAATGGTAAGATCCTCCATGCTGGGTAGTTGGTCAGTCCCTTGTGTACTAGGTAATGGATGGATAGAAGGTGAAACATAATGTATCACTGGTTAGATATAGGAAGCTGGATGAGTTTTCACTGGCTCATCTATAAATAAAGATAACTAAGCCCCAGGACAGAGTCTCAGTTTGGAGGGCCCTCCAGAAGTTGTAATTCAGAAGGTTGGAAATGACAACTTTTACCAAATTCCAGTTATTGGTATGGGGACAAATAATGTTGTCAAAAGGAGTACAGAAAATATCTGAAGAGATTAGGAAGTTCTAAACAAAACCTCTGAAGCACATATTATGCCCTGATCACTAATGTCAAATAGAGGAACTTCAGAAGAGAAAGGTAAAGATGGAAAATAAACAACAAATTAAGGAGACAGTATATAAGAAAATTATTTAGATTTCAGAATTACTTCTTAAGAAATAGGAATGATGGACTGATAACAAGAACATAGGCCAAAAAAAAAATGCAGGTTGATCTCTGAACAGGAGGAAAAGTTGAAAGAGAGAAGAATCTCTTTAATCTCTGCGTTATCAGGGATAATAAAATATTTGTTTAAAAAAAGGAGAGTTTCAAGGAAAAGGCAAACAGGAAAAAAGAATCAATCCAAGAATGTCAGGAAGTCATCAAACTGGGGGCAATAAAAATAATAACCTGGTAACTTAACAATCTGATCATGAGTTTTAGAATGAAAATGGAAAGAGAAGTGGGGGGAAAGCCCACTTTATAGCTGCCAAATCAGGTATCATAAGAAGAGTGAAAATGGCAGGGAAAAAAAAATATTGAGAGACTCAAGCAAAATCAAAGATCTCTTCCTTCAGATGTCTATATAAAAACATATAGTGTATAGGTTATTTAAAAAATAGCTTGAGAACTAAATGTAATCATGTAAACATTAGCTCTCATTCTAATCGCATCTCTTTCAAAGTCTTTCCAGGGATGGGGGGTGGACGGAAGGAAAAATAACTAATACTTTAAATTGAGTCATAAGTACGATTAAAACTTGGTGGGTAATCGTATGACTCCTATATGATTTTAGAAACATTAAAAAATAGTGCTGGAAGGGAACTTAAAAGTCAGTGATTTCAACTGCTTCATTTTACACATGAAGAAACTGAGGTCCAGACAGATTAGGTGATTTACCCAAGGTAATACAGATAGTAAATGACTGACCTGAGACTTAAGTCCACTACTTTATACATGACACCATGCTGCTTTTATAGGTGAGCATATCTCATTAAAAATGGACAGGCTAGATGAAAAGTCTAGTGACAGGTGAAAATTTACCTGCTGATAAATATTTAGGTGAAGATTAACTGAGGAAGAAAGAAAAGTTATATTATTGTGTAATTATAGTATATGCCAAAGTGTCAAACTCATGACCTATAAAACTATTAGATTAAAATATAATTGAGAAATGTTAATAAATAAAACATATAAAATAAATAAATAAATAATATAAATAAATAAAAATATAATACAGAAAATATTACAATATATAATGCATACAATGTAGATAATGTCAATCTGTGGTTTTCTAAGTCACTATGTAACCCCCAGGAATCTATTTCTATCAGAGTTTGACACTACTGCTATTCATCACCCTGATAGAAAGAGATGAATTCAAGAAAAAGGATTATACATTTGACATGGAGTCATGATGTAACACTTATAGGGGATTTTAACTATATGGTCCTCTTTCTTTCTTGGCTAAAATCATAAAAGTTGTTTTTTTAAAACTTTCATCATGATAATTAAATTGTTCAACAAATAAGAGAAGCGCCAAGGGGAACAACCATTTTGAACCAAATTTTGTCCAACAGGGAGGGACAGATAGTCAAACTGGAGATGATGGGAGCCATTGGAAAGCTCATCACTGGATTGGAAGAGTGATGAAAATACATTAGAGGGATATTTTTTTGTAGATAAGGCAAGAGAAACTGGACATAAAACAGCATGTACTCAGATTCTGAAGAGATGAGAGAAAGGTGAAGTGGAATCCCATAGTTAAAAATTCTACAAAAGAAATCAGGCCAAGAGGAATAAAATGCTCAAAAGGATGGAATTCTGAGGGCAATAATACCAATAATTCTGCTAAGCAACGAAAGACAAAGGAGATTCTAAAGCGTCTGATGTGAATAAATAGGGAATTCATAAAACAACTTAGTTTTTTTTTTAAAGATATGCACCAAAGGAAGCAAGAGCAGACAATTGTTAGTGGAAAGTCCACTGAAAAATGTCAAAACTGGTGGAGATACAACCTTAGTTCAAGCAAAGAGTACTCTTTTTTCCCTTAAATCAAGGGCTTAGGGTCTTCTTGAACTTCTCTATAATGATAACAGTTAATATTTATATAGCACTTACTGTGTGCCAGGTATTAAGCACTTTACAATTTTGTCCAATTTCATCCTCATAGCAACCTTGGCTAGTGTTATTATTTCTCTGTTTTATTGAAGAGGAAACTAAGGCAAACAGAGGTGGAGTGAGATTCCCAGGTTCACATAGCTAGTTAGTTAAGTATCTGAGTACAGATTTGAACTTGGGTCTTTCTGACACCAGATGCGGTGCTCTATCCACCTCGCTGCACTTCTACATTAATGACATCACAGGCCCATACAAATTTCTGTTCTGAGATAAACAAAGGTTAAAGAAGGCACAAAGATAATTGCTTAGGTACATGGGATGATGAGAGTGGATGACTGAAAGAAAGCAGACCAACTTCACTTTTATTTTACTTTTATTTTTTTCTCCATATAAAACATCTTTTTTGGGTGTGGAAAGATAAAGACACAATTGGTCAACAAGGAGTCAGAACCCAAGTAAATAAGGACTTGATAAGAGAGTGCGTTTAGGTCTTGAACGAATCTAGGTCATGAGATCTGGACAAATCGCAAACTGAGCACCACAAAAAGGGAGAAACATATGTGAGATTGAAGGCAGTAAAGTTGTATAGATTCAAGGTTGGTTGAATAACATAAATAGTAGCTAATGTCAACTTAAAGGGAGCATTTCAGTATATTAGGAACACAAGATTTGCTCTTGACCATTTGGGCAAACATAAAAAAGTGTGTGAAGTGTGTGTGTGTGTGTGTGTGTGTGTGTGTATGTGTATGTGTATGTGTGTGTGTATGTGTGTGTGTATAAAACTTATAGATGACTTGAATTTGGGGAAGATAGCTAATAATGGATGACAAAATCAGAATCCAAAGGGATCTACATAAACTGGAATACTGGGCAAAATCCAAAAGTATTAATTCAATAGAGATAAATATAATGTCCTACTCCATGGAAGTCCTGTTTCAACGTCTCATCATAGCATGGAGGTGACACTGAATTTTCAGGGGCTTTGACAATGGGTTACCAACTCTAATAGGATCTTGGAAAATATTCAAATATAGATCTGATCATATGCCTGTTATGAGTCCATGTGTCTATTACCCAAGGACTAACCTAGTTAATTCTAAAGAAGTTTATCAATACAAGTCAGGGAGACTACTTAAGAGACTAAAATCACAGTCTAATTAAGACTTAACTGATGACCTGGGATTAGGAGGGTAGCAGTGAGTGTGAAGACAGGTTTAAAAGATATTTTATAGGATAATGAAATCAACCAGATTCAGCAACTGATTGCATGTGGGGGATGAAGGAAAATGAAAAATCAAAGATAATTTTCAGGTTCTAAGCAAAGATAAATCCTTGAGGACATTTTTTTTTCCATGAAGCCCTCTCTAGCTACTCTAGCTCATAATGAGTTTTTGTATTTTGTACTACATAACATAAGATGAATATGAGTCATCTGACATTGTTTTGCTAATGGTTTTAAATATTAATTTTATTTCTATGATTAGAACATAATCATCTTGAGAACATAGATTGTACCTCCTCTGTATACTCTATATGGTATATAACCATATGGGCATGTAAGAATATATTTTTGTTCAGTCATGTCCAATTCTCCATGATTCCATTTGGGGTTTCCTTGGCAAAGATACTGGAGTGGTTTGCCATTACCTTCTCCAGTTCATTCTACAAATGAGGAAACTGAGGCAAATAGGACTAAGTGACTTGCCCAGGGTCACATAACTACTAAGTGTCTGAGTACAGATTTGAACTCAGGAAGATAAATCTTCCTGACTCTAGGCCTGGCACTAACCTCTGTGCCACCTAGCTGCCATAAGAATATATACATATCTTCATAAACATATGTCATATGTATATATATATATATATATGTATATACATATAGATGAATAGATGCCAAGTAACAAGCATTTATTAAGTGCCTACTATGTGACAGGCTCTGAGGCTTCAAAGAAAGACAGAAGACAATGCATGATCATTAGCTTACCATCTAAGGGGGGAGACAACATGGCAACTGTACAAACAAGAACAAGATATATACAGAGCAAATGGAAGAAAATTAAATGAGGGAACAGAAATATGGATTGATGGGGAAAGAGGGTGGAAAGGAGGGAGGGAGGGGGAGGGAGAGAGAAAGAGAGAGAGAAGGAGACAGAGAGAGGAGAGAGAGAGAGAAGGAGAGAGAGAGAGAGAGAGAGAGAGAGAGAGAGAGAGAGAGAGAGAGAGAGAGAGAGAAAGTGCTCAAAATATTTGATTGGTTAACCTGATTGAATCCAGAAAGCTATTTCCATCATCATTTGATTGTTTGAAATTGAGCCTTAGATGACAAGCATGCAATTAGTATTGTACACAGACTCTGTGTGTGTGTGTGTGTGTGTGTGTGTGTTTGACGAAGCCTTCTGAACAGCAATCCAGATTCTAGAATAGCCCAAGGAGATTAAAACGTGAACTGTACATCAATTAAACTGTAAGCACATTGAAAATATGAGTCATTTTCTATGCTCTGAACTGACTCCTGCTCTGTGCCCCTGTGACCCTAAAATGAATATCCACTGTCGATAATGAGAAGGAATTCGCTTTCTGAGACCAGGGCAGAAGAGGCTGCCTTCCAGTGCTGACATGTGCCCCTTGGGCTTTGCAGCCCAGTTTTGCTTAGGTTGATAAATCTCATCAGCATGCAGTACTACTTCTGCAAGTGGGGTGACCAAAATTGGTGTTTTAAAAACTAATTTTGACATGAAAAGAAGCCTTCATGTAACAGATTTCATTCATCTCTGTAACACAGTAAGCTTTGATTTAGGCAATCAAGATTTCCTTTCTACCTAATTGTATACCTTTCTTTAAAAAAAAAAATCTTTTCCTTCTCTTTTAAAATTCCAGACTAAGAGTCATCAGCTTTTCATGTATTTTTAAAAAGTCTCATGGGGTAATGATCTGGATTGCTCTTAATTATCAATTAAATTTTCTCCAAGTAGATTGTTAAAAGTTTAGATGAACCCAATTAAGGAAAACCTCACTTTGACAGGCAGCTATGGACCTGACTATATTAAGTCTATGATACTACAGGACAAGAAGGGACCAGATTTCTCAGATCAATGATAAATGAAGCTCAGGGAAATGGATGTTAAAGGAATGGATTGTTATACTCAAAAGTTAGCAAGTGAATACTAGAGTGGCCTTAAAATTTCACCATCTCCTAAGGTGTTAGAATCTCATAGTTTCTATGATTGGTTGCTGTCTTTATCAAAAGTTAATACCATCTTTAAAAGTAAATGACAGGCTCATAAATAACAATGGTTTTTAAGACATTAAGACTAAATTTACACTAAGGAAACAGGACTTTTTTAAAAACACTGTTAGCATGGAAAACATTTATTTACAGAAAACGCCTTGATTTTTACTAAAGTTATAATTTGACTTATCGTGGCCTAAATGTGACCAGCATCATAAGATACTGCTTTTGCCAATGGTTTCAAGGGTTAGTTTTATGTCTCTGGTTAGAATGCATTCATCTTAAGAGCATGACAGCAACAATAGCTAGCATTTATATAATGTTTCAGATGCACAGACACTTTGCAAATATTGTCTCAGTTTATTCTCATAATAACCCTGGATGTGTAGGTGTCATTATCACCCCTATATACATAATCAAAAAGATATTTACTTTTAATAACATTTCAAATGGTAAACAACTCTAAAAGCTTGAAACATTTTCTGCATACTGAATCACTTAGAATATGATGAGAAGGCTCCTAATTCAACAGGAAGCTGGGAATCATGGTGCCGTGCTCCCCAAATTCCCACTCTTACAAATAATGCTTTCTCCTCCGGCTTAGTCACTTGCTGCAAGTATTTACAAGAATGCTGGGCAATCATCAAAGGCCTTGCTATCAAGTTGGAAATTAAGAGGTGACCGTCTCCATATAGTGCTACGTTCTGTTGTTTTGTCATTTCAGTCATGTCTGACTCTTTGTGAACCCATTTTGAGGATTTTCTTGACAAAGGTACTGGAGTGGTTTGCCATTTTCTTCTCCAGTTCATTGGACAGATGAGGAACTCAAGTGCTAAGTGACTTGACCAGGGTCACACAGTGAGTAATTATCTGAAATTGGATTTGAATTCATGAAGATGAGTTTTCCTAATTCCAAGCCTAATGCTCTATCCGTTGTGCCACTAGCTGATTTAAAGCCTATTTAAAAATTAAATTATAACGCAGAGTCCTTATAATTTAGGACCGTGAATCACTTTTTTTTAGCTTTGTCATAATTATCATTGCTCTTCCTACCCACCCTCACTCAAAAAGCACTCTTTCGTTTCACCCAATAATGGATGATTCAATTCCTAGGTCTTTTTCCATCTGACTATATTGAGTTGATGAAGTTGTATTACAAATGTGGCTTAAATCTCCAAAACTTTTTATATAATGTTTAGTAGTCTACAAATTCCAACAATATATATGTACTGAGTTAATTTCCTTTTCTCTCTCTTTTATTGGGAATTTTTCATATTAGCACTCCTTTCCTCCCTTCTGTCATCCTTTTTCTTCTCAAAATTTTTGTTTTTCTTCTTAATAGTCTTGTCCACCACCTCTCCTCCCCCGATCCCTAACTCCAAGCTCTAATTCTGGAGCTAGGATCAAATAAATTCTGCCATTCTTTCTGCAAGGGGTGTGCTAGTGTACTTCACTATGGCTCCACTCTCAGGATATAATCTTCTGGACCAAAATACCTCTCCCTGGTCATCAGTCCTGGGAGTATGTTGTCTCTACCAAATAAAATGTACCAATGGAGTGAAACAGGGTTGTGTGCTTGCTCCCATGCTTTTTAGCATGTTTTCAGACATGTTATCAAATGCTTTCAATGCAGATGAACATGGCATCAAGGTCAGCTACCATACCGTTGGTGAGTTCCTCCATTTGAAAAGTTTACAAGCCAAGACTAATGTAGAGGGAGTGTTGGTGCAAGAGTTTCTGCTTGTAGATAACTGTGCACTCAATGCAGCCTCTGAAGCTGAGAAGCAACAAAGTAGGGATCAATTCTCTGCTGCCTGTATTCATTTTGCCTAGTAATTAACACCACAAAAACACCATCAGCCACACCACACCATTCATATGTGGAATCATAGGTTTCAACAAATGGAGAAGTTTTGAATGCTGTGGATAAGTTCACTTACCTTGGTAGTGTACTTTCCAGGGCTGTACACAATGACAATGAGGTTGAAGCACATATTGCCAGAGCTAGCTCAGTGTTTGAAAGGCTCCAAAGAAAAGTTTGGGAGAGAAGTATTTGACTGACTACCAAACTGAAGGTCTATAGAACCATTGTGCTGACCTCGTTGTTGTATGCCTACAAAACATGGACACTCCACCAGTGCCATGCAGGAAACTGAATCACTTTCAACTGTCTTATGAAGATTCTGAAGATCACCCGACAGGATAAGGTACCAGACTCTAAGGTTCTTGTGCAAACTAAACTGCCAGGCATTCAAACCATGCTTCAGAGAGGGCAACTCTGATAGGCTAGCCACATTGTTTGAATGGAAAATGTATGTTTGTCAAAATGACTATATTATGGAGAACTCACATGGGGCAGCAGATCACATGGTGGTCAGAAGTGATACAAGGATTCTCTCAAGGTCTCTCTCAAGAACTTTGGATTTGTGACATGGGAGACACTGGCACAAGACTGCTCAGAATGGCATGCCCACATCAGAAAGGGTGCTATGCTCTATGAACAAAGCAGAATTAAGACAGCTCAAAGGAAGAATGCACAAATTTGGGGTAACCAACCCAAACGTTCACACGGACTATCCGTGCCCAATCTATGGTAGAGCATATGAGCTCGTATTGGTCTGATGAGCCACAGTCATATACACCGAAACTTCATTTGATCATTGTGACATCATTTTTGGTCCTTTTCACAAATGAAGGGCAACAACCATACCATAACCATACACTAAGTGCTTAATAAATGAAAGTATTTCTTTTCATTCATTTATTCCTAGTCTTCTAAGATCCACTCAGTCTTCCTCCTCATCTCAATTTACTTGCCCATCAATTCTGTTTCCTATTTCTATTCTTATCTGACCCTTAAGTAATCCTTGCAAAAGAGGGTAATAGAAACGAAGCTATTTTCTGAGAACTTTAGTGTATGACACTGTGAGATTGTTAGGCCCTAGGTGACTTTCAGTGATGGCATGTTGGACCACTAATTGACCCATTTATATAACAGGAAGATTCTCTGTACCCAATAATTGGCATGGTCATGTAGGGTTAGGGATGCAAGGTTTACAACCTATTATTTCAGCAAACCTCATCCAATCTAGATAAGTGAAGCTAGTAAATTTTACTCTTCACAATGTCCTTGTGGTTGATAAAGGGATTTGCAGTCCAGCCTACCAGATGATTTACTACTCCTTAAGGTTCTCCTTCCCACTCAGTATCTTTGAATCTACCCAGCAACAACAATGACATATAAGGGTAGAGACCAAGGAGATCTGGATTCTCAATTAGGGTATGTGTCTACCATGTTCCCCAACCACTGTCAATGTCATTGTGTGCCACCCTGTCTTCAAGGTGAGGGAGCTACACACACTGACATGCCTGTGAGTAAAAGCTTGCCTTACTAGTAATTCTCTGAGCCCTTATATTCTCCCTACGTATCTCGTCACACAGAATTTTCCCACAGATACCTTCTAAGGATATTTGCATTTTCCAAAGGGATTTTTTAAGGTGATTACCGAGTTTCCTTGAGGCCATCATTTAGCCTATCAATCTGTATTCCCCTTCCAGAAAGAGTGAACAAATGAACGTATCTTCTAAAAGCTCTGGCTCTATAAACGGATTCCTTGTTTTTCCTTTTTTCATCATATTCCCTTCTTTGTCAAAACAGACAAAAGTTCTTGTACATAAAACTATGAAAAAAAACTTCATGCAATGATTTTGGGTTGTCCAGGATCAGGTTATCCAGGACCCTGAGTCCAAAAGCTTTAGGAATAACAATTAGGCCAGCCTTTTGGTATCATTAAAGGGATAAATCATTATGGAAAAGGGTCCAAAATTCCTTGTAACCAGTAGCAACAAGGGCAGGAAGGGCAGGGAATAACCATTTAACATACCACCTACTACATGCCAGGTATTATGCTAAGTAATTTACGAATATTGTTTCATTTTGTCCTCACAACAACTCTGGAAGCTAAGTGCTGTTGTGAGCTAAGTGTTGTTATTGTCCCCACTTTAGATGGGGATGGAGATGTTTTCTCAAAATCTAAATGTAGCCCACGTCAGCATCTGTAGGTGCTACAGCCCCATCTATCAAAGACCCATAAAAGCAAGTTCTTGTCACCAAAGTCTTCAGCACTATCAAATGCTTCAACATTAGCAATGGATAGGATTTTATTAATGGAAAGAACATCAAAGAAAAAGCATTACTGTCTTTTCCAATACCTCTTAAGGACCTTAGGATCTTTTCATCTGACTTGTAGAGAACATGATTAGGATGTATGCCCCTGGAGAGCAGAGACTATTTGACATTTCTAATTGCATCCATAATATTTAGCAGAGTGCTTTGCACACTATAAGTGCTTAATTATATCTTATTCATTCATTCATTCATTCATATAATAAACCTAAAGAATAACCTCTGAAATCAAGGTCATTTGTGATTTCTGTATGAGGCATAAAGAGATCTGAAGGAGATCAAGGGACTCAGAATAAACATGCTGGCAAGGACCTAAAGGATCATTTGGTGCCTCCCTCTGTCTTTGAGACCATCTCCTAGAAGGCCATCAAGCCAGGAAATTCTATAGTCTCATTGTCAGGAAGCCCTACTATGTCTACTCTAGTGAATTCCTGCTGAAACCAAGTGCATCTCACAGTGTTTTTAGCTTCAGGAGGGTTGAAGAACCACTTGACACAGTCTTTTCATGTGTGTGTGAGAGAGGAAGAGACAAGACAGAGACAATCAGAGAGACAGAGTCAGAGAGGGACAGAGATATAGAAAGAAGAAAGGGAGAAAAAGAGAGAGAGACAGACTCAGACAGCAAGAGAGCAAAGAAAGAGATGAGAGAGAAAGAGACAGAGAGACAGAAACATAAAGACACAGAGACAGACAGACAGAGAGATCAGATAGACAGCAAAGAAAGAGAGGAAATAAAGACAAAGACTGAGAGACAGAGACAGAGAAGATAGAGAGCTGACAAAAAGAGAGACAGAGAGTTACTCCGTCAGGAAGGATTGAGTTCAGGTTCTCCCTCTGACACATATTGACTGTGTGAAGCTGGGCAGGTCACTTAGCTCCTCAGTATTGTAAACAACTCTGTAACCTATAGTTATAGAGAAGATGCCCATCTTTGTTGCTTATATTGCATATATCTCACCCGACAGAATGCACGCTCCTAGAAGCCAGGGGTCATTTCCTTTTTGTCTTTGTATCCTAGTGCCTGACAATTAATGCCTGTTGATTGATTTTTTTTTCTGAATTAAGGTTTATTGATTTCCACTATATGCATTTTAAATATGGTTAGAAGCTGACTGAAAGGAAGAGATTTTGCAATGATCCACCAATGTCCAGGAATTATAAGAAAGTGGATACATTAGGGAGACAAAACTTCTTAATGGCTAGAGCTTTTAAAAAATACAATGTAGCATCTTGAGCAGGCGGCTAGGTAGCCCAGTGGATAGAGTCTGGAGTCGGAAAGATCTGAGTTCAAACCCTGCCTCAGACACCTACTTGCTATATGACACTGGGCAATTTTCTTAAATTCTGTTTGCCTCAGTTTCCTCCACAATAAAATGGAAATGATAACAGCAACTACCTTCCAAGTTTGTTGTGAGAATGAAGTGAGATAATGATTATAAAGTGGTCCCTGGCACATAGTAAGCCATATATAAATGCTAGCTCTTGTTACTATCATAATGATGATTCTTTTGATATATT
This sequence comes from Bettongia penicillata ogilbyi, assembly GCA_023548195.1. Lineage (NCBI taxonomy): Eukaryota > Metazoa > Chordata > Mammalia > Diprotodontia > Potoroidae > Bettongia > Bettongia penicillata. Next base: position 1,824,186 of record JAJHZJ010000652.1, on the reverse strand, counting down.
TTAGATAGGAATCCATGCTTTCTATAGAGATTGGACAAAGCCTGTGCGATTCCTCCCAACTCTACAGTTGATGCTTTTATGATGGTCATAACCCTCTAGATAGTTAAAAATTATCTGTAAATTTGTTTGGGTCCTTAAAATGGGACACAGTGGCCTTAACTGTTCAAACTGAAACCAATTCTGTGTCCTATGACCATGGGAGCAGAGAAGTACTCATTCACTGAAATGAACAGCAAGCTTGCTTATCTCCCCAGCCCACTTGCAGTGTCTTTCATCCTTCAAGTTGCTAAAAGGGCAGTTGTCATGGCTCTTGACTCGTTTGTCTTTGCAAACACCGTGTATGTTTGAGGAATTAGCTTAGCACTTTAAGGCTTGGATAGCACTCTATATCAATTAGATTATTTGGTCTTCCCAGTGACTCTGTGAAGTAGTGGATAGAGAGTGGGCCTCCTCAGAGAAGAACGGAATGGTGAAGCATTTATTGAGCAATGATTTATGTGCCAACCACCATGCTAAGTTCTGGGCATTAGAAAAAGGCAAGAAAATCCCTGCTCTGCAGGAACTCAATTTTCTAATTAGGGGAAACAAAATATGTAGGAAGGTTTAGCTGTAGCACCAATGGAAAGACCCAAGAATCTAGAGGGCTAAGCAACAGGGCAGGTGGTAAGACCTGGTAGGTCTGAGGGAGCAAAGGCAGTGTTCTGAATGATAAATGGCCTTTGAGAAGGGGTAGTGGGTGGGCCTAAGAGTTGGAATGGAGTGGGTTCTCTGGGTTACTCCTGAGTGGGGCTCAGATAGGGGTACATCATGTAATCGGGAAGAGATATCAGGCACCTAGGTGGAATTGAGATTGGGGAGAAGGTCTCACTGAGGACTACTTCTACCAGACCTTTTGAAGTCCATTTGCATCTGGAAAGGGGTGGTCTGGGACTGGAGAGAGGAAGGTTTAGCATCCAGTGGTTATCTTCTGGAACGCTGAGATTCAATTCTCTCTTTTGATCTAAACTGATTATTATTAAACTGGGCAAGTCCCATAACCCCTCAGGTCCACAAACAATTCTCTTAGTCTTCTGGAGCACTAGGCCTGGAGTCAGAAAGGCCTGAGTGTAAATGTGGTAAGTGTAGCCTCCAGCACTTCCTGGGTGGGTGGCACTGGGCAAGTCACTTAATTTTGTTTGCCTCAGTTTCCTCATCTGTAAAATATGGCTAATAATAATAATAGCACCCCCCTCCCAGGGTTACTGCAAAGATCAAATGAGAAAATGATCATAAAGTATTTAGCCCAGTGACTAGCATATAGTAAGTGGTATATAAATGCCAGCTACTGTTATTAGCTATTAATTATTAGCTATTAGCTACCTATTATCTTAGTCTTTAAATTGAAGAAGAGATGCAAATTTGTCTTGATAGAGGAAGTACTCCCAACTGGAGCGGAATACACAGGTAGGTGTTATTATCATAATACCATTTTACAGATGAGGAAACTGAGACTGAGAGGTTAAATGCTATCTGCTCAGAGTTCTACAGCCAGTGCCCGAGGCCAAATTCAAACCTGATTCTGGATGACTAAGCATTCTGTCTAGTCACTTCGCCATAGAGAATAGCAGTGATGAAGGCAAGGAGAATGGGGGTAAAACTCCTCCCAAAGCCTCCTTTATACAGAGCTCTGAACTTTCCAGGAACATCACGCTTCTAGTCAGATGCTCCCCAGTTTACACCTCTCCCCTTTTCTATTTTCCTTTTGTGGATTGTTCCCCAGATTATTGGATTGAAAGCTCCTTGAGAGAAAGGACTGTGTTTCTTTCTTTTTTCTTTTTTATTTGTATTTCTAGCACTTAGCACAGTGCCTGACACATAGCAGGGAATAAATGTTATTGAATTGAAAAAAATTGTAAAGCATGTACTTTACAAAGTTTTTGTGGTTCAATTCTGTCAAAATCTTCATGACCCCATGTGGGGTTTTTTTGGCAAAGATACTGGAGTGATTTGTTATTTCCTTTTCCAGCTCATTTTACAGATGAGGAAACTGAGGCAAACAGTGATTTTTTTTTTCTTTCCCCAGGGTCACAGAGCTAGTAAGTATCTGAAGCTAGATTTGAACTCAGGTCTTCCTCACTCCAATCTTAATTCTCTATCCCTTTTGCCACCTAGATGTCCACTGCATCACGTAGCTGCCTCCAACTTAAAACCTACAAAATGGGCAAACTGAGATTAGGTGACTTGCCCAGGGGCACACAGCTTGTCAACAGCAGCAGAGCTGGGTCAAGAACTCAAGTTCATCACCAGCAGCTACGAATGAAAAATGCTTTCCTGTGAGACATAAGGTCCATTAAAAGAGTAAGAAGGATGTAGCAGATTGTGTTTACCAACGTTATTTCCAAATTGTACAATTATGGGGATAGAATGCTGGTGGGAGGGCTTACCATTTACTTGATGACATCTATTTTTACTCATTGTTCACTACGTTGTTGGAAAGTCATTTATTGTCTGGAAAAGATAAGCAATGCAGTGAAACCTATGGATTTGGGGGCTTCCCTTGAGCTTGGGTTTTCAGAGCAGTTCTAGACTTTGGTAACTTAGCACCTACTTGACCTGCATGTGAATGGAGGAAATTCTCCATATGTCTAAAGGGACGGCTGTGTATGAGCTTGACTTCTCAAGAAGGATTGTTGCCTGTCACTTCTCCAAAGTCAGACGCTTTCAGTATTATGGTGTAGGATGATGAATAAACTGATTTTCTTCTTTAAAGAAATTCATGAAAAAAATAGTTGTATACTCTTTCTCTTTCTTCACTCTTTCCCCAGCCTTTGAGATGGCAAGAAATACAAAATTCATTACAAATCTGACATCATGAAAAAGAACTTTCTGAATTAACTATATCTGGGGAGAACAAAGAAGAAGAGAAAAAGGGAGAAATGTTTCAGTCTGCACTCTGAGTCCCTCAGTTGTCTTACTGAAGGTGGGTAGGATTTTTTTCTAATTATGTTCTCATATAGAAGTCCCTCAATGGAAAGTCCCCTCCAGATGCAAGTTGATCCCTTATAACTTGGGCAATACATTTCTAGAGTGTTGATTTCTGAGATGGGATCATCCATTAATATGTGAAAAATCTCTTTGTATTTCCTAGATACCTGCATATTGAATTATTACACTTTCCATTGATGCTTTTTTCTGAGACTCAACACAAGACCATAATAAGAATAGCTAACATTTATTAAGCAGCTACTTATAACTCTTGGAGATAAGTATTATTATATTTCATTTTACAGTTGAGGCAACTGAAAAAGGCAAAGGTTAAATGACTTGTCCAGGGTCACACAGCTAGAAAGTATCTGAGGCAGAATTTAAACTTCCTAACTCCATGCCCAGAACTCTTAACCACTGTGCCACTTAGCTGCTTTCGAATATTAGAAATGTTATTTTGAGTTAAAAATAGTCTCCTGTAGAATCCTCTACTTGTTCTAACAGAAACATCAAGGAATATTTCACAGGGGAGAATGATTGCTAAGACACAAATTTAATGATAAAAGAGAGCTTATAAGACATTAAGTCCAACTTCTACTTTTTATAGATGAGGAAACTGAGGTACAGAAAAAGTAAATACTTACCTAGGATTTTGTTGGTGTTCAGTCATTTCAGACTTTTCCTGACCCTGTGTGGGATTTTCTTGACAAAGATACGGGAGTGGTTTTGCCTTTTCCTTCTCCAGCTCATTTCACAGACAAGGAAACTAAGGCAATAGTTACATAGTTGCGCATAGTTACATAGCTAGTAAGTGTCTATCCTGGATGAGGATCCTAATGGAACTTGGGAGATATGAATTAACAACCCCTTCCTCACCCAGTCCACATTCCCAGACAACACTTGGGACTTGTATTGCAGACCTGGGGTAATTTGGATTAATTTTGCTTGCAAATGGGTTCATTTGGGAGTCAACTATTGGTTCTTTGGAAAATAAGTGTATTAAAGCAATTTTTTAAGACTTTTGTGGAGAGCTCCTGAGATAGTGGCAAACCACCTAGACTTCTAACCTTACCTGAAGCTCTTAACTTCCAGGGATGCTGTTGACCACCTTGGAAAACGTTCTGTTGAGGGCACTGGGATAAGTCTGAGCACTTAACTTCTGAGTAATTCATTATACCAAATATAGAACTACAACTAGAACAGTATCTGAGAGAGGATTCAGCCTCAGGTTTTCCTGACACCAGGTTCAGAGCTCTATTTACTATACTACCTACCTAAACGGGAAAGTACCTGCCACAATAAAATAACTCACATTTACATAATACTTTAATGTTTACAAAGTACTTTTCCCCACATTAGATGGAACAATGAGGCATAGACAGATAATAATCCAAGTTTTCCTTGGGTTGGGAAGATCTGGCCTCAAATTCTACGTCTAACACTTAGTAGCTAGCTAGCTTATGTGTGCAAGCCACATTCTCTCTGAACTCTTGTTTTCTTATTTCTAAAATAAGAGTGTTGGATAAGATAAACTCTAAGGTCACTTCCAGTTCTAAATCTATATCATTATGGCAACATGCTAGAGACGTTGTTGAGAGGGTTTCTATTCAGTAAGAAGGTGGAATTCTAACGCTGGAAGTCTGTGAAACTCCAAGAATTTTACTGACTGACCCATTGGCTGCACAGACTAAAGACAGGAGTCGGTGTCTTTTGACTTCTAAGACAGTTTTCTTTCTGGACGCCTCTCTCTAGGAAACCTTGGATCTGCCTTTCTTTCATTTATCCTTTACCTGTTTCTGAGTCAGTTGGTCTGCAAGCGTTTGTTAATTATTTTCTGTGTCCCACTCACTGTAAACGATAAGCATGGTCCCTGATCTCAAATGACTTAAATACTGATAGGGGAGGAAATGTACAAATAGCTATGTACATGAAAGAGTGTGAGTGGAAAATAATCATAGAGCAATTAAGGGAGAGGAGGGTCCAAAGAAGGTCATCTGCAAAAGGTAGGATTTGGCTGGTGTTCATACTTGCTGCAGAAGGGGATCCATGCCATCAGGAGGTGATGTCTTGACTTCCAAGTGAATTGGATTTAAATGAGGCAGACCTGTGCAAAGTCATAAGCCCCACTCTCTCCTCCAGAGTCTTCAGTATCCAGTGGCAACACCTAGGTCAGGAAGACTAGTGATGACCCTGGTTGCAGTGGGAGGCTTTGACTTTTTAAGCTAAGATCTTTCCCAGGTCTCAGTTTGTCTGATGCAATATCTATTCAGTAATTTGGGATTTGAACTGAGTCTTGAAGGAAGTCAGGAAAGCTAGGAGTAGAAAGGGGAGGAGTAGAAAAGAGGAAGGAAGACATTCCAAAAATGGGGAGGATAGCAGGAAGTAGATCAGTGTACTGGATTGTAGAGTACACGGAAGGGAATAAATTGTAAGACATTTGGAAAAGTAGGAAAGGGCCAAGTTGTGAAGGGCTTTCAATGCCAAACAGGATTTTATCTTTGATTACTGAGGCAATAGGGAGACATTGGAATTTACTTTGTAGTGGGGGAGGGTAGCGAAATGATTAGAACTGTATTTTAGGAAAATCACTTTGTCACTTGAGTGGAGGGTGGATTGGAGCGGGGAAAGGTTTGAGACAATGAGACCAACCATGAAGTGATGAGGGCCTGTACCAGCATGGCAACTGTTTCAATGGAGAGGAGGGAATATATATGAGAAATATTATGGAGGTAGAAGTGATAAGATCTGACAACTGATTGTGCGGGGTAAACTTGGGTGACTAAAATGTAGATGGTACTTTGAGCAATAGTAGGAAAGTTGAGGAAAGGGAAAGTTTGAGGGTGAAATATAAGGAATTTTATTTTGGGAATGTTGAGTTTGAGACTCTCAAACTGGCACATCCAGTTTTATATGTCCAAAAAGTGAAAGCTCAGGAGAAAGATTTAGACTGTATATTTAAATCTCTGTGAAGAGATGAGACCGAACTCAAGGAGGTAAGTTAGAGTATGTACAGAAGAAAAAAAAAGGAAAAGAATTTTCTGGGTCTGTCGTTGAAGGCTCCCACAGTTAGTAGCCATGACCTGGTTGAAGATCCAGTAAAGGAGAATGAGAAGGAGTGATCCTACAAGTAGGAGGAGAATAAAGAGGGAGAGCAGTAATCACAAAAACCTGAATAGGAGAGAGTATCCAGAGGAAGAAGGTGATAGAGTGGCAAAGGTGGCAGGAGATCAAGCAGAATGAGAAAAGGTAATTAGATTTAGTAATTAAGAAATCAATAATTACTTGATAGAGGGATTTGATATGTTGAATTTATGTATACTCTTTCAGGGGTAATTCCAAGAGTTTCCTAACTAACCCATCTTTTCCAAATCTCTCTTTATATTCAGGAAGCATAGGTTTCTTTGGCTCCTCCCTTTTTGCCAAGGATCCCTTTGGTCAGCAAACCATTGACCAAAACACCCATTTGCACCAACTGTAGCATATTATGTCTGAACTATGAAATGCCTCATTTGGGCGCAACTCAAGTAAATACTCCTAAATGCCCCCCCCAATATTGTTAATAAAGATACTAGTGTTGGCAAAAAGCACCATTCTTGACAAAAAAAACCCATTTTGCTAAGGAAGATGTCTCTATCTTGTAAATTGCCCCCTGAAATTGCAATCCTGATGGTAGCTCTAGGTATCAGGTACCATGGGCATGAACAATTCCAAATGAACTCCCAACAGTGCTGACTGTAAGTGAAGTACTCTCTTTCTCTTCTGCATGCTGACAATACTGGTGATTTACAAAACCATGGAAGTCGAGTGTTTTTAATTGGTTGAAATATGGTACCAATTTACATTTGCCAAACTCAAAGTAAACAGTTACAGTTCTTAAACCAAGCTGTTAGTATTTCCTCCCTGCATTTATTTTTTTAAATGTTCTACACCACATAATCATCTAGACTCTAAATGCCAGTATTATCTGAAAAAGAAAGGGTATTTAATAATACAAAGATAAGTAATTCAGGATGGTAAGCACAGCCTAATTATAATCATATGAGCTTTATAATCTGAAGAGGTTTGTGGCTGCCAGATCATATCTCTCCTCCAGTAGCCTTTAATAGGTCTCCTGGATTCCAGTCTCCCACCTCTATCATTCATCTACTGATGGCACCAAAACGCTTTTCCTAACACAAAAATCTAGCCACATTATTCCTCTTCTCTGAGAACATGAGTGTCCAGAGGCATACCACCAGTGCCTCTGGGATAATATATAAACTCCTTAGCCTGGAATTGAAGGTCCCCACAATCTGGTTTCACTTGCTTTTCCATTCTTTTTTATATAAATTCTATTTCTATTATAGTCTATTTATATAAATTCTACATAAATTTCTATAAACTCTATTATATAAATCCCCCTCATATGTTCCAGTGAAACTGAACTAGTGGCATTTCCTGAATTTGAGACTCCATTCTCCTTCTCTGTGTGGTCACATGAATGGTACCCATGCCTCAAATGCACCCTTTCCTCCTTTCCACCTCCCAGAATTCTTGTCTTCCTTCCCAGCTCTGGTCAGGGGCTAAAGTCTTAGCTTTTTTACTCTATGTTAGTGCTCTTTCTCTCCTCATTTTCCTTTTATATTTTCCAGTCTTGATTCGTCATCCTTCCTTTCTCCACATATTTACCTCACTCACATTCTCCTTACGATGGTGCTTACTCTTCTCCATCATCCTCAATCCATTCCCAGTGGAAACTTGGACTTTACTTCTGCCCTCTGCCCCTCTGTCCCGCGAAGTGAGATTTGACTCATCTGACCAAACCACTTCCCTGTTGTTCCTCTTCTATCCCCCTCCCCCTGTCCATCCCTCCTTCCTCTTTCTAACTCTCCTATAAAAGTTGTCTTTCCTCAGTAGATTGTAATCTCCTTGACATCTCTAGGGTAGTGGGCAGGGAGGGGAAAAAATAAAGTTACATGACAACTTTATTATACATCTAAAAGAAAAAGCAAGTTTTACGTAATGTACAATCATCTTTTTTTCTTTCCTATTCTGCTATGTTATGGAAATACTTGTTTTAATTCTTAAGTTCAGAATAAAATAAATGCAAGTAAGAAAACAATGTAATCTTGAGGACTTGCTTATCTTTGTATCTCCAGTGTTTTGCACAACACCTAGTGCAAAGTCTTTAATAAATATTAGCTATCTGTCGGTCTGGCCAGCTAGCTTTGTGCCAGATCTTACCATTTCTACCTCTGCTCCTTTTGGGTCCCCATCACTGCTTAGTTTGGACTGTTGCCATATATTCTAATTGGTCTCTCTGTCTTGTCTCCTATTCCTCTCATTCTTCCATCACTCACCCATAAAAGTGATATTTTTTTCTCAATGGAGATTCAGAGGCAAGGGTTGACCCAGTGGGACCCAACGCTCGATTCCCAAGAAACTCCAGTCAATTCTGTGATCAAATAAAAACCCTTCTGTCTGCCACTAAAGCTGTTCAAAAGTTTGCTCTAAATCACCCTCCCAGTCCTCTTACATCTTGCTTCTATCCATATTCCTCTGGCTTTAGCCAGCCTGGCTTTTTTGTGTGTATGTGTTTTTTTTTTTCCTTCATACATAATATTCCATCTCCCATATCTGCCTCTGCATGGGTTTTCTTCTTATGCCTGACCCTCTCCTCCTTCACCTACAGCTTCTCTTCCTAAACTCTCTGGCTTTATTTAAGACTCAGTTCAAATGAGCCTTCTCCATGAGACGTTTGCTGGACTCTTAGAATGTAAACTCCTTGAGGTCAGGGTTGTTTCTCCTTTGTCTTTTCTTCCTCGTATCGAGTCCAGTGCCAGCCAAATAGCAGGCACTTATGAGATTATTTGTGTGCATGACATATCATTCCTCTCTCCTCAGTAGAATGTGAGGTTCTTCAGGGCAGGGGTCACTTGGCTTTTTTTTTGCATGCCCAGAAGCAGTGTTACACAGACCAGGAGTATGAGAAATGTTTGGTGAAGTAAATTAAGATTGTAATGATTTGGTTTTTCTTGTTTTCTCAAAGGGGAGGTGGGGAGAGGAAAAGAATGTGGAGCTCAAGATAGAATTGCATTAAGAACTTAAAGTGAATTGAGTTATACTGAGTTGAATTTAGGGAATGCGCTCTGGATTTAGAATCCAACGACCTCCATTCAAGTCTCAGCTTTCTGACTTGTGCACAAATCTCTGAAACATTAGCAAAGTGGGAATTAGAAGACTTGAGTTGCCAACTGCAAAGAAGGGGAAGGGAAAGGAGGGGGAAAAGAATAAACATTTATTAAATGCCTACTATGTGTCTGGTTAAGTGTTTTACAAACAGTATCTCATTTGAATCTCGGAACAATTATGGGAAGTAGGGAGTAGTATTATTATAGAGGCAAAGAAAGGTTAAATTTCACTCAGACATCAAAGTCATACAGTTAGTAGGTGTCTGAGGTCAGATTTGAGCTCATATATTCCTGACTTGAGATGTCGAGGTCTAATCACTGCACCCCCTATCTGCTGAAGCTCCATTTCTTTCCATGCTTTCCAGAGTTATATGAACATGAATTATTATTTATAAGCAGCTGGGTTTAAAAGAAAGCTGAATCAGTAGCCGGTAGACTTGAATTTGATCCATGGTCTGCTGCTTAGATGTGTGGCTTTGGAGAAGTCATTTCTTCCTTAGTGTAGAAGACATACTTGGAACCCAAGTTCTTCCACCACTAAGGTGAACTTACAGTTTTAAATTCATGATTCTACAAAGATCCTCCACTGAAAAATGAGGAAGTGGGATTAAAATGGGTTACACAACCCTTTCCAGCTCTAATATTTTATAATATTGTAGAGTGAGGTCATCTAGTCCAGAGTTGTCAAACTTTGGTCTATGTTTACTTGTTCACAAAACTCCATAGTGTAGCCCAGCAGATTAAAATGTAATTGGGGTATCTTCAACAAAAAACAATAAAAATAGAATGCATCATAGATAATGTTAATTTGTGGTTTTCTAAGTCAATATACATCCACAAGGGATCCTTATGTATAATTTAGTGGCCCCATTTCTTTTTGAATTTAACATCATTGACAAAGTCTACCTCCTCATTTTACAAATGGAGAAACTGAGGCCCAAAGGGGTTAAGTGATTTGTCCAAGGACACAAGTAGAAAATGATAGATTTGGGATTCCAGCTCAGATCCTCTGACTCCAAATCCATTCAAAATTCCTCCACTACATCACCCCAACTTTCCACTATAGGAATAACTATATCAACAGTGTGTTTTTGAATCAAAGGGTTTTCCATTTTAAGGTAGCAAGGGGAGGAAAATATTGAAAAGTATGGATTTTGGTTTAAAAATCAAATACATAAAAGAGTTTGTTTCTGTATTGTTTTTATAGAGTGTTCTATGGCAACTAAGTTGTAGGGATGAAATATATACAGTACATCCAAACTTGGGCACATTACCATGCATCCCCAAGAAGCATTATGATTGAAGAGATAATGAATTGTAAGGAGTGGAATCATCTCCTGGGAGACAAGAATGCATCAGGAGACCTCTTAGCTCAGTGAGTTAGCAAAGGAATGGCTATAAGTGGCCTTTGGCAGGAGTTTACATAAGCTAATGAATAAGGAAGAATGAAAGCATATACTTCATTAGGCTGACAAAAAATCAATCACGTTTGATCAACCAATATGTCAGATTCAAATGCCAGGGAGCTAGTCTTGCAAGAGTACATAGTTCTGCTTTACCTATTCATTTGGGCCAGATGCACAAGAACTTTGTGGGATCTAAAATGCCACTTGTTGCCTCCCTCAGGGCTTGGAATACTCTTTCCTCCTTACCTCCATTTGTCTTGGAAATCCTTAGCTTTCTTCAAAGCTCAGCTCACATACTACCTGTAGGGGAACCTTTTCTATCTCACTAATTGTCAATGATCCCTCCATCTTCCAAGTAGCATGTGTATAATGATCTATATGCAAATGGTATCCCCTCAGTAGAATAGATGTATCAGTGAGCATTTATTAAGTGCCTACTGTATGCCAAACAGCATTCTAGACCCTGGAGATAGGAAGATAAAAATATAATGATGCATTTCTTTATATTCCATCAGGGAAATGGAATGGATATAGGACCAGACCTTCTCTTCTTTGGGAGAGAGAACTCCCAGGTAAGAAAATTCCTTCTTCCAATAAATATTAACACCTCTTTAATTTAGATTTTAGAGAATTACCTGGAATACTGAGAGGTTAAATGACTTTCCCACCATCAGCCAGTATGTTGAAGAGGCAAGAGTAGTGAGGTCTTCCTAAGTTCCAGTTTAGTGCCATACCCAAGGTATGCCATGCAGCTACCTCTCTCTAGCTGCCTGGCACAAAGTGTGAGGAGTAGTGAGAAGGTCAGTTTAATTGGACAGTAGAGTTCTTAATGTGAGAGGTACATCTGGTTGCCTTTACCTTTGTATTTGGTTCCCTAGTGCCTAACACAGAGGAGATTCTTAATTAAATATGTGTTTGATGATATTCATTTGTGCTGAAATTCAACAGTGCCTGGAATCAGAGAACAAGGGAGCTTCAAGGGAAACTTTAAGAATATCGAATTCACCCTCCACATTTTTCTTATGAGGAACATAAATCCCCAGAAAGGTAAAGAAACTTGGTCAAGGGCTTATTGCTAATTAATCAGAAAACCTGTAGTCATAAGATTACCAAGTACTGCGAAAGAAATGTAGTCACCATTCTGAGAATCCTCATGTGTTCACTGTGTGAATTAGCTGTAGAAGATCATTGATTAGAGACTGGGTTCTCTTTGCTATATAACATGGAATATCTCTGGCATGCTAGCTTGAGGATTTAAAAAAATCTTATAATCAGTAAAAGAAACAGTAAACAGGAATGCACATATTACTGTATACAGCATCAAACAATTGATTTTTGGATTGTTGACTCTGAGAAAATATTCGTATCAACAGGTTCATCAAAAAAGCATAATTACTTAGTTCAAAAATATCTCCATAAATTGAGCAGAAATCCCACCCCCAACCCCCCCTCCTTCTATCTCTCCCTCTCTCTTTCTCTCTGTCTCTCTCTGACTCTGTCTCTCTGTCTCTGTCTCTCTCTGTCTCTCTGTCTCTGTCTCTGTCTCTCTCTCTTTCTCTCTCTGTCTCTCCTTCTCTCTGTCTCTCTCTCTCTGTCTCATAAATGGAAACTCCATACATAAGGTTAGGAGGTCAGGAACCATCACTTCATTGTGGTTTTTTTCCAGTGCCTAGCTTTGAACTTCCATTCCTTGGACATCCTCAAGTAGAGAGAACTTTCTGTTTTGATGATGTAGGTTGGTTTGAAGGCAAGAAACTGGACCAGGTGAACTCTAAAGGACTTTTATTCTGTCCTATATATTTCTTGCAATTAACACTAAGAAGCTAAATGCACAATGCATTGATCCCTGCACTTTGAGTCAGTAAGACCTGAAGTTCAAACTGGCCTCAGACTCTTAGTGGCTGTGTGACCATGGGCAAGTCACTTAACCTTTATCTCAGTTTCTTTATCCACATGAAAACAGCACTTTACCTCTGCTGTGAAGACCAAATAAGACAACACAATTTTTTGTAAAGGATTTTGCAAATCTTTCCATTCTATTTATGTGCAAGTTATGATCATTATACCTAGGCCACCTTGTCAGCACCAGAAACGGAGTTTGGACATCAAGGGGTAATACAAGAAACCTTTTTTATTACTTGTAGCTCTGACACTAACAAGCTGGGTAACCTTGGCTTCCTCACCTATAAAGTGAAAGCCTTGGGCCAGATAGCCTTTTCCAACTCTCAAATCCAGTAGTCTCTCCATTTAAGTCTATTACTTTCCTAATAAAATAAGTTTTAATGAAAAGATGCTAATTTGGTGGCAAGGCAAACCCTGATGGAGCAGAGTGGGGACATTATTGACAAACATTTCCAGGACAGAGGGTTGGAACAAAAAAACATTCCTGGTGTTTGCCAAGAATCGTTAAGTCTTTTATTATTAGAATAATGAAAAAAGCCTTTTGCCACACTGACTTTTGTGTGAAAATAGAATTCTCTCCTAGAAGCATTTTATTATGAATGCTTTTATTTGGGAATATTTTATTATTTAGGGGAATAATTCTAGCTTACAACAAAAAAGTGAGAAATATTACTTCTCTTGTTGTGTAGCTTTGCTTCAGTAAAAATAATAAGCATGCTTTGATTTTTGAGAACCCCATGAGATTTTAGATTCTCTGAAGATAGATACTGCATCTTTCCCAATGCATTCTTTCAGTATATATATATAGATATATATAGTGTATATATATATATGTGTATGTGCATATATGTATATGTGTGTATATATGTATGTGTATATATGCATATATATGTGTGTGTGTATACATACATACATATATATATAGCACCTACTATGTGTGAGGCACTGTGTTAAGTGCTGCGAAATTGTATGAGACATGGTCCCTAAGCTCAAGGAGCATATAATATTGTGTTTTAATGTATGGAGAGCTAGGTGGGTAGAATAGAGCAAGTGAGTCCCCATCTTGTCTTAGACACTTACTAGCTGTGAGACCCTGGGCAAGTTATATGAACGCTCAAAACCTTAGCTTCCTCGCCTATAAAATGAGGATGATTATAACATCTACCTTTCAGGATTGTTGTAAGAAGATGAGATGAAATTTGCAAACTTCAAAGTGCTACATAAAAGTGCTAGCTCTTATTCTGGCCTTTTGGGGAGTAAGGGAAAATGTACTTAGAGACCTGATCTCATGAGAAGTAGATTAAGGTAGTATGTATTTGAGCTGGATTCTAGAAGACATGGTCTCAAATCTACTCTCTGACACTGGATAGCTGTGTGAGCATTGCTGAGTCACATAAACCTCCTTAAACTTCAGTTTCTCCAACTGTAAAGCAAGGATAATTATACTCAGTGTACCTGCCTCGCAGAGTTGGCCTTAATGAGATAAGGTACATCAAAGGATTTCACAGCTTTACAGTACTATATAAAGATTAGTTTTTATTATAAGTGACCTCAAAGTCTCATATTCTCAGGGGTTCATGATTTTATTGCTATGGATAATTCCATACCTCTGTGGTGGTTTCCACAGATCATTTTGGTCAAAACAACTAAATCACCTGGTGGTCAAGAATTTGGAAATTAACATTTCCAAAATGAATTGGGCTAGTCCTTCAAAACAGATAGGGTCTTTATTTTGACCCATGTTGGAAGTCTTTCTAGCCTAAGAGGACCTACTAGGGTTTGTGTTCTGCTGAAATAGTCTTTGATGATCCTGGTTCACCTCTACCCATAATGAGGCATCAGAGTAGGACGTCAGTGATAATATGTCAGTAAAATTTGTTACATGAATATTTCTCTTTCCTTTTAAGTGGGAATGGGAGGAGTGAAGGAAACTAACATTTATTAATTAAGCACTTACTATGAACCAGTCACTGTATTAAGTATTTTAAAAATATTGTCTCATTTGCTTCACAACTGATGAAGCAAATGAGACATATTCATCATATATATATATGTGATAAGAATATATATGAGAGAATATATGCATATGTATATATATACATATATATTATCTCTCTCCATACATATGGAGAAAGAGAGACAGAGAGAAAGAGAGACAGAGAGAAAGGGAGAGAGACTGAGAGAGAGAGAGAGAGAGAGAGAGATCTCAAAAAGCCAATGAAGAATTCCTTGACTCCTAAGGATTCTATCTGGTTAATGTTTTTAGAGGACCTATTGTTCATCATTGTCCCTGGATAGGACTCTATGCAAGTTATCTCATAAAGAATAGCCTGCATCTTCCTTAGAAGTCTCTAGAAAAGACTTCCTTGGTATTGCATTTCTGAGTCACATAACCTTTGAGATTATGAAATTGCCTCTACTTCCCAATCTAAATGATTTCTCATGTAACTTGTGCCCATTCTCTCATCTCATTCTTAACAGAAACAGAGAACACTTACCTCCCATCTCTCTTGAAAAGGCTTTTTATAGACTTGAGGTTGGTTTCTAAATGACCTTCAGCCTTCTCTGAGCTAATGACCACCCAGTCCCTTCAACCTTTCCAGATAGTGTTTAATTTTCAAATCTTTCCACATTGGGCTTAATGAATTTTTCATCAATAAGATTATTCTGGACTCCTTTCACATGATGAATTTTTTTATTACATTATCAACCCTTCAAAGGACCGATCAAAATAGGCAGTAGAATAAAACAACCAAGTCTTTTACCCATAGGAGATGCTCCTTAACTACTGATGGCAAATTGTGGCATCCCAGAGTTTAGTTTTGGGAGATATAAGGTACAGGGCTAGCTAGAGAGATGGAGATGGATGTTCCTCAGATAGCATATTTTAGATAATACAATTCTCATAACGTGAGAATATCCTATACTAATCCTAGTATAAGAAAAATTTCAGTCTCTTTGTAGCCCCTTTCTCAGCTCTCCTGCTATT
Source organism: Bettongia penicillata ogilbyi (assembly GCA_023548195.1). Lineage (NCBI taxonomy): Eukaryota > Metazoa > Chordata > Mammalia > Diprotodontia > Potoroidae > Bettongia > Bettongia penicillata. Next base: position 1,808,755 of record JAJHZJ010000652.1, on the reverse strand, counting down.
GACATTCTTGAAGCTTTCAAAAGCTGTGAACTCCAAAGTTGAAAATTCCAGATGATGAAAAATGAGGGGACAGGTCCTTTTCTCCAGTTTTCCTCACTACTTGCATCAATAGCAAAAGTAGCTCAAGGGTTAAAAAGTAGAATTGGGGTTCACTTTCCAATGCCATCTCACCCTCTCAAATTATTTAGACCTTTGGAACCTGGGATATATGGATGATAGAAGGGGAAGAGATCTACATTTTGCCATTTTCATTTCAATTGTGTCTAATTCTTTGTGACCCCATTTGGGATTTTCTTGGCAAAGGTACTGGAATGGTTTACCATTTCCTTCTCCAGATGAGAATCTGAGGCAAGTAGTGTTAAGTGACTTGCCCAGGGTCTCATGGCTAGAGGTGTCTGAGGCCAGGTTTGACACACAAAGATGAGTTTTCCTGACTACAGGCCTGGCACTCTATCCACTGTGTCACTTAGCTACCTTGATCCTCTATATGTTAACCTCAAAATATATTATTTTAAAGGAACATGCCAGTTTCCTACTTTAGTATATATTTTATAAAGGGAATACAGTTTTTACTATCTTTTCCAAATGTGATGCCAGTCTTCTTTTCTAGAAGCAAGGAAATTAGTGTATGTGCAAGGCCAGAACCCACATATTTGTTCTGTTTCTTCAGAAGACACCTGAAGAAAGGAGAGCCCACAAAAAGGGCATTTTACTAAGCTTTTTGTCTCACCCTTAGTAATTTGCTCAAAGCTAACAAGTCAGGGCCATAATGACAGAAAGGCAGTTTTTGAAATCTTTGTAGATGGTTGACTAGATTTTGATCTATTGCAAACTTGATCCTAAGCAGGTATATTGATAAATATATTCTCTTGTTTTTCTCATTCTTGAGGTTCATCTGCAGGGTTGAAAAACTTACTCAAGTCTCAGCACAGGACGATTTTTTAATAAATATCTTCTTTCAAGATCTGTCTCTATCCTTAACTCACCTCCCCTACCAACCATTTCACAGGGCTGAGCACTGATATTGGGCACTCAAAGGATAAGGTTCTCTCCCTGCAAAACTGTTGCTGTTGATAACAAGTGTGTCAAGGGAGATATTCAGAGAGAGGGGAGGGCATATGGGAGATTAAAGGATGGGAGGAAAGGAATAAATGTGCTAATAGGTAAAAGGATAGGGTAATCAAGGGAGATGAATCCCTCTGGGTGACTTCAATTAGATCTGGAGGCAGAATTATGATGTGGGTCAAATATGTCTTTGATACTCACTCCATTCTTTTCCTTCATACACCTTTTCAGCAACCTACTCCACCTTTGTTCAATCAGCATGTGTAGAGTAAAAGATAGGGCAAGAAGGGTCTTATGGCCTGACCTGTTCTCTAATTCATTGTCCACCTTTTAATATTATCTGAGCCCCAATAGAATGTAAGTTTGAAGGCTGGGAATATTTCACTTTTGTCTTTGTAGTCACAGGACATGGCATAAAGTAGATGCTTAATAAATGGCTGTTGATTGATTGATTATTCCTTTAGAACCCTGGGGCAGCTAAGTGGTGCTGCATCAGTGCAGGAGTCAGGAGGGCTGAGTTCCAATCTCACTTCAGGCACTTGATACATACTAGCAGGGTGACCTTGGGCAAGTCACTTAACCCTAATTGCCTCATCCTGGGTCATCTCCAGTCATTCTGATGAAGATCTGGTCACTGGATTCAGATGGCTCTGGAGGAGAAGTGAGGCTGGTGACCTGCACATCCCTCCCTCACTCAAAACAAAGTCAAGTGCAAGTCATGTCATCATTTCTCTGATGGCATGGTCTTCTTTGGTGATGAAGGATGAACACACACACATTTCTTTAAAAATCTATTCTCTTTAGGTACAATATGATAAATTTATTTCAACAGATTGTAAGCTCTTTGAGGGTAGTAGCTGTGTTTTATTTGCTTTTGTGCCTTTTTCAGAACCTAAGATAGTATTCTAGACTACTTACAGATTCATAGATTCAGAGCAGGAAGGGACCTTAGAGATTATCTCCTTCATTCGTTAAGATGAGGAAAATGGGACGTGGAGAAATTAAGTATTTGACCTAAAGAATAAGAATTTGAACCCAGGTTGTCTCATTCCAAATTCAGCACTCTCCTGTGTCATGATTGTGCCCTATAGTGCTATTGCTTCATTTCCTCCCCTGCCCACAGCTATTATATTTCTCTTTCTCTCTCCTCAGTTAACTTTGGATTTTATTGAATTTATATACATATTTTGTCCTCCATTTCTACTCCTACCATATAGAATGTGAACACCTTGAAGGCATAAAATGTCATTTTTGTTTTTGTGTGTCTAGGTCTGGCACATGGTAACCTCTCAATAAATGCTTTTTGAGTTGTAGGGTTGAACTGAATTGTAGTGGGTGCTGATGTTTATTAAACTTAGGTGTGAGTGATAAATGTAAGATCCCCTTCCAGAGAAGAATTGCCTTTTAGCAGAGACCTTTATTCAGCCTAAGACGAAATTATTTGGGAATTTCAGGGGCCAGAGGTCCAGGAACTTTTGTCTCAAGCAGATAAAGCGACTATGAGTTGTTAATAAGGAAATGGGGGGGGGCATGTGTGGAGAGAGAGAGAGAGAGAGAGAGAGAGAGAGAGAGAGAGAGAGAGAGAGAGAGAGAGAGAGAGAGAGAGAGAGAGAGAGAGAGAGAGAAAGATAGAGAGAGTGAGAGAGAGCTCTTCATGCTGCCTTTGGCAGTGGGGAATTTATCCTTTCATAAGAAGGCAGAAAATTGACAGTTCTCATTGCTTTTTGGTTTACAACCCATACCCATCCAGCTTTGTAGACTGCAGGTACCACGCAACTGTACTTAGAAGATGCCACATTGTAGCCTGTCTCAGTTTATGGGCAAAGGGACCAGATCTGTGATTTCAGTGGTATAGGAAGTCCCATATGAACAAACTCCCTCTACTGATACACGTTGGCACCTTTTCTGCAACTTAGAGTCTTAAAGAATCTCCCAGAACCCTAAGAGGTTCAATAACTTTCCCAGGATCATGCATCCAGTATGTGTCAGATGAGGATCTTGAACCCAGGCCTTCTTAGGTCCAAGCACAGCTCTCAATTCCCTTGGCCAAGTTGCTTCTTACCTTTCAGAAGGTGCTTCAGTAAAGTGAGTTTACTGATCAATGCCGATGAACTTTTATTTTTAACTTTTACCCTCAGAAATGAGAACACTAGCAGTGAGGTCTGGCTGTTCTATGATTTTTTTAATGTCATTGCTTCATGGATTATAATATGCCTGCTGAGCACTGAAAGGAGATTTCCTTTTTATAGAACCATTACATCAGAATGAGTTTTTTTCTTCATAAGCACAATTTAAGGAAATGTTTTGCTCTAGTGGAAAGCACACTTGGCTGGGATCCAAGAAACCTAAATCCTAGCTGCAGCTCTGCCAGCAGCTTACTCAGAGATCCTAGGGAAAGCACTTCATCATTGTGTATATTTATCCACCTTCAGAATGGGAACACTGATCTTTGACCTTCCTTTACCTCATAGAGGGGGCAAACAATATAAAGACCTCCATTCCTCCTAATGCCACAGGTTTATATGCTACGAAGAAACCGTCTTATGTTGTCTCTAGTTCCCTGATTGAACATCTTAATGAACATTACCTAAGGCAAACACAGTATACACAGTTGTAATGTTCCTGAAGTAATGATATTGAACCATAGGCACTGTCGCTGCCCTTTTGCTGCCATCTTGTGTGTGGCATGTGGACTCACTATAGTTTCCTCATACCTGGGTTGCTTAATGATTTTCAGGAGTCAATGGGCTTCCCTTATTTACCAGATGGTGGTAATAACTTAGGTACCAAAGACCCTATAGTGAGATATAAGGGAAGGCATTGAGAGGTTTTAGAGAGATACTTAAGTGTAAGACCTTGTTATCGCCATCAACATAGACATACAGGACTCCAGGGACCAAATATGTAAAGTGAAAGAAAAAAGTATTTCCGATGAGCACTTTTCATGTGCTTAGTCTCAGTTAACCCCACCCTTTTCTTAGTTCTACTTATAAATAACTTGTATAAAAGATGAATAGTTCATATCATCTTGTAATTTCTCAGATTGTTTCTCAAGTGGTGTTTCTCTGACAACTGTTGAAGTCAGGCTTTCCAATGATGTAAAATGAGTGGCATTTAACAGAGGTTGTGGGTGTGTCATAGGATAAAGTATGTATCTTATTCAATGGAATTTCAAACATACTTTTCCACCACTTCCTACACATTTTGAGAGAGAACCAGCAGGGTGGGGCTACAAACTGTATCTATCCCTTTTTCTCTTCCTTTCTCCTTTTTCTAAGACAGTAGAGGGAGTTCCCATGTAATGTCATCTCAGACAGGGCCTTGTCCTTTAGTCACTTTGTCACCTTTCTAGTGAAATTTCCTGGTTCTAGGTCTTATGTGATTTAAGCACCTACAACTTTGGATAAGCAACTATATGTCCTTGAAGCCAAAACATAATATGGGGGCTTAGAATCTTTGTTAATACACATAACTGTGCAACACCACTATGTATTGTTTGGATAAGTTGTTTCTTCAGTGTTTTAGTATTTCTATACCTATAAAAAAAGCTATTTTTTTTTTGAAGAGGGAGTGAAATGGAGGGGCTGATTGTTATTTCAGCATTGTGAAGAAGTCCCAGTTTGGAAACTTCCTCCAGAGATGCAGGTGAGCAACTCCTTTGAAACTTATAATCTTGGAACACTGTCAAGATACTTCAAAGTTAAATGAAATCTCTAGTCACAGAGCTAGGTAGGACTTAAACTTTTGCCTTTCTAAGATTCCTTTATCTACCGCACCATGCTAGCTCTCAAACAAATATTACTGAATATTTATGTTTGTTACAATTGATAATCACATATGTGCATATTATGTAGAACTTGGCACCTGAATTTGCACATTATTTTATTTTGGACCATATCTCTAATTTCATTACCACAAGGAATTCCCAGGTGAAGAAACAGTTAGATCAATGCAAGTCACCTTCTATTCAATTTACAATCTTAATGAGCTGGTTGGTGCACTGAGAGGTTAAATGACTTCCCCAGGGTCACACAGCCAAGCATGTGTCATGAGTTGGGACTTGACCCTAGTTTTTCTCTATCTATTATATCATGCTTCACCACGTAATATGTTCCATGCTATATACATACGATTGCTCTCCTGTGTGTGGCTTCTACCTGTGCATTTTCTCCCAACAATGTAGTCACCATACTGAGGATTGTGGACAAACTCTACTTGAGATTTCTGAACTGGGCAAGACTGTTTAATTTCAGTTTATTTTTTTTCTTTTATATTATCCATCTAAAAAGGTTAGAATATAAGCTTGTCATGAATAGGGATAGCTTAATTCTTTGTACTTGTATTTGCAGGACTCAGTCCAGCAGCAAACATACAGACGGTGCTTAATAAATATTTGTCCATGGACTGATTGATAGCACTAATGTGTATAGTAAAGAGGTCAGGAAACAGCAACTTGAGCCAATGACAATCAACCATGATGTTATCAGAAACAACTCATAGATCAGCAATCAGGAGGCTGATTTGATGATCCCAGATCATCAAAACTGAGTAGGCTGAAATAAATTGTTCACTGAACACGGCTGTTAAAGTTATTTTTTAGAAAGGTTTTTAAATGGGGGTTGTACAAACAAGCTTGACAGACCAGAGATTTAGTTCTAGGATATTATATTTTTTAAAACGTTTATGCTAGCTTCTTGAAGCATATGCTACTGAACTCTTCCAAGAAATATAGATAGATAGCATTAGGGTATATATAATATATATATATACACACACACACACACACACATGCACATACACACACACATACATGCACACACACATACACACACACACACACATATATATATATGTATATATATATATAATTTATATACACCCTAACTGGTGCCATCTATCATATTCTGATTAGTCTATATAAGCCAAAAGCTCTCATTTTTTATTCAAGCAATTATAAATGTCCATTGTCCCGATATTATAAATTTGGAAATTCAGGTCATCTTAACTATATAATGCAATGAATGAAAGCAAATTCTTCTTTTACTTACCTGGTTAAACTCTGGATTATTTGTGGCATAACATCATTTATGTGATAATATCATGGGGACCAGAAGCATTTTTTCTTGACTTTTAACTTTTTATCCCATTAATTTTTGCTTGCCACAAGCAGGAATCAAGGGCCTAACCCATTTTAGTGTATGTCAAAGATAGTACCTAATGTTTTGCTTGACCTGATTGTCAGATATGTAGCTCATATTCTGAGTCAAATCTTCCCCTTGAACCTAAAGAATTGAAATGAGAATGACAGTTTACTCATTTTTATCTGATTTTTGAGACAGGACTAATATTCTGATAGGGTGATCCTTTATTTTGATATGATAGGTAAGCCTAGAGATGAGTTAATTGAATTCATTTATACATATTAGCTTCCAGTTAAGGCTTACTGTAATCTCATTGTGGTAGGGTGCTGATCTTGGCTCCTCAAAGGCATGAGATTAAAAGCTATGCCAAGTGTAACAGAGATGGCAAGCCTTCTTATATAGGTCTGATAATAGATCATATATCTATTGGCCAAGGAGAAGTTCACCTAAGGTTGGAGAAAAATCATCATAAAAAATTGGCTATGAAAGGATGAACTTATTTTGCAACAGCAACTCATAAGCCCATCTATTAAGTCATAGAGGGCTGTGTTCTGTATTCATCAAGAGAGAACACACACTGACAAACCCACGTGTTGAAGTAATGAAGTCAGTGCACATTTAAAATACATCTGTTAAATCATTGCAAATACTCTTTTTTTTGTCTCACATTTTCAAATCACATAGGAGCTGTGAAACTTCTAGTATATCTGCAAACAGAAAATGAAGGAGAAGCTGCATAACTTGTTTTTGCTGTGATTTTCCTTTTTCTACTTTTTAACCTATTTGTCTTGGTACAGAATAATTTCAACTATTTGAAACCCAAATAATCTAAAAAGTCAGAAGTAGACTACATGGATAGGGCAAGAAAAATATCCTTCTGCTTTGAAAAAGCTGGATACTTCTCCTTAAAATATAGTCTCTTTACACTTGGTCATATTATGACCCAGGCTATAAAGATAAAGCCAAATAGATATTGAATTTGACCCATTGAATAGTACTTTTCCCCTTAATAGAGGTCATCAAATTACAGGTTGGATCAACCAGTTGTTGATGATATTGGGAGGTTAGGCAGTGATTTCAATTGAGGTATATAAATTGGACCATACAATTAAAGATTCTGTGGATTATTTTGAGGGAGGTAGGGTAATTATATCCAGACACTTTGCTTCATCTTTATGTTAAGTGAGGAAGCTGGCCACCATAAAATTTTCTCTCTTTTTTTGGTCTCTTCTTCTTTTACTTTGAACAGTATTCAAGTAGAGCAGTACAGGGAAAGGTTTTTAGACACATGAAAATCTTCTTTGTCACTTGACAGGTTTACACATAAACTCCATGCACACATCTAAAAATATGGAAACCAAAGCAATTGTTCATACATAGTTGAGAAAGCATGGTTCCTAGCAAAATATTTTTTGAAATATGCTGGACTTGGTGGATTACTTTAATTTTTGAGCCTAAAGGCAATTAAAGATGTTTATGCCTTTAAAAATATTCTTTGTGACTGAACAAAGGTCCATCCATTCATTATCTTTGGTCACTATATCCCACTGGAAAAGCATTGGTCTTTTCAATGTCTGCACAATATTTACTTGATACTGTTAATATAGCTTGTTCCAATTTCTGCCTTCTTTGTGTGTATATAATTTTCTCTAATTAATGTACACATTTTTTGAAGTTATAGCAAAACAACTGGAAAGTGGGAGATGTAAAATTAGACCATATTTCATGCAAATGTTCATGGTACAAGTTTGTTTCCTACTTGTTAATATAATAAACAAAATTAAACTGTTATATAATGTAGTAATTCATCAAGGCATGATTACTAGTATTGATAAATATTAATGTAACAGTCACAACACTTCATATTTCAGTTAAGATATGATGTTAGTTAGAGAAATAATCCATAGAAGATAGTATATAAGGGACATTTTCTGCTTAATATGACAAGTTTTTCCAGAGTAAATATTTTCATTTCATGTATTTTGAAGTTTCGAAGGTCAAAGATATAAAGGGGTTCTAAGTCTGAATAAAATAAACAAAAGTCCCTCAAATTCATTTTTAAATACTGTTGATAAAATGTCTAGTGGGTTCTTTAAAATGTTAAATGTCACTCTGCCCTTCCCCTCACCTTCATAGAGCATTTCCCTCGTTGATATAATTATATCCTTAAATGCTATTCAGTGGGAATGCACAACATAGTGGACAACTGAGTTAAAATAAGATTCCTTGCCCACCCATTACTCTCACATACTACTGCACTTTAAAGAGTCTTGCACAGCCCATCATGGGCTGTTTGGAACCCAATATTCTACAATATGTAGCTTCTATCTCTGATTAGTCAAGTATTTCAGAACTACCTTTATTGGGAGTAATTGACAAGAATTGTCAACAGATTCAATTTCTGGCCATTGGAAGCAACTTTTAGTTCCAGTACTTAGCAAACCGTAAAAACAAAACACCTTAAACCCCAGTGTCTGAAAATTAATGATTTCCCTAGCATATGTCATTGATAAATTAAATAATAAGAATAATATTTTCTTGCTATTTACCAAAATTCATTTAAGGAGTGGGTAAATTATATATATATATATATATATATATATATATATATATATATATATATATATACAATTAATCTTCCACATCAGTTTGTTGTATTAGACTACTGTCTTCTGCCATTTGCATTTTTATGGCATTCTCTTTTATTTCAAGAATAGCTTATTTAAAGTGTTGGTATGTTTTAGGACATCCTTTAATTGAAATATTCAATTTTAATATTTTCAAGGTCAGGTGAGGTAAGGTATTATAAAATGACTCTAGCTGATATTTTAATATAATGATGTAGCAAAACTGACATACTTTCAGAAATCAAAAATAATTAATGCTATCTAGTTTACTTTTGGAAATATATCTTACTCCCTTATCTTCTCGCATTTGATCCTCTTTCATTAGTTTGTCCTGAGAGATATCTTAAGGATTTCCTATATACCTTTTATCATGATATATACTTATTTATCATGATATGTTCTTGAGAATTATATTACTGAGACTTGTTAAGCTCAATTTTCCCTCTGTAATGTGCCACCTGTGACCTTAGACCAACCATAGCCTCTTTGACCTTCACTTTTCTCTCTGTAACATTGGATTAGATGGCCTTTAAAGACTCTTCCAACTCTATTACCTCAGGATTAGTATTTTTCCTCTTTTGATCTATACTTGTAATTTCAAAGGGGAACTCATGGTAGGGAAATTCCCTCTGCAAATACAGATTGGCAATTCTTTTGTAATTTATAATCACACTTCTGAAACTTCAAGTCTTAAGAGTATTGCATATTGAAAGGTTAAGATATTTGGCCAAAGTCATATTTGTGCTCTGGTAATACTGTGAGGCTCCTGGTGTCTATATATCCAACTTAAATATACTTAAATGGTACTTAAATGTACTAAACATACATCAACAGTCATATCTTATACTTCTGGGCCCCAAGGGAAAGCTTTGAGTATTAATGATACCCTCAATTCAACTTTTTGAGGATGAGTCTGAGAAAGCTGTAGGACAGAAGGGCCCAGTGAGGGGAGTGAGCTTATTGGAGGAAAGGCAAAGATGACTGTTGCTGGTAGTGAGGGAGCAGGTCAAAGGTAGGCTGATGAAGTGTTCGCTTGAGTTCTAGTCACCAAATAGGAGAAAGTGGGCTAGCTAGTAGTTTCCTTAGTTATTCTTGATTTTTACTTGTTGATAGAGTACAAGTCCTCTCAGGGATCCCCAAATTTGCACATTGTGAGACAAAGTTTTGATCATTCTGTTCTCATTAATATTTTGGCTCTACATCAGACTGTGGGAAAATGTATTTTGTGTCCTGGGTTTTTGCTTAGTATTCTTTCTGCTAAACCTCATACCAAAATTGCAATCTTGTTTCCAAGAACTTGGTTAACAAATCTTGAAAGCTGGGAGGTAATCGCCTGTACCATATAAAAGCTGTATTTTTTTTAAAAGTTGTTGAGTGTTTCTAAGTTGACCAGTATAACATAATCTTGAGAGAAAAGAATGGTGTCATTTTAAAGCATTTATCCCCTTGCACTTTGTGGATAGTATGGACTGAATAAACTTGTTGAATTTGATTGGACAATTTTTGCCTTAGTGCCCCAGTTAGATGCAGTATAACAGTTGCTTCCATGCCAAATGTGGGACCTGTGCCCAACTCATCTACCATCCTTTTATGCACTGCTAAATTAAAGTGGGACAGAGTATACTTTGAAATATTTTTCGTTAGCACTCCAAACACATTACAATTCAATATTAATTTAGTTGAATGGTGTAACCCAAAATTCCCCCAAGGTCTTCCTAAATTCACTACTTTTAACCCTTATTACTTTAATCTCTTTATTTGTCTTCAGAGTGAAAGTACTGTCTTTATTTCAAGACTTACCATTTCATTTAATCGACAACACTTTGTGATGTTTTCAAAGAGCAGTTCCCCCAAAGGGTAATTTAATTACGCAAGTATCATAACAACTTTTTCTTTCTTCTTAATTGTGGACTTGGCCATTGCTGTTTTGTTAGATTCCAAATTTGACACACTGGCAGGGCAAATGTCAACTTGTCATACACCAGAAGATTGGGGAATCGTGTATAGGACTTGTTCAGTCAATACCAACTCAGAATTTTCTAACAGCTTCTCTGAATTCATTGCATCATTATCCTAAGTCACGCTCATTTTCCTCTGTGTGGTTTTAACTTTTCTTTGTTTGTAGTTTTTATATTACTTGATTATTTACCTGTTAACCTACAATCTTAAGAAACATTATTACTATGGGCACTTATAATGCTTTTAAGCATTCCTTCTTAGAAACAGAAGCCAGCCAACTAGCCAGCTAGCTAGCTTGACTGCTTACTTGCTTTCTAATACTGATAATCATCTTCTGATCTCATTTCCACAGGAGTTATTTACTTTCTATTTTATTTGACTCTATTATGCTTAGTTTATGTGGTAAATTGAATTCATATGGAATCAATTTTTTGTAAAAAAGAAAAGATACTCTTACTAGTTAATAATGCTCAAATGTCTTACAGTAAATATAAATTAGTGTGTGATTTGCATGCGTGTCAAAATCCCACAATGGTATTTAATGAGATTGTATTAAAATCATTGATAAACACCCAATTCTTGACAGTGTACTTTCCCACACACATTATAAAACAATAGCACAATTTCCTGGATTTGTGGATGTTTTAGAATGACAAAAGAACTTTTAATAACTGATTTGGTATGCGTGGTGTCATTTCACCAAACTCATTAACAACAGCTGAAAGCAATTAATTGCCAGATGTTCATTTGCTTTCGGCACATCTTTTTGATAGCTGTTTCACTATTATAAATCTCAAGAACATCACACCTTTGAATGTTCCTTCACTGTCTTGAATTCTGTTGCTGCAGGAATATAACACATTAAGCATAATGGCTTCCTTGAGTGTTCCTACTCTTTCCTGCACACCTATATTTAGAATTTCCATTTTCACAAATTCATAAACCTAATCTTTTAAATGATTTTTGTAAGTAATTTCTTCCGTATATAAAACTGACATTTCCCCCTTTAGTTCATTTTGGCTAGTAATGTCTGTAAGATCATTTGTATTAACAATATAACTAATTTTATGAAGCATTTTTATACCTTTTAATTCATTGAGGTTTTTGTTTTAATTGATTTAAAGTATTTTAAACCTTATTTCACAGAAGCATTAGGACTTCTTTTGGCAAGGCAGTTTTGAAAGTATCCAAGCCAAGAAAATTATAGTTAGAAATTATGTTCCTAGTGTGAAATATTATAGGATAATTTTTTTTCAAGCAAAAGAAATCACACTACAGCCATGCTGCCAAATGATCACATGGATTGTAAAGGTACCACTACCATCCCTGATTGCCAGTCTTATGGAATGTCATAAGATTCATCCTTTCAGTGATGATACACAGCTTCTCTTGAAAATCTGTAATAACAGCAAAAATGGATAGACTAGCAATAATAAATGTACATGATTACTTTCCGATTAGAATAGTAGCCTTGATTAGGAGAAAAAAGGATTTTTTCTTTTCCTTTAATGTCCTCAGACATATAATAAAAATTGAATGGATAAGGTATGACTTAAGTTTATTAGACTCATTAAGAGAAATCTGTATATTTACTTCTTAGGTTTGGTATTTTTAAGAAGTCATAGAAAGGAGGAACCTCTGACGGTGTTAAGTGACAACCAAATTGAGCACAGTATGATAATGTAATAAAACCTCCAAAACAAAACAATAACCAGAAATCAATTTTCCATAATTAATAATTAGGTGAATATGATGTTAATATGTTAACAATATGATGTTAATAATGTGCCTTGAAACTACTGATCATACTATATGACTACTTCTGTGGGATCAAGAATTTTTATCATAGTAGCTTTAGAAGAACTTATTGATATGTGTTATTAGCCATTTAAAACAGATTTTTAAAATCCTACTTACCTGTCCTAAGTTTTTTAATAAAATCTTTCTGAACATCTCTACTTCTTTTTGATGAGTTGGCTGGAAGGAGAAAGTGAATATTCGAACGGTCTCAAAACTTGAATATGCCACATTATTATTTCTCACATTTCATTCTTTGAAACTTAGGTATTTTATACAAGTGGTGTTCAATGCTAGTGCTATTTCCTCTTCTAAAATACTGAAGATAAAATTATGCTGGGACCCAAACCTTTTATTATAAATAGACTTCCTGGATGAAAAAAAACAGACTTAATTTTAACTTCTTTTAAAAACTTCAGTGTTTCTTCTTTATTAAAGGTTTCTATATCCCCAGGATTTCAGATTGGTATGTCAAATCAAATCAATGTATTTTAGATCTCAAAATGTTTCAAAGCTGAATGAATTAAATCCTGGTCTGCACAAATATAGGGAAACATTTCAATAATTTCCCCAAATGAGTAACTTTTAAAGTTTTGAAACTATCAGATGGATAAGAATAACTTCAAGTTCATTTACATGGGCAATATGAGAAAACATTTTGACCTCTCCATCCTCTACCATATGATGAACAATAAAAACTCTCAATGTAAAAACAGTCTTTCTACTTGTTAGCTGGATTAACATTATTTTCCATAGCACTTAGTACAACACTAAGCACCTAGACTATTATGTAAGGAGTCATCAGCTCTTTCCTGTTTCATTCTCTGATAACATTAGGAGGCACATTTGCTTTATCTAGCAACTTTGTGAACTATGGCAAAGCTGTAAGGTATAGTGAAAAGCACAAAGACTTTGAAGTCTTTATAAGTAAGTTCAAGTCTGGCTATCTCCTACTCTGGCCTGGTTTATTGGACCTTCCACAGTCCTGGTTTTTCCTCATATTTAAAATAAAAGGGATGGATTAGATGGCATCAGAGGTCCTTTAAATATAGCTCTAGATCTATGATTTGATGACTAGGTAACCTCTAAGTTACCTTCTGATATTAAATGTGGCATTGTTTTGTAGGAACAATTCAACTTAAACATTTATTAAATGTCCCCTGTGTGTAAAGGAGCTGTGTTTAGGACCAAAATAAATGATGCCCAATCCTATTCAGTGGTATAGAACTAAATGGTACACTGATAGCTTGAAAAAGTTAGCATACTGATTTTGTTCGTAGGAAAACAATTGTTGAGGGAAAAGCCTATTGGGACTGATATTCCTAAAGTTTAATCTATACTTGAGGGAGTTGAGTTAGTTTCCTTCCGATTATCATATTTCAGATTTTGTGAATTACTTTTTAAATGTGCCAAGACAGATTCCTATTTAAGATCTATGATTATTTATTTTTCATCATGTAAACGATCATTCCCTAGTTTATATGTAGTGAAAAAGAAAAAAAATATTGGACTTAGAATCAGGAGAACCTGGATTCAAATCCTGTCTTGAACTCTTAATGTGACTATGGAAAAGTCATTTAAACTTTCTAAGTCTGTGGTCTTCATTGGTAGACTTGCCTCTCACATCAGTGAAATCACAGACCCCTAAAATATTATCAAGCAAACTAGAAGAATGCTATTTACTAACATGAACTAGTAGCCTTAAATTAATGTGAAAATGCCAGTTGTAAAGGGATAACTATTTTTTTCCCCAGGAAAAGAAAAACCAATGAAATATATCTCTATACACACGTGTCCTCAATATTGGAAGTGGGTTTGGCATTTTATCTTATTATAGAGCTAGAATGGCATCTTTGAGACCACAGAAATGAATTACATTTTGCAAATTAAGAAACTGAGGCCCAGAAAAGGAAAGACTCAAGTCACAAGTTAGTGGTCAAAACAATCCAAGGATACAGGTTTTCTAATTCCCAGCTCTTCTCATTATGTTATTTTCAAAAGTCTTTGTTTTAACATATGTAGATAAAAGGGGAAGAGGGAGTATTTTTCTGTTAAAAATTTAGGTGATTTTACATTTTTTTTCAACTATGTAAAGTGATATTAAAAGACGTGTTATGAGGGCAATTACAGTGGCTCTTCCTGTGCTACCACAGAGAAGTTACAATATTCCCTTGTGGAATCAAATTACACTTCGTAAAACTGAAATGTAGCTTAGGCCCAAAATATTTTTCTTTACATTAATTCTAATACTAAGCCTTCTATAAATAACTATCCATCTTCATATTTTAAATGCTAAATCATAAATTAATTTTATTACCAATGTAGGGAATTCTATAATTCTCATTTTATAATTAACTTTTATTTTTAATACCAATATGCACTATTATGCACAAACCTTTCATATTAACAAATGTAACAATATCATCTTCCTGACTTCTATGGTAAAAATCATGTTCTCAAAGGGCTAGAAAAAATTGAGTATCAAGCCATAATAATTCTGTTGTATAAAATTTTGTTGCTTTGATGCTGATATCATGTAACTTCTGATGCAATAGCAAAGTCCTGTTTCTACTTTTATAACTCCATTTCATTATGTCTAGCTCACTACTAGCCTATTAAGCGATTACTTCCAAGACAAATTAATTATTTAAAATGTCAAATGTCGTTTGAACTGACAAAATAAGCAATTCCCTTGTTTCTGACTGATGTATAACTGTTTTAAAGGTAATGGTTTACACATTTTGTCATATTTCTCTAGATTCTGGTTGTTTTGTATTGCTCTATCACCTTTACTTTCTTCGTCCAAACTTTGCAAGGTTTCTCATGCTGTTTTTTCGAGTCATGGTGTTATCAATGAATGAACACATTTGAGAAATGTTATTTAATGGTTTTACAAAGTTTCCAGGAATTTTAAAAATATGGTCCACTTATGATTTTTGGGAACTAAATTAATGTCCCATGAATGTATGGGCTATTTTTGCACATTTACAAAAAAGACTCTGTGCTAAAATGCAGTTAAAATGTCCAAATATTCAAAATGTGAAATCACACATGATTCTAAGGAGAAAATGGCCAAAATCCTAACTCAAACTGAAACACCACCAATTAGATAATAGCATGAAGGAAAAATTGATGTAATTTTAACACCAAAAATTAAAATTTTTCACTTTAAATATAGAAACTACAAAATAGGAATTAAATGTTTTTAAATGGAACATTTTTAAAACATCACCTTGTGAAGATTTAACCCATTTTTAAGCTTTAAGGTAGACAGTAAGCAATACTTCAAAAAAAGTTTGAGCTCTGTATTAGGAAAACAGGGAGGTGTGCAAAATATAGTCTAGAATGGAAGAAAAATGGCATTTAAGAAATCTCAGGGGCACACTGCAGTATAGTCTCAAAATTATATGAAGACAAATTTAGCATGCAGTTCCAGAGAAAAGTTAATTTTATATTAGCCAAATGAAGGAAAAAGCTGAATAATGTGCCTAATATAGACAATTGATGACATCTTCCCTAAACATTTTTATTCTCAATTTATTTTTGTGTTTGAATTACCCTAATTACCTACACCCTCTATTTCATTTTGCCTAAATGATACTACAATATGATACTATATCAAAAATGAAAATAACAAATGACTTTACCAATGAAAACCACATTCCATGAGTTATGGGTGCAGAGTATCTTGTTTGCCTTTAAGCAGTGTTTTGAAAAATTTAAATATTGGTTTGGATATTGATTTGGGAAGGTATTTTGATGTTCTGCATTTGTTCCAGTATGGTAGTTTTTGAAAAAAAGTTCTTATTCATTAGACGTTTTTTTAAAGCAACATAATGATGAAATAAAAATCTCAAATTGATACTGGGCTTGTAATTCAACAATATGCATACACACATATACACATGTGGATATGTATGTATATATCTATTTAATTTCATTCAGTGTTCACAATACAAAGTTCATTAGAATTTTAGTTTTTGGCTCAGTTGAAGATCTTACCTTAAACCATAACAAAATATTCATGACATTAATGGTTTATTTTACTAAAATATTTTTTAGTTTGGATACCTTAGTAAGTCTTCATAGAGCTAATTTAGTAGATGTTTTTTGCTTCCAAAAGCAATTAAAAAAAAATCTAGACCTGTAGTTAAAATAAAATACAAACAAGAGTTTATGTAGGACACATTATATCATTTTAGTTCACCTCTAAGATTCTCCAATCACTTTCTTTATTATGGTTGAAATATAAATATTAACTCAATGGTATGAATATGTTAAGATATAGCTAGATTGCCTCAGTATTGAGAAATTTTTATTAAAAAATTTAATGTATCTCTTGAAACAAAGTGCATTAGTATAATTAACATTAAATAGTGATATGAAAAGATTAATTTTTTAAACCAAAAATGCAATAGGAGATTCTCAGGTATTCACATCTCTGGGATATTTTAATGTCCTAATTGTACGCCTGACCCACTAAAACGTTCTACTAATTTTAAAAAGCCTCCATGGGTGACTAAGGAAACAAGCTAAAATTACTAAATTGTACATTCCATGATTGACCAACTCACTTGAAATGTCAACTAGTTGCTTATCAGATTCCCCTTGCCCAAGCAGAGTAAATGAAAATTTGCCAATATTAATGTATGCTTCATAGTATTTTTGTTTCTACAAATTTTAACTCTGTAAAATGTTTCTTTATATTCAGTGGAGCCAATCATGTTTCTGATTAAAATAATCAGTGAGCAAACTATCATGTAATCCATATTCAGAAATATTTGGGGGGGGGAAGTAAACTTTAAAGCAATGACTCAAATAATATTTAAATGATGTTAATCTTTAGCCTTCACCAAGCAGTTTTTCTTTATTGTTATGGGTTGTCATTATTTAGGTACAGATTACCTTTACAGAAGTAAATCATCATGCTACTGCCAGGTTTTTAAATATACTATTTCATTTGCTTATGGCTGCCTCTTCCTTCTTCTTGATACTCTGCTGTAAATGATGCAGATAGTTCTTTTTCAGGTGACTGCATTGTTATTTTAAGATATTAGTCAAAAGAATCAAACTTCTTTTAATTTGGATTCCAACATCATGTCCTGGAGGTCAGTGTATTTATACTGCTAAATACCTTAAGATTTTCAAATAAATGAAGACCTACCTGGAATTTCCACTATCAGTCCCTATTAGTTTCTGTGTGACAATGTTTTCATAAAATGAAAGGCAAAACAGGTGCTATATTACTTACATTTAAAAGAACTAATGATTTAAATAATTAAAACTAATTTGAGTTTAAAGCTATTTGCAGATTTATTAAAGAAATAAATACAAATATGCATCTCTACAGAACTGTTTTCCAAAATGAGCTTAGAATTTGTTCCACATGTTCAATTTGTTTATATTTCTATGGTAACCCCAAATACTAATTTCTGTACCACTTGTAGTGAGACAAATGCCCTTCCATTGCAATTATAGAAAATTAT
>JAJHZJ010000652.1:1518180-1785680 GCA_023548195.1 Bettongia penicillata ogilbyi | reverse complement strand
ATGCAAATGTCCCCGCCGTACCGCCAGCTGTGCTGCCACTGGCTGAGGCTTCACTCGCATAGGTGGCCAACAAATTGGCTGCTGCTGCTGCTGGGTTGGCGCTGGCAGCTGCTGCAGCCAAAGCCCCTGTTGCTGCTGCCTGACTGAGACCTAAACCTAATGTATTGAGATTATATCCATAGCTGGCTAACGTATTAAGTGCAGAGGTGATGGCCACCAGGTCATTACCTGTGAAGCCGGATAAAACTGCTGGAAAGGCTGCAACTCCAGCAAGGTTAGCATGTCCTAAAAGCCCTGCAGCAGCTGCAGCAGTTGGTAACACTTCAGCAGTGTTTGCATAAGGAGATCCGGTTGGATTAGAATTGGCCACTGGACCTGTGACATTGGCATAACTGATATTGAGACAGCTGCCACTCTGTGGATCCTCTTGTATCTTCTGGATGATAAGTTCGACAGCTTTGCGGTTTTGTTCAGGCTCTCCACTCACAGTGACAACCCTCTCTTGCAAGTTGATCCCATCAGGTTTCTGGGAAAGCTGCACCCAAGCCCCTGACTGCTCCATTATAGCCTTCACTGTAGCACCTCCCTTCCCTATTATCAGACCTGCTGTGCTGTTGGGAACTATAATCTTTACCTGTAATTAAAAAAAATACATATAAATAATACTTCTGTTTTATGCATAAATTCTATAATACTTTGCTATCCTAGAAAAGGCAGGAAAAAAGAAAATTAGTTAAAACTCAACATAAAAAAGGGGGGGGAAATCACAATTTTTAAAGTGGTTCTCACCAAATTTTAACAAATTATTCTTTAGGGAGTTGGAATTTTCAAAAGAAAAGGAAAGCTTCTTAAGTGGGGCATACAATTATTAAACACTGAATTTTGTTCATGTCTTATCATACTTCACACTGGACAACTGATATTAAAGACAACAAAAATCTCATTGGACTGTTTAAATGGTACCATTTTCAAATATTTTCCAAAACACATGGGTGGAGGCCAGTCTTCCTCTACTATGTTGCTAAGAAAACTCTTTCTTCTAAAACATTTTTAAACAAAGAAAAATGTGATGAAAAAACACATGTGATGCAATAGGACAAGTAAAGTTGAATCTGACAGGAGATTATTCTATGTACCTCATTTGTCAGTTTTACGTAGAAAACTATTACGTTGCTCAACAAATTAATTCCTTCCCTTCCAATTTTATAATTCCAGACATGGAGAAATGCTAAATGTACATTTTAAAAAAAGGAAATACAACCTCTTTCACCTTGATTCCCTTTAGAGCCACACATTGTCTTCTGGTGTGTGCGTATGTATATAGACATATCTAAATATTTGCATGTATATTTACACATTTATCTACACGCATGCACATGCACACACATATAGAGGTATGCTAAAGTCTTAGTATAGCTTTAAGTTATAGAAGCTTATAACTGCATGAAGACTTTGTCCTGTCTGTCCTCTCTATTCCTCTATCTACATGAACTTAGGAATAATTACATTTTGGAATTATTTAGTAACATGATCTTGAAATGTATAAAATTAACACTGAGCATGGATTGATAACTTTTACGAACAACTCTCTATGCATTCATTACAATGTCTATTACTACAGACGAAGTCTAGGGCATACTGTTAAGACATAGTAACATAAACATACGGAATAATTTAATAATCCTATATAAAGGAATAGCATAAACACATAAACATTCTGAACACATCTCAAATCAAACACTGGCATTGTCATTTAAAAATTCTCTACATAGAATTCTTTAATCTATCAACATGTTCTAAGACTATAAAATCAACCTGATATTTTGTCATAACTACTATTTAAAATAACAGTCAAAATTATTATTTAAACCAAAACAGAGAATTACTGATACTTCAAAATTTAAATCCCTAACAATTTGAAACAATCATCCATAAACATAAATAATCTCAACAACTTGCTTTTTTAAAAAAAGATTTTTAATAATCCTATATGTTTACTCACACTCAAAATCTGGCAAATTGTTCAAAGCAATACAGAAATCCAAAGTGCCATGACATAAAGATACATGCTCTAAAATTTAAGGATAGTTAAAGCTGATATTCTACACATTCAAGTAGCATATTAGTTGGCACTTGGCTAACATGACTGATATTTATTCTATTTTGTTTGCTTTTTAATGGAGGGGGGAAGAACTTTGTAAAGCCTTTAGGAAGTCACATTGCACATGGCCACATCAAAATAATGTCACAAGGATACTCTCCTCAAAGGAGTCATTATTTTAGTAAAAATAGCTAATTATAAATACTTCCTCCAAGTTTGTGGTCAGAATCAGGGACCATGATGGGTAAGTGTGCTGAAGAAGAAGTGACTATTTAGATAAACCTTCCTTATTGGTAAATGCTAGGGTACCTGCTATTTTGGGGTAAATAAGTAAATAAATCTTTGGTGAGGCCAGCAAACAAGTCTTTTAGCAGTTCATCTGGACCTAGGACATTCTTGAACATACAACACATTATTATATGACATCAGGTATGCCTTCTCAACATCAAGGAGGTGCTGGTCCAGCTTTCAGGGTTTGGTATAAGTTCTTGATCATTGCCACATGATTTCATAAACATATTTTGCAAAATAATTCAAACATGCAAAAAAACTATTTGTCTCATTTTTATCCTTTTACAAATATAATTTTCTTGTAGCTATTATTTTGGTAAGTATCAAGGAGTATATGACACATAGCAAGTAATTCAAACACACAGTTTTTGCTCTATTACTGATATAGAGGAAGAATCAAGTCTTCATTTTCATCATCTCAGATCATCAAAATTGAGTAGGCTGAAATAAGTTGTTTGCTGAATGCTGCTGTTACTGATATTACATATATTATATTTTTATTAACTTGCTAACCAAAAATCTACATAATGCCATTAGGTATGTATTAAATTAGAATGACACTCTCATACAACCATTTTAGGAACATAACTACATCTTTCAAGATTTCACCCCTCCCCTCCAACTTAAATCCAGGTGGGTGTTGAAGGACAGATGTGAACTCTAGATAGGCTGACTTATTATAATGATTCTCTAGAAACGTCTATTCACTAAAGGTTAACCTTTACACTGATAGTTTCTGTTGTTATGATCTCGTTTTCTTTTTACACATGGACAATTATTATTGATAGGATTTGGTTTTATTGGTATTATATATACTGACCTTTTTATTCTACAGAATAATTTTTATTTCTCTTAAAGTTATTTCTTAGGAATGTCAAATTGGTGCCTTCTAATTTCATCCAGCATACACAGATAACATTTCTTTGTTGAATGTCTTTTGGCAGAAATGTCATAATTTTCACTATTGCTAATTGTAATCAATTATACACTAACTAGAATGAACAATAAAATGAGAAGATGAATAAGTGATATCTTGACCTTTTATTCTGTGCACATATAGGGTCATGAAAATATATTATTTTATGGTGGAATGAGACAGATATAAAATAAAAATATGTAAGGAATTTTTTCACAATATCTGGAACATTTTCCAACAGAATAATTTTAAAGAGATTTAAAGATTGCATCAAATGGCAATGTTTTTAAACTTTTTTTAATGAAGAAAAATTTACTAATCAGGGTGACATACTCAAGTTTTTCCATTTCTCTTTTCTCTAAAAAAACTGTACTTGCTAAATTTCTAATTACCTAATAAAAAAGTGTGAACAAGATGCCATAACTATAATAAATTATGAAAAATATATTTATGAATACAGAAGACCAATGAGATAGAAATATTTGACATTTTATCCAAAGTCACTATAATAATATATGGGAAAAGAATAAGTTATTTCATGCAAATCACATTAACTATATTGTTTTTACATTTTATTATTTTGGTACTAGGTCTAAATTCTCCTATGGAATTGCAAATATGGCATCTACATCATTACAACAATGGCTTCACTTTCTTTTGTTTTCATAATTAACACTTTCCATTTCTTAAAAATTTCCAAAATTACTTAAACTGTATAATTTAGGAAGAACATTTGGATTTTTTCTTTCTTAAGGATGCATTTTTCATTGTTATATTTGGTAACAGAGCATGCTATATGCCATAGACACACTTAAAAGATATATGTGTATGTATATTTACATTTATATAATATATATACACATATATACTTCAGAGAAATTGCAGAGTGGAAACTGTTTTGTTTTCTTTGAACTATGCTATGAACTATGTATAAATATAAAAATCAGTTTGAGAAAGAACATATAGTAATATATATAGTAACAGATTTATAATCAATGATGCTGGTGTAATGAACATATGACGAGCTATAGATGCATATTCTAGCTTAGTAAGCTAATTTTGCCTTCAACTTGGCAAGTACAATTACCTTTAGAAATATCACTTCTAGATTCACATTTTCAATTGTTCACCAGGCCTTTCCACCTAAAAATGTCTTAGTAACTCAAGATCAACATATTGAAAACTAAACTGATTCATCATTTTTGTTCCCAAATCTGACTTCCTTATCCTTACTGATGAAGTCCAGTTATCCATGCTTCTAATACTCTGAGTCATAATCAACATAGCTAGTAATGCAAGAGAACTCAGGACTACCCTACATTTAGCATCGTCCAAACTCATTAGAAGACTTCTAAGATCTTTGCTCCAAATCTGCTCCTCTACCTGAATTCCTATCTCTGCTGAAGGCAGAACAATATTCCCAGTTACCCATGCTTGTAAGCTTGGGGTTATCTTTAGTCAGTAAAGAAAAAACAAACCATTTAACTACTTAGTAGTTGCAAGACACTTTTAGATTTGTCTGTTTCCCTTGTTACCACTCTACCTCCCACCAAGTAAGTTACCATTCTGTCTCTGAAATCTCTCTCATAAACTTCTATGACCCAAGCTCAGGCAAATGTAAGTTCACTGTTGTCTTTGTATCCCTAGTCCCTACTATAGTGCCTGGAAAAAGGAAGGGCTCCATAAATATTTGCTGAATTGAACTGCACTGAATAAAGGCACTTGTTACTTCTATCATGAACCATTACTATGAGTGAGACTCCTTGGTTTCCCTACACAACTTATTAGAGCACAAACCACCAACATAATCATATCTTTTATGTCAAACGATACCTAGAACACAATAAGCATATAATTCTGAAAGAATGAATGTTGGCTGGATGAATGAATACTATTAACAGAATTCTTTATAAGATGACTTGCCTTTTTAAAATATTGAGACATTGAATTTTTGCAAACAATTAATGAGAAATAATAACACCAAAAGTCTAGATTTTACACAGTAATGCTACTAATAATAATGTCTTGTATTAACACTATTTTTTCTGAAAAAAAATATTTTTAATCTATTTGTACTAAATCAATTGAATTTTACCCTGAAGTGGACTGTGACAGAATATATCCCCCCGTTAAGGACAGAAAAACTTAGAAAAAATGAGGTAAACCAGCTGATAAAAGATGACATCAAATTAGTTCTAATTTTTGTCTCCAGAAAAAAAGAAGTTTACTCTTTTCATTTAATTTCTAGCACCACTAGCAAAGGGGAAAAAAAAGGATCCTTTTGCATCCCGGAAGGAAAAGGGATATGGACTGTGTAGTTTAGGGCTGATAAACTACTGTCCAAATCCCAGAAGTAATGTGAAAGGAAAGGATCCTTGTGGAACTGATTAATAATATTAATTCTATCCCAATAAAAATGTTATTCTACTGAAATGACAGTGAAATTAGTGTTAACTCTTCTGTTTTTTAATCTTATGTATTCATTCATCTTCATTTTTAAGCTCTATTAAAGAATGTCTCATGATAAAAATCTAAAAGTGAATTTAGTTACTGACCCAAAGATTCATATTTCAAAAGAGTTGACAGCAAGACAGAGTTTGCTGGAACCTAACCAAGAAAAATATTATTTGCTCTCAGTGCTTAGGGGTGGAGTGAATTGCAGTGGGCCAACTCTAAAGTGTTCTTGGTGGTTGCAAATTTATTACTCTCAAAGCACAAAGGACAGTGAAAGGAAGAATAGATGTTATTTTCAAGTTATCTCTTTGGAAAAAATGTGTCTTTGGTCATCTATTAATGGTCTAGTTTGAGACAAAGTAGTACAGAATTTCCTTTAGTTATAGTCATCCTTGCATAAAATAGCTGTTGCCTCAAAAGTTAAAAAATAAAATAACAAAAAAAACCTTTACTTCAAAAGTAAATGCAAAGTTATTTAAAATAAATTTTTAATAATTTAGAAAATAACCTTAAAAGAACCTTATTTTTAATTGACCTGTTCTAAACATCTGGTTTTATATAAACATACATACATACACACATATAATATTTGTGTGTGTGTATGTGTGTGTGTGTGTGTTAAACACAGACACATATTACAAGAGTTAAGATGACCTCAGAATTAAATTAGCATAACATTTTTACCAGGACAAATGAAGTACTTAGTATTGTACAAAAATCAATTCCACTAAATTATCTGAAAGAGCTATTATGGAAAATTCGCTTATGAACCCTAGTAAAGTTTATAAAATATGAAAAACCTAAATAAGCATTTTCATGAACAAGTTTATCTTTATATCAAATAAGTCTGTTATACAGTTTTGGGGACAA
Source organism: Bettongia penicillata ogilbyi (assembly GCA_023548195.1). Taxonomy (NCBI): domain Eukaryota; kingdom Metazoa; phylum Chordata; class Mammalia; order Diprotodontia; family Potoroidae; genus Bettongia; species Bettongia penicillata. Next base: position 1,779,048 of record JAJHZJ010000652.1, on the reverse strand, counting down.
GAAGAGCAATTTATGCATTTTTTAATCCCATTCCTGTATTAGAAGTATAATGTGTTATTATAAAGTTTCACGTTTATTATTTTTGTTTTATTATTATATGAGTATCAAATGAGAAATATATTTAATAGTCTTCCAATCCCTCTTAAAGCTCTAAGTTTAAAAGTCAAATTTCTAAAAGAGCAATTTTACTTAAAAGGCTATTTTTGAAAAAGAAGAGCGACTAAAATATATAGATAAATATAATTACACTGATTATATGTGGCCCTGTAACCTGTAAAGCCTTTGCTTTTTTAGCATTTTCTTATTTGGACAAAACTAAATAAGCAGTGGCTATTTCAGGTATTTTATAAGTTATTTATTGTTACTAATAAAATAAACAATTGAATGTAAGACTCCTTCCAAAATTCCCACTTGATCTACACTAATTCCTCTTCCTATTTCACTTAGCTGTGAGTATTTTAAGGCTGCAGTTGAATTTATTCAAAAAGCAACTGAATTACAGTAACAAAATTAGTCAGCTTAATTACCCAAAATCCTAATCCTTTTGTCCTTTGGTTCAAGAACGCTTTTACTTTTTAATATTTTGATAAACGTATTTCAAATTAGGTGTTTTCCTTTGCAATCTTATGTCTTTTATTTATTTATTCTGTGAAAGGGTTCAGAGGTTTCACCAGCCAGACAAAAGAATTCATGACACAAAACAGGTTAAGAAAATCTTCTCTAGATCATACACACATACACACATAGACATTGATACCGATATATATATGTTTATATATATATATATATATGTATATGTATTAAAATAGATCATTGTACTGTGATCTTGACAGATTGCTAAAACAGGCAAATAACTGCTACTGGGTAAATACAATTCTTATTTCATGTGACTTACAGAAAAAGGCATCGATGACATCCTTTGCTCAGACATAAAGTGTGTGTGTGCACGTGTGTATGTATGTTTCAATGAGTCTCACTCTAACCTCATTAAAAGCGATCCTTGCAGTTTCTACATATTTTTATGCACTGGGTTGACTGGAGTTGGGATGGGGAAGGAGAAGACAAGAGAGAAAAGATTTTCTTTACCTGAAAAATGGATGAGCATGCCCAATTTATTATACCCATACACAATCATGTTACATGTGTCACAAACACAATGTTACATCATTTAAGTGGACGTCATATTTGTTCCTAAGGAAGGATATAGTTCAGAAGTGGGAAAAATATTTCTGGGGGGAAGAGGACAAAGCCACAGAGGAAGAGATGAAATAACAAATTCCAGGAATAGAAAGTAGAACCTTTTGTCTGAACATAGTGTGTGAGAAGGGGAGTAATGCAAAATAAATCTGGAGAGATTGGCTGGAATTGGACTGTCCAAAGCGTCACATACCAAGCTGAAGAATGTGTGTTTTATACTAGAGGCTGCGGGGACTACCGAAGTTTCTTGAGCAGGTGAGTAGCACGATCAAAGTTATGTTTTAGGAAGGTCATTCCGGCTGCATGGAAGATCAGTTGGAGAGAAGAGGAGGGGACTGATGTGAGAAATGTTGTGGAGAAAGACTTAAGGTCTGGCAAGTGAATGGAAAGGGGAGCATATAGTATGAGAAGCCAAGTATGACTCCAAATTTATTGTCTCCTTAGTAATAATGAAGTTTGCAGTGGTTAGTTTACATGAAGGAGAATCAGTTCTATCTGAGATATATTTATTTTGACATACTTAATGGATAGCCTGGTACAGTTTTCCAGAAGTAGTGATATTTAATTGGAACTGAGGAGAGAGAGTAGGGACAGATATATAGATTTGGAAGTGATCTTCCAGAAGTGAAAAATGAACCCCCAGGAGCTGATAAGGTCACAGAAAAAGGGTGCAGGGGTTCTTAACCTGAGGTCTACGGACCTTGGGGCTAGATCTCCGCACAATTTGGAAGAAGAAAAAAAAAATTACATATTTATTTTCATGAACCTCTGGTTGAAATGTAGCATTTCTTTCAATTACTTAAAAACATTATTCTGATAAGGAGTCTGAACAACAGAAAAGTTACGAACCCTTGGTATAAAGAGAGAGGGAAACAGATCAGGACAGACAACTTGGCAGAGACATGGTTCATGGGAGAAACATGAATAATGACCCAGTAAAGAGGACTGAGAGGAAGTTGTCAGGGAGGGAGAAGAAAAAACGCAGGAGAGAGAAAAAGTTCAAGAACACAGTAAGAGGAGTATTCAGATTTCCAGGTAAATCAAGAGGAAAGAGCACTGCACTAAAAGTCAGCGGACCTTAGTTCAAATCCTGCTCTACAACTTACACCTAATGTGACATTGGCCAAATGACAATCTCTTTTGGCTTTATTTTTCTCATCTGTAAAATAAAAGAATTGGACTAGATTGACCCTAATATTCCTTCAAGCTCTAAATCTATACTCTAAGCTTTTAAATAATAAGTGATTAGGGATTAGCATTTTTTTTCTGCAAATGAATACTGTTGGATGTATTATTCCATCCTGGTTCCTGCTTAAACAGATTAAACTAAAATCTAGAGTGAATAAAGAGCCCATTTATCAGCACAATTCATGTGCTTACCTAACCTAAACAAAGAACACTATTTGAAGAATATATTTAGAGATGTATAAAAAGATAGATCCCCTCTAAGACCAGTATTCTGGGGGCACAGAATGAGAAAAATGCTCAGAATTCTTAATATAAAATCAGTTTTAAACTAAACATAACTTGTGGGGGAAAATACCTTGGTTTCTGACAAGACTGACAAACTTTTCCAATCTAATCTTCAAAAAACTCTAAAGATATATATATATTTTTAAAAAAGTAAATAATGGCTTTAAACATAAAAAAAATTTTTTTTCAACTCAACATAGATAGCAATAACACAGGTTAATTACTGGGCAAAAATCTAAGTAATATTTATTTACCCGTTAACTGTAATTTTTGACTATAACCTTACCAAGGTAAGATCATTGGTTACCATGTATTGTATAATTGAGTTCTAACAGCTATTACTGATGATTATCTCCTACCAATTTAAAGCATAACAAAGCTTAGCTTTAAGTTTTTCAAAAGCTGCATACGTATATGATTATATTGATATTTTGGTCATTTTTCAAATCTGTCAGACTCATGACCTCTTTTGAGGGTTCTTTTTGGCAAAGATACTGGAATAGGGTTGCCATTTCACAGCTGAGGAAATTGAGGCACACAGAGTTAAGTGACTTATCCAGGTCACACAGCCAATGCAAGGTGCAAATTCAGATCTTCCTGATTCCAGGCCCAGCATTTTATCCACTGTGCCACCTAGCTACCCATATAATTGTACAGCTAGCATTTTATCATATCTAATTCTCACAACCTGGTAAGACAGGGGGATTTATTATTTTCTCCATTTTGCAAATAAGGAAACTGGGCCTGAGATGTTAAGTGACTTGCTCAGGATCACATAGACAGTGCCTGAGGCAGGAATTGAACTTCAGATCCAGTACTCTCCATTTGCACCACCTGACTGTCTGCGCTTATTTGTAAAATTACAAAGGAAGGCTTTATTATTTTTGGTTAAATTTATACAATAGTTGAGAATTACCTAACATGAAAAAAATGGCTCTATTTTGGCTAGAGAGTATAAACTCAATTCTCAGGAATAATATTACATAAACATTCAGTCAACTCTTGATTATTCAAGAGCAGATTATCTGCGGTAAATCATAATTTCAAACTATCATAATTAAGCAGAGTAGGTGACAAAGTCAGTTGTTGGTAAAATTCATTATCTTAAGTCTCTTGTACTTTTTTTAAGAGAATTATCTCATCCAATCTATATAGAAATCATGAATCAATAAAGGATCATGAATACAAGGAGAAAAACTACTTTTTCCAACTTGGAGGAGAGAACACAGAACTGGGAATAGTTTTTAACTTTCTGGAGTTAAGTCTTCAATAGGGCAATTTCATTACTTTGTCTGAAGTACTGTGAAGATTAACCAGAACCTAAAAGATAAGCTGTCCAGAGATCTTGAAGAAGTTTATATTTTAAGAAGACATTTTTCACTTGACAGCAGCACCTGCTAGTGTCCTATTCTCCCTCCAACTGCCCTATATTGAACTTTGTATTAATTCTCTTTACATTTATTTTGTATGCAATTACTGATGAACTTGATGTCTGACACAAGAGTAAATGCTTAATAAATATGTGCTGATTCATGTTCTTGTTTCAAATCTCTTGCATTTTCCAAAAGCCTAAAGTTATCACTTCTATGAAGATGATGCCCAAACTTTAGCTCTGATGTCACTTGTCCTTTACCATTAGGCCCATGTATCCAAACTATCTCCTGAAGCTCTGCTGACTCTTATAACTCAGTATGACCAAACATAAGTTTATAGTACACTTTCTTTCAAATTTAAGTATACTCTGGTTAAAACAAAAGACTGCCAATAACTTTCAAGGATTAAGTGAATAAAGTTCAAATTCCTCCTAGTATACAAAGATTTTTGTGTTTTTGGCCTCAACCTAATTTTCCAGTCTTATTTTCCCTTTTTGCATCTTCTAATTGAATGGATATGGACTGATGTATCTTATACATACCTTGTGCTTAGGTTAACAACCAAGAAAGATTATGCCAAAAGATGTACTCAGTTCATCAGCAGTTATGAGTCTGAGTAAGATGTAAATGAGTAGATTATCACTTAGAAACTCAATTATTCAAAAGTAATTGAGCATCAGCATCTAAGCTTACTATTAATTGGAAGAATATAAGAATATATTAAATTCACTTTTTGTAATATTATGAATAAATTAATCATATATATGTAGACCTTATTTGAATGTACACATGAAATTATGAAATTTATCTACTTTCTATATAAGATTATATGAACCACTGATATATAGTCTTTCAAGGTTCACTTGATATTAGCAAACATGTTAGGATCAATAAAATTTGTACAATATTTAATCCTGATGTGTTTTCTTTTAGCTATATTACTTATGTCAAATTAGCAACATAGTAGACATGAAACAAAATTTAACTCAAATTTTTCTCTTCCTTCCTTGATATGGAGTGCCCCTGTTTTCCCATTTTGTCCAAGCTGGAAAGATAACAGATCCTAATCTGGCCTGTGCTGACCTGCCCTTTCTACGGCAGCCTCAGTGGCCACTGCTCCTCAGGACTTACTTCATTGGTGCCAGACTTAGCAATAAGCTTCAGCCCTATTGCAGTCCAGACCTCCCTAATTTACAGGATTCATTAGCTTCAGCCTCTCTTACTGGCAGGGATTATAGATGCATACCCTTCTAGCACAACTCAATTGTTTTTATTTGTTCTAAGAAGTATTAATTCTTTTAAAAAGTTTTAAAATAGAAGACTCCATTTTAGTGTCTTACTGTGAAAGGGAAGCTAATAATTTGATATCTCAAATTATTACAATTAAGAACAAAATGGCATGCATTATTTTCATTACATAAGTTACTAAGATAAATGAACAACGAATAACTAACATGAAAAATTATAGAAGCATGAAAGCAATTGGATATATCATTTGTAACATAAATTAAATGCTTATTAACTTGGTGGAGACTCAAACACTTTTTACTTTTCAAAAAGTTTAATGAATCTGGAATCTAAAACACTTAATGCTTTTAAACCTTTACCACAGATCAATTAAAATGAATTTTCAAGTAAATCATTAAGAGAAATTAAACATTTCCTTTACCAAAAGTTATTCTCCTGTAAGTGGAATGTATCTTAACTGAAGAGTCTCTAAATAAAATTAAACTCTCCTGAAATCCCATACAATGAACAGGATTATTTTATTAGTTATTCTGAAAAGTCTTATGTCAAACCCTGAAAAAGTGTAACTTGTAAGATCATTTCTGGAAGGGGTCTCAGAAGTCTTTGAGTTCAACTCTTTTGTTTTCATAGATGAGGACTTCCGTTCATTTGCCCTTCCTTCTGGAGCACCAAAGACACCAGGAAGGTGATGCCTTGACTTGCAAGTGAAGTTGGATTTCAGTGAGGCAGCGCCTCACTCTCCTCCAGAGCCATCTGAGTACAGTGGCAAGACACAGATTAGGAGGACTGGAGATGGCCTGGGCTGCAGGGAGGTGTAGGGACTTGTCTGAAGTCTCACAGGTTAAGGGTGGTGACCCTAGAACTAGCATTGTTCTTTGAACTCTTCTTTTCCTATTAACTGGGAGTGTTTTCCAAGGCTCTGTCCAGAGACTTCTCTTCTCTATACTCTCACTTGATGATTTCATGCATTTCTGTTACCTCTATGCAGATGATTCCCAAGATCCACCTGTCTAGCACTAATCTTGAGCTCTAGTCTTGCATCGCCAACAATTTAGGTTTTCCACTGACATCTCAAATGTACCATATTCAAAATACAAGTCAGTATCTTTTCACCAAAATCCTCCTCCCATTATTGTCAAAAGCAACACTATCCTTCTGTCCACTGTGTACACAGTCTCAGTGTTATTCTCAGTCCTTCATTTATACACACTCTGCACATCAAATTAACTGTCAAATCTTGTAATTTCTAACCTCATAACATTATCTTTCTTTCTACTTGGACTACCTTGGTGCAGGCCCCTTTCACCTCAAGTCTGGACTATTGTAATGTTCTTGTGCTTTGTCTGCCTGCCTGTAAAATCCATTAGTATCACACCATCCAGTTTAACCTCCACTCACCTACGAAAGTGACTTCCCTAAGAAGTGCTGGTCTGCTTGTGCAATCTGCCCCACCATTCAATAAAACCCTAGTCACTTTCTATGACCTCCAAGGTCCAACATAAAATCCTGTTTTGAATTTAGAGCCCTTTACAGTCTGGACCTTTTGCTATCCAGCTTTCTTATACTTCACTCCTCACCACTCACCATATGACCCAGTTACAATGGCCTTCCTCTTGTTCCTAACACACATGATGTTCCATTTCCTGACTCAAGGGCTTTGTACGGACTATCCCTGGTGCCTACAAGAATCTCCCTCATTACTTTCCCTGGTTTCCTTAATATTCAGCTCAAAATCTATCTTCTGCAGAAGGCTCTTCCTGCCCCTTCCACTTGCCCACTGTTAGTGCCTTCCATCTGAGTTTACCTTCCATTTATATTGAATTACAAACAGACAGACAGACAGACAGAAAGATAGATAGATAGACAATCTTCTTCCTTAGAACCCAGTTCTTGAAGGCTGCAACTGTGCTTTTTCCCTTCTTCGTATCCCTCACACTTATGTCTAGTACCTGGTTCATAGTGAGTGATCAATGTGTGCTCATGGATTGACTGACTTTGTTCATTTTTTCCTTTTATCCCACAGTTCACTAGTATCATGTTCCCTAATATTCTACCAGGGTTTTTTCTCTGAACAAACTTTAAAAACAATTTAGTTGAAACATTTAAAAAAGCATATATTCAATATAATCATTCTCCTTTAAACTAGAACACTACAGTTTTCAAATTTTGAATAAATGCTTCCACTTTTCCCTCACCTTTAAAGTAATTTTATTGAATAGCCCAAAGAAAAAACCAAAATAAGTTTCTTCAAATAACATCCTAGTATTTGTCTTATTCTATTCTATTGAGTGATATTTAATAGGCACTAAATTCTATATTCTGTTAAGTCCAAAAAGGTCCTTAGAGTATACATGTCAGGACTAAGTGCTAAAGATACATACATCAAAGTGTATGTAATTATTATTTCTTCAAAGAAATTCTCAAGAGTTTCCAAAATATTCAGCAAATCACCTGAGAAGGGGTGAATTAGTCTAGGAAAGAAATGAAGTTGGTCAAATTCCTGAGCCAACCAGTGCAGGGATCAGATCCAGGAACCACCTCTGCATTTTGAGCTTGATTGAGACAGGAAGATTACTCAATTTGCCCCCCCACCCAAACACACCCTAACAATATACAAAATGACAACAAAAACAACACAAACTTGAGCATAAGAATTAGGAGAAAAGCACAGAATTTCAAGTGCAGGTTTGTCATTTGCTATCATATGTACCTTAATATAATATTTGTATCAGTTTTTTCATAAGAAAAAAATTCTTTATTGTTTGGAATTGTTGGAACCAATCAGGATTGGCTGTCAGTTCTAAGGAAAAGTATTTAAAAATGTATGAAAGCTATTTCTGTTAGTATAATTTGTAAGTAGAATGAAACTTACTTCCTAGAAACTTGGAAATGCTTTGTTATATAGCCAGATCTTGATGAGTGCACGTATGCTAGATACGTCTATCTTATGTCTATCTACTCAACATCTTTCACCTTTATTAGACTATTTCAATTCCTTCCCAAAGTACAAGAGGAAAGAAGATAGCACTGTATATTAAGATGAGGATCCAGAGACAGAAACATGGTAGACGGTATATGAATAAAGATCACTGGAGAATCATTTTGTCAAAGATGTATACTTCAGATCATGAGTTCAGGAAACAGATTATAAGCAGGACATAGAGACATTATAGACTAGTGATAGCTGACTTGAATTATCCAGCTGAAGCTCTTTCTGACAAAAATAGAGCAGATAATAACTGCTTTATATGATGTGATAATTTCATCTATCAAAAGGTAGAGAATTCAGCCATGGGAAACTTTACTCTGTACCTCATTGTTAGTAACAGAAGCATATTGGTTGTTGAGTAGTAGCTACTACTTCCCCTTAAGAGTTTTTGAAAAGAAATAAAAAGTAGTTTTTTGCTAACAGGGTTCAAAAGAAGGATAGGCAGGATACCACTGAATAGAAATCTACAGGGGAAGTCAGCCAAAGAGAGGAGGGCACCCTTAAGAATGAAAACTGAAGAGGCAAAGGTAAATAATTACAATGAAGTGGAAAAATAGAAGTTGTCTAAAGAATCCAATCTTAATGTGAATATAGAATATATTCTGTCTTTCCATAAAAACAGGGACAGAAAACAGGATGACTATCAAGGGTCTGTAAAACTAAAATTAGTAGTACTAAAGCTCAAAATGAGCTAAGAATAGTGAGGAAAGCTAATGACAAAAAGGATTATTATTTTCTGTGGGAATGGATGATACGTTGATAACTGATAAGCATGAGAAAATGCAATGATCATTTAAAATTTTTTTTCCTCTGTGAAGAACAATGAGATTTACACTAGACATGACATTACTAAAATGTCTAACAGGGTTAACAGTCAAGGGAAGTAGTTAAGAGAGCACTAAGATACTCTTAATGAATTCAAATCACCTAGCATGGATTAATGATGTCCTCAGGTACTGAAAGAGCTCTCAGATGTGCTTGTGACACTGTCAGTGGCATATAAAAGAGCTTGAAAATGGGTAAGGTACTAACTAGCTTATATCTGGAGCTGGGCAAATGTCACAGTTTTCAAAAGGAGAGAAGAAAGCCTACAAATTATAGGCCAATGAATCTGCCCTTGATTCTTGGCGGGGAGGGGCAAGACGAATTAGAGTGGATCATTAAAGAGATAAAAGTGGTGATCACCAAGAACTGGCATGAACTGGTCAAGACTGTGTCATATCTGACTAACCTTATTTCCTTTTGTGAGATGACTACTGCTAGACTGGGAGATCAAAGGAATGGGGTGTATGTGTGTGTGTGTGTGTGTGTGTGTGTGTGTGTGTGTATCACTTAGATTTTTCCAAAGTGTTCTACTTATCAGAAGAGTCTTTCCTGATGCCCCTTGATAACTAGTGCCTTCACTCTGAGGATTATTTCCAATACATCTTCTCTACATTTTGTTTGTATATACATGTTTGCATGCTGTCTTCCCCATTAGGCTGTGAACTCCTTGAAAGTAGGAGCTGGTTTTTTTTTTCCTTCTTTTTTATTTCCAGCACTTAGTACAGTAACCAACACATAGTAGGTACTTGTTAAATATTTATGGACAGATTTACTAATTGTCTCATAATTTTCTTGTGGAAAAAAAAATGGAGAGATGTAAACCAGGAGATCATACAGTCAGAAAGATTCCGAACTTGTTAACTATCTACCTTCAAAGAGAAAAGTCATTAATAGACCAATGGCCATTGGGCAAGTGAAGTGGGGTGCCTGAGTATCTGTGATAGCACAGTGCTATTTAACATATTACTCAATAATGTGGACAAAGGCAGAAGTGGCAGACTCATATCTTCAAATGACATAAAGGGAGAAGAATACTTGTGTGCAAAGGATAAACATCACAAGCACAAATGGGGAGGCATGACCGAAAAAGATCTAGTAGTTTTAGGATTGCCAGTTTAGTAAGAATCCATAGTATGTGATATGCTGGCCAAAAAAAAGTTAATCCTATCTTGGAATACTGGCAAAGCTTTCAGGAAATAGGAAGTGACAGGTCTTTTGTACTGTGCCATAGTTTAGTCAACATCTAGAATACTGTGTTCAATTCTGGGCACCAGAGTTTAAAGAAGGACATTGGTAAATTGGATGGTATACAGAAGACAGCATTCAGGATATTTATCCAAAAGAAGATAAAATTCAGTAGGAACATTATAGCTATCATTTAGCATTTGAAGGGTTGACACATAAAAGATAAAACTTTTTTTATTTGGTCCCAGAGATCAAAAACAAAAGCAATGGGTAGAAGTTGAAAAGAAGTAAATTCAAATTTGACACCAGGAAAATCTTCCTAATAATTAGAGCTGTCTGAAAGTAGGCTGGGTGGTCTCAAGTGGCAGCCTTCATCTGAGGTCTTAAAGCAGGGGATGGATTACTCGTGCTCAAATGTTATATAGATTGTTTGTGAAGCTCCAAATATGGCAACTACATGATTTGTCCTGTGACTCCAAATCCAGTGTCTGCTTCACCTAACCATGCCTTCTTCTCGTATCAGGTACAAATCTGTATATAGAAGCCTATTAGCAAATACTATCTCACAAGACAATTTTGGGTTTCAGAAACATTATATAATAATTTATTCTAGACATACTTTAAGTAAACATTGACAGAAAAATTCTGGCTGTTCACACAAGATAAATAAGGAGACTTAGTTGTTGTTTTTAATTGCAAAAGAATTCTCCAGAGAATGCCTTCCATTACAGATTGTCATGGAAATGTTGACCTACTCAGTCTCGATCTGGGCTCCTTAAGCAGCCTGGTGTCATCTTGCTCTGGGAGGTTCTCTACATTAATTCAGAATTAGCTTAGAGACCTAATTGGCTTTATCCCTACGGTAGCTCACAATTCCTTAGCCCAGATGATCCCTACTCTGTTAGAGAGGGATTATAACAATGTGCTACAAAACCCAGAATTTTTTTTCCTTTTAAAAAGCATATTATTCTTGTATTTTGTTAAAAGTTAGTACAAATAAAAAAAAAACTAAAATATATAAATTTCCTTTTTTTTCTTGAAAAAATTAAACATTCATTTTTTCTCTTAATTTCAGTTCCAAATTGTCTCCCTCTCTACACCTTCTCCCCTACCCATTGCAAAGGCAAGCAAGACTCTCTGCTGGTTATTGAAAGAAAAACAGGCAAATAGTGCAGAATCAATGTAATATGCTGAAGTTAAATACTAATCACTAGTATTTAAATCATTAATATTAATAATATTAATATTAAATAGTATTTAAATAAGTTGAACTAGTATCACTAATATAATCAATAACTATTTCACTCATCCCAAATGAACAACTAAGACTTAAGTGCCTCAGCACATGCTATGATGTTATCTATTAAAATGGTTAGATGTTACTAGAAATGATTGTGGGTGATAAAATTACAAACTATTAAGGACATTAAAGATTAATGACAAAAGTAGCTCCTTGGGACAATGTTCTTAAATGACTTTCCTTTATATCCTGTTTAATATTGTGAGGAAAATATTCTGCTCATTTGCAAAAGAAAAGAAAAACAGATGTTAATAAAAAATAGTTTTTCACATCTAATGGCTAAGGATAGAATGTTAGAAGCATATACTACTATGATTTTTTAAACAACCTAACAGTTTGATTTTGAAGATGAGAAAGTATTGTCCAACTTGCATTATGACAGTAAAAACTGGATATAAACATGTTAACATCTACATTTAGACTAAACTATTATTAGAAAAACATGAGTATTTAAAATAACTTAATAAAACAAATCAAATTTTAAGGAAACAGAATCAATACTGTTACTTAAAGACTCACACGTTTCAATTCCAAATACAGCTATACTTGTATTTTAAAGCTCACACAATATACTAAAATGAGCTGTTTACTAATACATATACTCATCAGCTAAAGTACATGAAAGCAGACACCACACTGATGGCAATGGAGCTACATAAAACTAGAATTAAACTTCTACTTACATAACAGTTCTTGAAATCTTAGTTTTGTTTCCAGATATGATTGAACAATCCTGTATTATGGGATTGTAGCGGCATTCAGCTATATGATTTAAACATAATCCATTCAAGAAACACAAATTTATTGTCTGCATATTTCTTCATATATACTAATCAAATTCAACACATATATCATTAGATAATGTAATATCAATAATTCATATTGCGAATTATCTGTATAAAGAAACAGTTTATGAACAGAAATTTTCTTAGGATTCAAGTTAAAAACAAAATCTTAAATTTTCATCACCAATAAACAATTTGTAATTAAATAGGAATGAAAATTTTCCATCTAGAGACTGAGTACTTATTCGGATTAAATAAAAATATATGTGGAAGACCATTAATTTTTAGAAGTTTTGTAACTGTGTATTATTAAAGATTCAAGAAAAACAAATGTAGTGCAGAGGTGGATGTCAAGAAATCTTACATTAAATTCTAAAATATTTACCCCACCAAACCTAAATTTAAAAGGAAATCACCAAAAACCACAAATATGAAAAATAGATGCAATTTAATCAGAATACTTGGCAAATATGAGTTTTGCTTTTTTACTATAAATAGAAAATAGTAATACTTTAAGACCATAACAAGGTAGTTTTGTTAAAATGCTCAAAATAACTTCAAAATTTTGTTTTATTCATTGTATAAGCTAAAGTTTTTCAACTACATGAATTAATTTTAATAGCAAGATACACCTCGGTTAAAAGCATATTTCAATCTTATTGCCTCAAAAATATGCACCTTCTGGCAGTTACTTATGTATTGAAATTTGATGTGCAGGAATAAACTTTTTCCTAGGAAAAAGAAATCCTTAAATGTATATGAAGAAAAAAATATCCAATGAACAAAGTTTTGCCCCTTTTTAGTAGTTACAGGCTAATGGGGGAGGGCACTACACTTTTGAATATATTCATTTTTATCAGGAGATTCACAATTCAAATAAGTTGCCAAATAATTTACCATTTGTTTCATAAAATGTGAATTTTAAATTATGATACTAGTATCATTTGGTATCTGTGATCATGGGTGCATACATGTGAATGAACGAATAAATCCTTAACCCACCATATTTTTTTCTCCAGTTTGCAAGCGATCACCCGTGAAAAGTATGGTGTAGATGATAGGATGATACTGTACCTGATTGGCTCTGGAGGTGGTCATGGGATCAGATGGAGAGGACTTGGTGGTAGTTGGGGAAGATGGCAATGTCTGGGAACAAAGCAGTTCAGGAGCAAATCAACCTTTATAAGCCTTAAACTGATCATTTAAACAAAATAAAACAAAATAAAATGTAATATAACGAGAAAAGAATCCTAAGAACCAAATCATCTCCTACTCATTCGAACTTAATGGAATTTAAGATCAATTAAGTAATGCATGTAAGTATGCATGCATAAGCATGTAAAAAACAAATTCATGAATTGAAATCAAGATGGTGATTGGGAGAAATTCACATGAGTAGTAAGAGGTATTCTATCCGTGTTCATATACTGTAGGATATTTTCTTTCCCCCCTCATCTTCTTGGGGGAAAAGAGAAAACAAAACAAAAATTCCAACAAGTTCAATGAGTATAATTCAAAGAACACTTCCAACAATCAACAAATGTCTGAATTTTGAAGAAATGGTGAAATGATGTTTATTTTTACATAAAATTATCCACTTTTCTCATCTGTTGAACATAGCCAACAAGTTGATTCCATGTAAATTACACATCTACCTTTAATTACAATTACTTTTTGGTTACCGAGTTCTTGGTAACAATTTGTCTTCTAAAACACTGATACTTTAATAAAAAGCCATGTGTGAAAATGTAAACATTATTCTGATGATGTCTGAATATGCAACCAATGCCATCACATTAAGTTAAAAGATCATTCACTTAGTGGAGAAAAGTTAATAATGCATTGTAGCAGCAACCTGTGTTAAAAAAAACCAAAACAACACCCCGCCCCCCTCCACAAAATAAAGGAGTCATATTTATTGCTCACTTTGTCTATTACATACACACACTATACAAAACACATTATTTTAGAATAAAATGTTTTGTTAGATCACTTAGCAAAAGCCATATCTAGCTAATAAACTGAAAAAAAAATTCTCAGAGCATTAGATTTCAACCTAATATATATAGTGAAAACAGCACTTATTTACCAAAACAAATACTTAAACATGCCTGATAGAAGAGATGTCTTCATATGTGGATTCAACTGTGTGTATGTGGGTATGTGTACACACACATACGCCACACGCACCCACACCTCCACACACCCACAGACACACACACACACACCAGTAGGATTTGTAATCACACAAACAAATGTTAACCAAAGTAACTCAGGCATATGGAAAAGCTTGACTTTTTAAAGGTTCAGTTGATAAGCTTAACTTCCTTATAAAACAAAAAAGTACAGGTGATATGAAGTAAAATAATTCTTCTATATTTATCAGATAGTCTTCAGATTTATGCTGTCAGAATAAAAGAGAGAAAACAATTTGTAGGTTCCAGTATATACTTAATTTAATGCTACTGGCAAAAATTATTGGAGCTAGCCAGGTTGTAAAAGTGTTTTCAATAGATTTCTTACTCAGTGCGACTTCTCAAGGTGAGGATGTCATTAACTATTATATTAGTACATAAAATTCAGTAATGTTGGATAAATTTAAAGATGGAGGATTTTGTGAGAAATAAGTCCTGGCATTCTGATTAAATTTAAGATTTTAAATTATAAAAATAAAAAGATACTATGTATAATGAAAAACAATAAACTAAGTACTTAAATTTCCAATGCTCATCTTAATGGAAATCTAACTGTTCTTCAAAAATACTTTCATTTTTAACTTGTCTTTAAGAAATATTACTGATGCTTATTTCTAATGCAGAATTGATTTGGGTCATAGGTTGAAATCTTAGCATTGCTAAGACTGAAATTTTTCATATAAATTTTTCTATTTGCATTACACATGTGTACACACACATATACTTTACATAGATTATGTTGTAAAGCATATCTCTATTTCTCTATTCCATGTGGTTTATTTTGACGACTGGAAAATAAATTGGGGGGTCTCTTGTTCCTACATTAACGTAAAACATGCTCTCTCTATTAAATCAAGATTATCAAGTTTTTCAAAATGAGTTCAGTTGCTAGGTACTAAAAAAGTACTGTATAACTGCCTTTTACAAATAAATGTGTGGAAGCGTTGCATTTATGTGTGATAAGACCATTCATCTTTTTTACATAGGCACTGTGGCCAGATAAGGCCTAGTCAGTCTCTTGTACTACCAGAGCTGACAGCTCTACACATTCTTTACACCAGCGTAACAGATTCAAGAGTCAATGATGGCCCTTAAGGCCAGTCTGAGCAAAACGTCAAGGGAAGTTGAATTATGGCTTGTCCACAAGACAAGAATAGATCATTATGAGTAACTTGGTCATTGATAACTGACAGATACATTAATATGAAGATGTAATTTAGGTGGAGACCGAAAAAAGTTATATAGGATACAGAGCTACGGCTCTGTTCTCAGTGTCGCTTTTCTCCTTTTCTTTCTCTCTCTCCCCCTCCTTCCCTCCCTTCCTCTCTCTCCCCATTAGCAATTTTAACTTTCCTTTTAGATAAATGAGTATCTAGCGATTTATTTATAACTATCAGAAACTCATTTCCTCTAAATGATTACTTTAATCATTAATTTTTTCCAAGTTTTTGCTGAAAACTGGGTACAGAGCATTCTTGTAGCAACTTGATAAAACCACATCCCCAAAATACCTTTACAGATGCAGCTGCCTTGTGTTTTATTTATCAATGGCACATGCAGTAGGACTTGAACGCTAAATTCACCATAACTAAACCATAGTCTATTGTTTCCAGTTCAAACTTATAGCCCAACGCGAAAGGTCACCTAACGATCGCTAGTAACTTAACAGAATCAAAGTAGCTAAGTAGTCAGAACTAGGAACAAAAATTGGGTGATCAAATAAAACCTTGATGAAGTAGAATCCAGCTTGCCAGAACCTTTAATTAACCAGAGGAAAATGTCCCTAAGGCATTGCAATGTCCCAAATGAAGAAAGTTTAAATTATGTTTATTACACTACATTAACTAAAGCAAGAAAGTGGGCCAATATGTATCTTGGAAAGATTTTCACTGAGACTTAAAATTAAAAAAAAAAAATTTAGATTTTTTCCTCAGTTACAAAGAAAATTCAATTAACCCAAACACTGACTCAGAAGAGCACTCTGGTTAACCCAGGTTTTTGTTTTGTTCTGAAAATATGCCTGACATTACTTGGTTAGGCAGCAAGCATAAATGGTTTACTCAGGTCTCTGGCAGGATGTGGACTTGTATTTCTTAACTATTTAAAGTGCTATAAACCTCAGCATAATTAAAGATCTTTGACAACTGATATTATTTTTCATGTCTGACTTTATACACTCAACACCTGACTTACAACTTCCACATGCTTAACAAACGCTTCTTGAACTCAGTTTTAGGTGGTATGGATTATCACATTTTCTTCAAACTACAGAAAGTATCAATTGATCATGTTAGCAGCAAGTTTCACTTGTTTTAGACTAATGGAGCAATATTATTAAATAAAATATTTTTTAAAACCCTGAACTTTATAAAGCATCATTCATTTAATATTTTATAAAAATTTTGATTAAAATTAAATATTTTGTCCACAAAGAGAAAAGGACTACCACAATTGCCTAGCTAATTAAATATTTGAAAAAAAAAATGAGTTTCAATGCTTCCATTAACACTTCAGCTTAGTACTACTCAGACATTAAGAATATGAAAAATGAGTCAATATTTTCTAATTTCCTTAAAGAAACGAAGACAGACAAAAAAATATTCTGAACTCAATAATCTCATCAAAAATGTTTCAGACAAATCTCTTTGTATGCCATATATATACACACATTCATACACATATGTGCATAGACACACACATATATGTTTTAAAATGTACCCTGTAACTACAAACAGCAAATGATAGATACCATTGTTCTCTTCCTTCCTGAAAACTGGACAGAAAAATTTATGCAATAACTTTCAGCAGGAATGACCATTAAAAATTACATGTAAAATATCTACATTTGTATAGTGTGAATTTAGATTTGGAGGCTTCAAGTTAAATATCAATTGAGGTCACGTAAAATATTTTATTAAAATGTGGCATATTTCACATAAATGATTAAGTAGAGACATTTATCATATACTCTCAATATTTTATTAAGTTTATAGTTCTTAAAAGATAAAATTTTTACAATTAAAAACAGTAAATGGGGAAGGACGCAGTTATTTTTGGGTCTATTTATGTTTTATCCATTCACATTAATAAGCTTAATACAGTTTTCTGCCATGTCTTGAGTGACTACTGAAGATTTCTATTCTTCAGACATTTGAAAGCCTGAATTACCTCTTATAGGAAGTTTGAAGAACATGGCTAATTTGAATTACTGAACAAGCAAAATAATTTTTTTTTAAAAATTAGAGAAATTTTACAATAAGTAAACTCTTGAACACTGATGTTTATTAAGGTTTTGGGAAAGAGAATTCAAGTGATTAGAAATTATCAAATAAATTCTTATTAAGAACTTCTCAGTTTTCCAGAATGATGAATTTACAATATCACTTCAGCTTTCATAACTGTTGCTCACCCATAAACACAGGTATAGCAGAAGGACCTCCTATAGTACTATATGGCAAATCTGAATTCTAAACATGCCTTTGTTACTGGCTTTATCAGTTCCATGAGAACACAAGTCTAAAAAAAATGCTAAAAGATTGTGTGTATATCACACATAGAGACGCTCTAGTTTTTAAATTTACTCTTACTTTACTTTTTGAGCTTCAGCTTTTAGTTAACAGAAACCTAAAACCTAAAATTGAAAATGTTTTTTAACAAGCCACAATGACCCGCTCTACTACACATTTACAAAGTCCAATTTCCACTTAAATGGGCATTGACTGCTGCTTGGAAATTCTTCTGTTCTACTGTAGTTCCTCACCACACTAGCCATGATGGTCGTTTCAGACCTTTCCCACTCTCCTCAACTTCCCTATCTCATCTCCCTCTCAGTTACTTCTAGAAGATTACCTAGCCTATCACTTTACTGAACTGAAGATTACCTCTGAATGACCGCCTTCACCTTCTCATTTCATCACCTTATATTTCTATCTCTACAACCATCCATTCTGGCCAAATCCCTGAAGAAAAGGTACTCTCACTAAAACTAAGCATAGCACGTGTGCCTGGAGCCTATTCATTATTCTTCCTATCTCCTGTATATTAAAATCTCTTTCCAATTTCATCCTGTTTTCAAACACAGATTTCTCTCTTCTTAAGGACCAACAAAAAATTCTTCCCCTACACCTATGACTGATCCTCTTAACCTCTCTACATACCTTACTACTTTTTTTCAATCCCAAAATATTTAAATGAATAGACAATAATAACTATCTCTTTTCCTCATTGTGCAGAACTCCAATAACTCCCTAAAATTTGACTTCCATTCTTATAAATCTAAATAACCTTCTTAAACGTCTCCAGTGACCTCCTTCTTTTTTCCTCCTCAAATCTCATCCGCCTTGATCTCTCTGTAGCTTTTTATACTCTTCACCACCCCCTACTTAAAATTGTCTTTCTTCCACCTCCATAACATTATTCTTGGGTTTTCTCTTAGTTCCTCAACCACTTATTTCCTTTTCTTCCTTCCATATGTTATGTGTGTATTTTCCAGAGTTCAGAAGTTTTCCTTCATCTTTTCCTTCCCCCATATCCTTTCCCTTGATGAACTAATCTATCGTCTTGGTTTCAATCCTAATCACTGCCTAGATAATTCTCCAATTTATATTGCTAATTTTAAACTATCACCCAGCATCTTCAACTGACAACTCCACTTGAGTAACAAATGTAATCTATTCTGTCCTCAAAAGTGGATTCTTCAATAGGTCAAGGAGCTTGGCAAAAATCTAGAACATATAAAAATAACTATGAATCAACATGGTTTTGAAAGAAAAAGTCATACTAAACTCATTTCCTTTTTTGACAGGATTACTACATGAAAAGATTAGGGAAAACTAAGTATAGCATATCTGAACTTCAGCAAAAACTCAACAATATCTTTAACAGTATCATTTTGGAAAGGCATGTGAAGATGTAGGCTGGACAAAAATATAGTTAGCTAGATAGCAAATTAATTGAAAGACCAGACCAACACAATATTAATTACTGGGACAACGTCAACATGAAAGTAGTCTTTCATAGAACTTTACTTTGCCAAAAAGATTATCTTAGACTCTGTTCTTTTAAACATTTGCAATCAATGATCTGAATAAAAGTACATGAAATTCTTTGCAAATTATAAACAATATACACTATCTTGAGGCAGATAGAAAGCTAATGTATTAGAAGGCATTATCGGAACCATTAACATCTGGCTATGCCAGAATGATAGGCAATCCTACCTAATAGGATTAAATTTAATAGAGATAAAGGCAAAGTCCTACACTTGGGCTAAAAAAAAATGCAAAGGAAAAGGATGAAGGTGAAGGTCTCAAAAATGGCTGTGCTAAAAAGATATGGGGGTTTTATTGGCTAGCAAACTTTATATAAATCAACAACAGGACATAGTAGCCACAAATGCTGACATTATTTTGTATTCCCATGGCTCTAATAACGTCGATCACAAGCAATCCATCGCTAAACATACAGAGTGATTCTCATTCATGTTTTCCCCTAAACTCACCATGGGCAGGGTTGGAAAGAATCTTTTTTACATTCTTTTGACATTGTGTTGATATCAGTATATCATTTGGGCACATTTTTTTTTCAGTCATGTATTTCCTCTGATGGTATTATGAATCATTCACGCTACTTCTATGTAATTTCTCATTTATTTGTAATGTAACTAAGTAATATGATTTTACTTAAATATTTTAAATGCATCTGTGATGATTCAATCTATCAATTAGCATTTAAGTCCTTTTGAATCAGGTAATGTTTTCATGAATAAGGATGTTTCTTCCCTTCAATGATGTAGATTACAATCCATCCATGCCTCCCAAATTGTGAGATTGTCTACACATCCTCCCATATGTTTATCACAGAAGCGCAAGCAACCTATTAGGGGCCTTCTCTTGTTTTTCCTGACATCATGAAATCAGTGCAATACAAAGGCTCTCCATCATTTACCTCTTTCTCTTGCCACATGACTAACCTGTTTTCTTTTTATGATATATTTCTTTGATGGCATGCTTTTACTTTCTTTTTGGGGAGGGTGGGGGTGGAGGATAATTTGTTATTAGTTGTATGTTGCAGCTTACTTATACCAAAAATGTGTCTCTACATTGCCGTCAGAGGATGGATCTTTATTTTTAATTCTTCGTAAGTTTCAGTTTCATGATTCATGGTCATAAAAGAACACAGGCATGGTACTGGAATTGAAAAGATTAGATGTTTTAGGGAAAAGTTTGGGATCATTAAAGGAGCTCTGCAATTTCCCAAAGACAATTCATCAGCTCGTATTGTTCTTGCTTAATTGTGGGTTCAATTTGTTGTCATTTGCACTGTTTGTCCTAGACAAATCAGTAAAGTGCTGAGCTTAACTTGGACTTGTGTCTGAATTCTGCCTCTGAACTTGTGGTCTTGGATTATCACTTTATTGTTCTAAGACCAGCTATCTCATGTGTAAAAAAAGAGAGGTTTCATTATATGATTTCAAACATCCCTTCACTATGATCTATAACCTCATTGGTAATACATGCTCAATACAATGTTAGGCTACACTGATAGAAACTGAGAGCGAGAAAGGTCCTCCTGCAGTAGGATTTGAGCTATGTTAAAAGAATTAAAGGAAGGCAGAGGTGTGGAAGGTATGCATTTCAAATATGGGGGACATTAAATGAAAAGGCATTAGAGTAGTATGCAAGAAACACCAAGTAGACCAATATGGATAGATTATAAAATACACAGAAGTGTGTCAAGGGTCAGAGGACTGAAACGGTAGGAAGAAGTTAGGTTGTAAAGGATTTTAAATATCAAATAGAGCATTTGATATTTGATCATGATGGTAACAAGGAACCACTGGAGTTTATTAGGAAACTGTTGGAGTTCGTTAAGTAAGGAGAGTCTATAGCAGATTGACATGGTCAGCCCTACACTTTAGGAAAACTATTTTTATAGCTGAGTGAAAGACTGGAGTAGGAAGAGACCTGAAGCAGGGAGACTAACTGAGGGTTATTCCAAAAATCCAGACATAAGGTGATGAGGACTTACACTAGGATGGTGGCAATACTGGAGGAGAAAAAGAGTCATATACAAAAGATGTGAAAGTAGAAGTGATAAGATTTGGCAACAAACTAGACAGGCATGAGGAGTGGGTGCAAGGGAGGAGTTAAGGATAACTCCAAGCTGCAAGCCAGAGTGCCTGAGTAACTAGGAGGATGCTAGTTCCCTTGACAGTAATAGGAATGTTGCGAGAACAAAGGCTATGGAGTGAAAGATAAAAAGAGTTCTGTTTTAAGTTGGAGATGCCTATAAGACATCCAGTTTGAGATGACCAAGAGGCAACTGGAGATGTGGGATTGAAGGTCAGTGAGAAAATAGGGTAGGATATATAGGTGCAGAAATCATCAATATGGAGACCATAATTGAACGCACAGAAATAGATGAGATCACCAACTGAGTTAGCAGAGAGGAAGAAATGAAAAGAGTCCAGGACAAAGCTTAGTGAATATGACCTGGACAAAGAACCAACAAATAAGAGTGAGAAAGAGCAATTAGAGAGCCAAGGAAATGAACCAGGAGAGAACACTAGCCTGAAAACCTAGAAAGTCATGAATATCCAGGAGAAGAGCATGACTGACACTGTCAAAAGTTGCAGGGCAGTCAAGAAGGACAAAGAATGAGAAAAGACAATTTATTCCATTTGGCAATTAGGAGATCATTGGTGGCTCTGGAGAGAGTGATTTTAATTGAACAAGAAGGTTAACAAGCTAAAGCTTCCAAGAGAAGCAAGTGAGAAGGAAGGAACTGGGCGCACACTCTATAGATGGCTTTCTAAAGGATTTTTTATCCACAAAGAGGAAAGATTATATACGATTATTGTTAGTGAAGCCAGTGGCATCATGTGAGAGGTTTTTTTATTTGTAAGGATAGGTGCATGTTTGCAGGCAGCAAAGAGAGAACTAGTAGATAGAGAGAACTTGAAAACTGAGGAAAAATGATAGAAGAGACAATCTGCTAGAGATGGAGGTAGATGAGATCAAAGACACATCTTGAAAGACTTCCTTTAACAAGGAAAAGGATCACCTTTTTATGTGAAACAGGAATAAAGGAGAAGATAGTGAAGAATGTGAGGTAATGTGAGAAGCAGGGATAGAGCTGTAAGTTAAGAGGGAAGATGGAATGCTCAACAATGGTAGATGCAGGGAGGCTTCAAAAGTGATGGGACTATTTGGGTCAGCCATTATGCTGTGGTTAGAAAACTGATTATAGAGATATAAAAAGATTACCTTGCTTTAAGGAGGGTCTGGTTGAGACAATATGACAAATTTCTGGTGAACCCAGTCAACATGGTGTTGTTGAAGGGACTAAGGTATTTAAATTCAGGGTTGTATACATTGCTTCTAATTCACTAAGGGAGCAAGAGAGGGAAGAGAGGAGAGTATATCCAATACATGGATTCTGGTCTAGGAAAGTATTGAGAGATAGAGGGATTGAAGGACATAGTGAAGATAAGGAATAAGTTTAGAGGTGAGGGAAAGATGGAATTATATGAAGATTATGAGGGAGCATAAATATGTATGCTGAAATCTCTTATGGTAGTTAGAATTGTGATTGAAAGACTGTAAACCAGGCACTGAACTTATTAAGGAAGGAAGAAGAATGTCCTGGGGATCCACAGATAACGGCCATGAGAATCTATACTGAACAATAACTTTAAACAGTGAGGATCTCAAAGCAGGCAAGGTTGCTGAGGGATGGCAGCAGAGAGATTCTGTGAGGAGTAATGGGGAGCAAGCTGTATTCCAACTCATGGATGACTAACAAGCCCGGGAGTATGACCAAGTGTAACAAGTACTGGAAAAGCGGGCCAAAAATTTAGTGCCATCAGGAGAGAACCAGGTCTTAGTGAGTTGCAAAATATGGAAGACAAAAGGGAAAGAATGAAATGAAAGCAAGTTTGTTAACTATGAAGCATTCTGAGCAGAGCATAGTAAAAGGGGCTGGTAGATCTGGGAATGATTAGTGGGGTAGGGTTGAGAAGAATGGGGTTAAGGAAACAGGCATTTGGTAATGGGGAAAGCAGGTATCTGAGGATTTAGAATCACAGTGATGGGGTATGCTAACTGCTGAAGAACAGAACCAGGCTGAGAATCTGTGATTGGAAAGAGGGCCACTGAAGGAGGCAGGTGATAAGTAAGGGTGTCCAAGGCCCTCTCCATAGAAACAGCCTCATAGTAGGCTGTGGTGGTATAAAACCTACCTCACATTAGGTAGAAGCACCTTCATATGGCCTGAGCAATATGGTCAGGAGGCAGGAGGCAGGATTGGGAGGTGGATTTGGTCAAGGTATAGCCTCTTAAAACACAGAGAAGGCACAAATGTAAAGACTAGATCCTTGGCTAATGTAGGGATTGCTAGGAAGGTCTGGTAAGGAAGGCATAATCCAGAAGTGAATGAATAGATCTCATTCAAAGATCAGTTGTTGAAACTGAGTATGTGAACTTTGGGAAAGAAAAGAAAAACCTTGGGGATATGAGTATGCATGATATCTGTTTTAAAGTTTTAAGGCTGTCAGATGCGAGAAGAACTAGACTTGTTTTACTTGGGCACCTAAAGTATAACTGGGTACAACTGGTCAAAATTCCTACAAGAGATGTTAGGGCTCAGCACAAGATAAACTTTGCTAAGAATTGAAGGTGTCTAAAAATGGAACAAGCTGTTTCGAGAGGTATTCAGTACTTATTGTTATGGCTTGTGGAATAGAGACTTTAAGTCCCTTCCAATTTTAACATTCTATGATTTTCTTCATCACCACTAGTTTATACTTTAAGATTGTCATGATTGTGATGTCACTGCTGGAGGCACTCTTTCCACCAATATAGAAAATAACTCAGCCATACTTATAAATTGTGTAATTATAGTTCTTTTCTTTTTGTAAAAACAACAAAAAAGTTCCACAAAACAATAAAGAATCTATTTAATGTAAACAAGGAACCTATCCAATGTGAAGAGGGCTTTTTCTGGGTCTTGTAGTATTTTTTAGATAAAAATGTAACACTCAGGCTACCAGTCTAGTGTTCATTTTCAAAACATGACTGTCCTTACCAGCTTGTTCATATATGTTCTTTTTCTGTTAATGTCATCATTTGCACAAGTTTGCAGCCTTATACCCACCATACATCTTTTCTTTGGCTTTTAGATCACCAGTCATTATAGTTCTTCTGTCATTATAGGATTGCATGATTTGATGCCAAACAGCATCATTAACAGAAAATTCAGGTTTTAAATATGGGCTTTAATGTCAAGGTGCAATTTTGGGTCACTGAACATGATCCAATTCCTTCTCTTTAATTCTTGACCTACATTGCTAATCATCTGCACAGCCTTCCCAAGTTATGTATATGGAGAGACCAGGTTAACACTCAAACCATATATGTCAAAAATAATTTATGGATTTTTCATATTTCTTGCCTTTCCTATATGGATGTTAAGGCCTCCTATGTCTGAGAAAATGCTGTTAGGGCTACAAGGCCAGATTCAATATAGTATAGTGTTATCGTTAAAGTATCAGGAAAAATTCTATCAAAACTGAACACCTTTCTGTTTGGATTTTATGTAGAGTAAGTAGCCTTAATGAAACTGGCAAATATGTTGATGAGTTAATGCATCACTTTTATGCTTCATTTAAGTTTGATATTCAGAGGACCACTGAAAATGCTATTTCCACAGTCACATATATCACAAAATCTCATCTTAAAAGGAAAGGAAGGTATCTTTTTGTAAGTTATAAAGGTCTTTAGGGCTGTGTTTTGTTCTACTGAAACAACAAACATTGCTTTTTTTAATAGACAAGCAAGACATGCTAGGATCTCATATTTACCACACTTGTCAACTGTGTGAATGTGAAGATGTACTGATACAGGGAAAAAAAAATTGTGGAAATCAGTCTCTTCTCTGCTCAAATATTCATTAAGTATAGCCTTGATGCATACCATTCTCATAAAGATTTTTGTAGTGAACAAAAATTATCCATTTAGGTTTGGTAGGGGTTAATCTTCTTGGTCACATTTTCTGGTAATAAAATCTTTTCCTTTTTGGAGAATGTTTCCTTCTTTGAGGTATCGTGAAAATCAATCTCTGAGTATTTTTCCCTCCCACCTCCACCACTCACATATAGGGCAGGCTTTATTCCAATACAGAGAAAGCGCTCTCCCATCAACCCAAATAATCTATAAAAGACTCACAGTAATCCACAAACAGTTGACATAATTATCCATCCCTTTCTGATGAGTCTCATCTTCAACATAGAGACCTATAAAAGTCTCTGGTTTTATGGCATACCCCTAGGGAATTAGACTCCTCCTGGAAGGAAACAAAACCTGAATATCTCACAACAGTAACAGTGAGCAAAACCCCAGATTTGTTCCTCTGTACCAAGTCTTAGTCCCTTATGTATCCTCCAGATCCAGGGCCACACGTGCCATCTTCTACTCCTCAAGTAGTGTAGGGTTCAGAAATTTCCATGGCTCCTCTGGAAGCCTGAGATTCAAAAACTCTCACTCTTGTTCTTTAGTATCATTAAAACGGTGTTGCCTCCAGGATAAATTTCTTTTGTAGGTATTTGATCAAGTTCAGCAACTTGATCACACGTAAAATGCCACTGGCCAGTAATTAGTTATTAAGAGGCTAGAGTCCAAATATGATATTTTCACTCTTGTTGCTACTGAAATGAAATCACCACAGAAACATGGGCAGATTGTCTTGTTTTTTGTTATCCCCCTTCCAGATTCATGTACAAATATTTGTTCTCAGGATGATATGGTACATTTTATCTTAAGTACTTTCATTATTTTGTGTGTTACGTGGCTCAAAATTTTCCATCTTTTTCCTTGCAAATGAATTTATATTCTAAATAAGTATTTATTCTTATCTTTTTTCACCATTGGCAACTCTAGAAAGAAGACTTGCTGTTAACTTGAGCAGCTGATGATCTATACACAGAGAGCTGATTTCTAATAACTTTCATAGCAATAACCACCTGCTTCTTGTCTCTTGAGATACTCAATTTCTTTCTACTCTTCAAAAAGATATTTGATCTTCAAATTCAGTGCCTTTCAATTCCTTTCATGAAGAATATTCATGAAATAAAGACACAAGCAACCTATTATGATCAATTCTTAATAATAAACCAAATCTTCCAAAATATTTTTTCTTGTCCTTCGCTGTGTTTACCTCTAAATCAAATCACTAGCTTTCAAAGTACATAGTGACTTAGTTTGGGATAAACTTGTCAAGTT
The DNA here is from genome assembly GCA_023548195.1 of Bettongia penicillata ogilbyi. Taxonomy (NCBI): domain Eukaryota; kingdom Metazoa; phylum Chordata; class Mammalia; order Diprotodontia; family Potoroidae; genus Bettongia; species Bettongia penicillata. The sequence goes on along the minus strand of JAJHZJ010000652.1, from coordinate 1,752,200 downwards.
CTTTATAGAATATCCCTGTTTTTTAATTCTCTGCTGTAGATGTTGACACATAAGGTGAAAATTTTGCGTGGCAGAATTATCATTGCCTTTGGGTACATGCTCTTACATTTTTCTGCAACTTTTTAACTGATTTAAAGTTTCATTTAGTAGTAAAAATGCCAACACAGACATGGGTTAGAACCTTCACTAGCATATTTACTTAACAAAGAGCAGTTAATATTTGTAACTGGTCTAAAAACTGTGAGTCTTATCACCACTCTGACACTGCTACTATTCCTGTACAAGAAAGGGCAGGATAGGACTGAGGTTCCATTTTGTATTTTTATCCATTTCCCAGACTGCTGTGATCAAAAGCAAACACTACTTTCATCTTCCTTTTAAAGTACCTTCAACATGGCTTCTCATTGCCCATTGAAGGGCTCCCTCAAAAGGCTAATCACAACTTTTAAGAGGAGTTTTGGTTCACAGGTCAAACTCTTTAGCCTCACACTGAAGTTTCTGTTCATGATTTCATTTATCTCTTCCACAATATACCCACCATTACAGAAAAGGTCTTCTTTCTCATGGTCTCCCAAATGTGACATGAAACAGTTAACAGAGAAGCATATTTGATGTTACTGGATTTGGATTCAAATCTTGATTCAAAATCAGGACTTTTATTACTTTGAGCTAACTATTTTATCACCCCAGGATTCAATTTTATCATTGGCAAAATGAGAGGGTTAGATGAGAGGACCTCTAAGTTTCTATCCTGTTCTGGAACCTATGCTCTTTCATGGAGGTGTATTTGAAGTCTATCTCTGCCACTCATCAGCTGGCAAGTCATTTAGTCTTAATTTTACTTTTTCTATCTGCAAAATCAGGGAGTTGGCCTAGATGATCTCTAAGGGAACTTTCAGCTGTAACATTCTATAATGTATTCCTACCCTCTCCTTCGTATAATGCTGGATTGTTCCCTTCCCTTCATCTAGCCAATTCCTACCCATTCTGTGAAATCTACTCCAAATCCACAAAAAACTTCTCAGCTAACTAACCCATTTGCTCCTTTTCCTTCTTTAGAACTTGTGGGTACTACTCATTTAGTCAATTTAAAATACTGCCCTGGGAAAATTTTATTTCAAACTGTTTCTCATCTCAGGCAAAAAAGCATCTGGAAGACAGAACCAAGGCACGCACTTCATTTACATCTTCCTAGTTACCTAATACAGTTTTATGTGCTTAGTAATTCTAATTTTATGCTTGTTGAGTCAATGAATCAAGTATTCTAAAGCTGCTGTTGATTTTTTCTTTTTGTGGGATGTGACCTGTGATTTGATTAATGCAGAGAAATTTCAGTGAGGAAACTCCCTCCATGCACTGCAACTTATATTCTATGGCATGGAGGGTTTAAGTATCTTCACTAAGGTCACAAAGGCTGTATATATCAGAAGGGATACCTAAAATTCAGTCTTTCAGACTTTCTAATGGAACCTCAATTCCATGCTGCCTCTCTAAGGTTAAAGGTAATAAATCTTAAAAATTAAAATTGAAATGTCATCCATACTATTGTATCATAATAATGCCAATTTGGCAAAAATACATTTTCCCAGGAGAACTTATATACAATATAATTTTGCCAGGATTAGCTGGATTTAAATCAGATACTCTGCGATAATTAAGCAAAAATTCTGACATTTTAATTCGACTTTTTTTAAGCATAAGAGAATAAAAAAGTTGATACTTTACACATTTCCTAAAGCAGAGTCTTTGATAAATGCTCATCAGAATCAAGGGCTAAAATGGCTCATGGAAGGTGCAATCAGAAGTGGGACAAATTGCGTCTGTACTAGAGACTCCACCACATGGTTATGCTCAAAGATTTGCACAGCCTGTACAATCTAAGAAACTAAGACTTGTATGAGACAGGATGCCAATATGAACAACAGTATTAAAAGAGGTAGATTCTATCTGGTTAATTTAAACTCAGTCTCTAACTATATCTCAATAAAACAACATGCGTTAGGGTTTGTTCGTATCAAAGAATGATATAAAATTCTGTTATATATCTTTAAAAGACCATGATATTTAAAAAAAAAAGCAAACCATTTACTAAAGTCCAAATTTCTTAGATAAAACTAGAAGGAAAATACTATTTTGGAAAAAAAATGGAGAGATGTCATCTGGATCTTAAACCTAACACTCAAAATTGCATTTTGGAAGTATTCTTTATGGAAAATTTTAAGGAAACTTTTAACTTTAGTATTTTAAAGCATTTGCTTCCTATTATACTTAATATCTTACAAGACTTAGGAGTAAAACAAAAGTATTCTACAAAAATTTTATATAAATGCTCAAAAGTCATGTCAGATCTGAGGCATGTAAATTTTTGGCCCAAAGCAAATGAGAAAAAAAGGCTTAGTGATTAATTACTAAGAATGTAATATTTTAACAAAGTAATAGAACTTTTCTAACAAGAGATTCGTAAATAGATCTCTATCTTAACTATAAATATTATATAATTTACATATACTATTTTAAAATCTAAGAAGTGGAGTTGTTTTTTAATTATTGACATTAACAATTAAATGTATGAATAGTATTCCTTTAAACTGAGTACTAATTTAAATTTACATAAATGAACTGATGTTTAGAGAATAGTTAATGGTATTGACAGAACTTGAAGATATATTTTAATGTGCTATCACCTTGACAGTCTGCAGACTTTCAGTTCAGAGTTAGAGGAGCCTAAAAGATCATCTAGATCAATCCCCTCATTTTACTAATGAAGAACCAGAGGCACAGAAAGGTTAAGTTGTTGTAACCCGTCCCAAATCATAAGGTGAGTGTTACAGCCAGGACTGGCATTTCCCTACCCTCCCCCCACTCCCAATTTAGTTATTTTTCTACTGCATCATGGTGCCCCTACTAACAAAAGTGATAAATTATCCAGCCTTTTTCCTTATTTTTGACCACTTTTTTGTTATGCTGCTTCTTCTAAAGGAGAACAGGGTAAGAAGGGACAAAATAATTCCAAATGTGCCAATTTCAAATGTCAAGGATCAATTTCTTATGGAAGAATTACTATTATCTTGAATTGTCTGGGCAATTCCAAGTATATAAAAAGTTACTAAGAAACCTTTTCTCCCCTCTTATATTGCTATTGTTTTTTTCTAAGCAATTCTGTACAACTTAAAAGTGATCTTATAATTTCTATATTTTTTAATGTGGCACAAATTCTAAATATGTTCCAACTACTTAAAAATGAAAATTTTGGTAAATGCTTTGAATTGGTGCTATTTCTTACCTAAGTTTTTAGTTTAAGAGAGTAATAGGTAATCCCTACAAATGTTTGTTTTACATAGCCTTTCTCTACAAGACTTGGAATAAAGCAAATCTGCATTAAAAAAAGTTGATTTTAATTTTGGCAAAATGTATTCAGTACAAATGAAAGCAAGCCAAACTTTCTTTTTACTATTAGTTGGCATAATTTGCTTCTGGCTCTGGATATATGGCTATCTATAAACTTTATATGAATGTATGAATGAATTATATGAATAAGAGTACAAAAACTTATGCAATGATATTTGTGGCTTTTTTCCATAAACAAGTTGCCAGTTATCGGATTTTCATCCTACTAACTGAATCTTAATGCTTTCAAAATTCAGATCTTTTTCTAACACCCCATCATCCTCACTATCTATTACAATAAAAAACAGAGAGAGAGAGGGAGAGAGAGAGAGAGGAAAAGAGAGAGAGAAGCTGAAGGTAGAGTGGGTTAGGGCAGAAATTCCACTGACGCTATATTGACCCTACATCTGTGGAATGCTTCAAAAAGTCCTAAGCCCTTGGTGGATTTTACTTACAAATTTCTACAGATTTTCTGATATTTGTAGCTATACTGGGCAAGTTGACAGTTTTATTTCCATGGTATTAATCTTTAAAATTACTTTTATGCCAATAATGTTTTTTCACAATTTCTAAAATTGCATCATAATTAAAATTATGCAGAAAATGGTAAAAAGGATAACAGAAAAAGCCGATGTTGTCAAGTTTGCAAAAATCCAATATTAATACACAAATACATTCATTTTATCAATTTATAGAGATTGAATTTTAGGTAACAATAAACATAGAGTGTAGAATTTTACATTAAAATTATATATTATACCATAAAATCGATTATACACTTTCTATAAAAATACTAGTGATTCTGAATCACTATTTAGTGAATTTTATCCTATAGTCAGGAAATTAGTTTATCATATTTACATTAAAGTAATAAAATATTTACATATATCAATTTTAATATTAAACACAATAGGTTTAAATATTTTTAACATCATCAACTCACCAGGTTAAAAAATATACAAATTTAATGAATAGTGTCTGGCAATGCATTATACTAATTATGCCAAATATGGCTATTTTAAAATGAATTAAATATGGTATTTATATGTAACATATGTATGTGTGCATGCCTACACACATACATATCTATATACATACACACAATACTGCAAGAATAAATCACATGTCTCGATCAATCAGTGAAGTAACAATGGCCTTTCCACCAAGGTAGATTATTGAATCCATATATTGGTCACGACTGAAAACTAGCTAAAGTAACAAGGTTGAAACACAAATCAATACTTCACTATTATTATACAATGTTAAACATATTTACAAACTAAATACAGCTTAAGGCAAGATTCTTATAACATATAACCATATAGGATTTTCTAAATTAAATCAGTCATCCTCAATATTATTAAAAATTAAGCAATTAAATTTTTGGTTACAAAAAATTCCTCTCATAAAAATGTTCTAATGTCTTGTATATAATAACTATATAGTTAGAGAAAACAAAACACTGGGTTAAAAAATCAAACAATACTTGTCATGTACACAAATTTGCTAATACTTGTATAAATAGGTATTAAAAATGTTGACTATGACAACTAAATCAGCAAACTAGAATTTCATAAGCAAAAAAAAAAACAAAAACAAAAACTATACCGGGGGCTCCAACTATGATTTTTAACAAGAGAATACAGGGAAATTTGTGGGTGTGATTCCACAGCTTATAAAAAAAATGAGTCATGCCTTTTTAAATGAATAGAAAATCCTACAACTTAACTAGAATGTGTCAATGGACAGCATGTAACTTCGAATTTAAAAATGTATGTATTTACTCTTCAATATGATAGCTTGCACACTTTTGGAGGGGTGCAAACAACTGTATAACAACAGAACAAAGGAGGTTATGGTGACTTTTTTAAGCAAAAAGAAATTACATACTTAAAATTTATATTTAAAACTAACAGTTAACAAGACTTTTTTTTTTTAAAGGTACGTATACTAAGCTGCTAATGTTTTCCTTTCAATTCCCAACCAAACACTCACTTGTTTGATGCGATCTGGATTAACTGTGGTCTGAGGTTGTAGAATACTGACTGGTTCTGTCTTGGCCACATTTTGGGGCATTTCTCGAATTTTTTCAGCAATGAAGCCATGAACTGCATTGAGCGCTTCAACTGTTCCCTGGATCAAACACACCCGTTCTGTAGTGCCTGGAGAGAAAAAAAAAAGAAAAACATTCAGAAAAATGTTCTTGTCTTGTTTTGAAATCAGGTAGAGGATCTACTTTGCTAAAAGCATCAAAAAATAAGCTGGACAGACTAATATGAACCATGTCCTTTCTGTAATAACTCCCATTTACGTAAGTACTAGTTCATTTGAGGGCCACAGCATTAAGATGTAGGCAAGGTCTATTTTACATTCATTGTGTCCTTCCTTTCCTCCTCACTTCTGCATGGAGAAACAACGAGCACACTGTAAGTCACTCAGGACACCTAACTGTGGTTCAGCACAAAGGTACTGGCTCCATAGAAGCCTGTCATATCATACTGTTTTGTCAGGCAACAAGAACTTCCTGTCTACTAGGCTCCAAGCATTATGCTAAGCACTGAGGGTAAAAAAGAAAGGAAGACAGACAAACCAAAAAACCAAACCAAGCAAGTTCCTGCTCTTGAGGAGCTCACAGCCTAACAGGGGAAACAGAATGCAAACAACTATATTACAAACAAGCTACCTGCAGGACAAATTGGAGATATTCAATAAAGGGAAGGTGGTAACAACAAAGGAGAATTGGGAAATGAGTCTTATAGAAAGTGGGATTTTAGCTAAGGCCTGCAGAATGCCAGGAAAGCCAAGCAGTGAGAGAATTCCAAAAAGGGAGGACAAGCAGAGAAAATGTGCAGCTGCAAGATGCGTTGTCTTGTGCGAGGAACTTCAAGGATGCTATTATCGCTAGACTATTAAGTAAGGTATAAAAAGCCTGGAAAGATGGGGGGTAGGGGGTAAGGTTATGAAGGTCTTTGAATCCAAACCCTTTAAATCTCTTTCTCCAAATACTAAGAAAGCATATGCAGTAAGCACAGGCATAAGAAATCTAGCAAATATTCCCTTATGTTGCTGACCTGAAGGGCAGAGGCTCATTACTTTTATCAATGATAGTTTCTCTGGACTTAGTTAGGATGTTCACTGAATAAGAAACATAGTTCTTTAGGTTCCTACTTGAAGTCTTTTTCAATTTAGTTGTACCTGCCAAAGTTTGTGCTGTGCCGGTGGTGAGTATAAGAACTCAGGGTCACTTCTATGTGACATGATGAGGCATCAGTTTAGGGCTTTAATAGTGATATGACACATAAAAATATTGAGACAATGGTAGTATTTTCCCTAGAGTTTCCGGTTTTAATATTATAAACCAAACTTTTGTTGGTTGCCATTAGAGGAAATAATTAGGCAATGAGAATTAGAAATATTAAATACTACTTCAATGTAAAATGTACGTGTTCTAATTAGTTAATGAAACTTACTAGAAAGATGGGGGACAAATTTTCAAATGTTAAATATTTCAAATATTAAACTTTCTACTGCTCACAGATATGATCTAGAAATACAGAAAAAAATTTCCTTTTCAATGGGCTGCCATAGACTTTTTACCAAAGAGAAAAGGTAGAGAAAGAGCAAGTATAATAGTTCTGAATGCAACTCCCTAACTAAAACCACACTCTTCCACAAATACAGATATCAGCAACACTGTCTCACTACTTTGCTATGTGCGTGCACACGCACACACACACACACACGCACACACACAAAATCAATTTAGTAACATGCTACTGATAATTTTCAGTACCACTACTATTAATTTCTGGAGCTAATCAGCAAAAAATGAAGTTACTTGTGTATATATGATCAATTTTATCTGTTCATTAGATTTATATATAGCATTTTACTGTACAAAGTTAATGTATAACTAAATTTGGTCAATATATTACATCCATGAAAAACAGCAGGAGTTATTATACAGTAGCATAGTGAAGTAGAGAATTGGGCTTAAGTCCAAGAAGAACTGGGTGTTTTAAGTCCCACTTTTGATACATATTGGCTATGGGACCCTAGACAAGTGGCTGAACTTCAGTTAAGTTCTAGACAATTCTCAAAGAAGTAATATTTCAGGGAAGGTGCCTACTTAAAGTGACAGGAGTTTCCTCACCTAGAATGTCTATTACCTATTCCTATTATATGTGCTTCTATTAATAATATCATATACTCATATTGTAGCTGTTATCTCATTTATTATGGATCTTATTTCCTACTTAACTATAGTAATTCAGGCATTTGAAAGGCACATGGGTAACGGGTTAATAAAAAAAAATCTAGGACTTTCTTGATAACCACAAAAATTCTGAATGTGACTTTTTCACAATTAAAATTTTTCATTCATGTTTTATGAAAGCAAGTTGTATGGATCTATGTTTTAACTTTTGAAGATAATTTCCAGTTTCTTTTAAAAAAAGCCTTTGCTTCTTAGAGACAGTGTCATTTCCTAGCAGAAAAGAAGAAAAGTCATTCATTGTAGATATACTAGATTTTGATAAAGATGAATGAAATAAGATAGCTGACTCTGTGCCTAAATGATGTAGGTGGTGCTCCACTCTAAATGCAAGCATAAGACAAGTGTACATATGGCTTACTAGGGAGCTGCAGGCAAAGATTCCAGTTAATTCCACTGAGCTCAGCGAATCTGCGCACAAATTAGTGCATGTCATCACATGTATGTGATATATACGTATATAGCCATATAAATGCAGTAATTTCTAAAGCTCCGATTTCATTTGACATTTTCCCTTTATAAAAGAGATTTAAAATATTACAAATTTAAGAATAGTATTATAGAGCCTTTAAATTCAGGGATATTTACAAATACAAAAACATTTCAATTTATAACATTATCCATTTTGTAGAACAGCAAATATAATGTATAAATCTACAAGCTATATATAGTAAGGAGGCTGATTTCATTGATGGACTGTCTAGTAAGTCTTATTACATTATAGTAACACACCTTAAAATAATTTAAAAATTTAATCTGCTTTACCTTTAATTTCTGGCCAGCATTTCTTAATATTCCCACACTAACTGTATATTTTGTAAGTACAGGGCTATAGAAAACACCATCATTTTATACTATACAGTTATCTGATAAAAGAAAAAAATTAAAATTGCTTTAAAAAAGTTCATTTTTCCCCAAATTCATATGCAAATTTTTATTAGTTCAGATCAATGGTTATCTGTCACTCACTCATCTCTTTTATTTAAAAAATTCCAAGCAACTCTTGAAAATGTTTCTGTAAATTGTTTATCTGAAACCAGAAACTGTGAATATATCTACATGTATACATATGTACACATATGTAATTTAATAATAACAGAAAAGATTTCCCCAACAACTGTTAAACTAATACTAAAGTATATCTTACAAGTCAAGAAGAACACTCAGAAGTAGGAGCATACCCATGAAGACCAATGATTTTCATTTACTTAAAACACATGAACAAATCAAGATCACCAGAAATGAAAATGGACTATTTTTATAGCAAGGCCAACACATTTTAACAAAAAAAGCAATGATTCCTTTTATTACTGTGTGTGGAAAACTGTTTGAGATCTTAATGTACTTTTTCTCTCTCTTAACCATCCTTTGCTTTCTCAATGTTAACTCCTGTGGTTCTTGTGTAAACTGATCCAATGGGATGCTCTAGGGAGTCTTTACAAGGATGTATTAATTGTCCATTAAATGACAAGAATGGATGGAGATTGATCAAGGCAACAACTGTTCTTCTCCAGGTCAGCAGACAACACAAAGCACAGATCAGGTTACATTCATGCTTCTGAAGCCAAACGTGAAGTGCACTTACAGGGATATGTACTGTCAAAACAGGGAAAGGAAACCAGTCAAACCAAAACAGAAAATTTCATCAACCTTGGCACAGACTAACTAAAAAGATTTTACAGTCTATGTTGTTTTAGCAACTGCAATTTAATATGATACATAACATGTGGACATCAGACCGGATTCCACTATTTTTCACTTTGTATAGATGAGTGCTAAGTAAATGAAAATCACTGAACCATGAAGAAAATTCAATTGTGTAAAAATAAATTTCACAGTGTATGAGAGAGAACTTGGAGATAGTTCACAATTGCAACACATTCTCTTTGAGGATGAAATTATCTCACTTTGATTAAAACTACCAGAAAAGAAAAAAAAACAACAGAGATTGTACATCCACTATTGGGAATTGCTTTAATTCTTAGAAGAGATGCTGTCAGTCTTCCAATGAAATTCTAATGGCTTTTCACTCACAGCACAGAGTAAAATAATCTATATAAGAGAATTATGCAAAAGGAAAACTGTCAGGTATAAGCCAACCTGTATAACAAAAATGAACCATTAAATCATTGCTATTGATGAAGGGTTTTCCTTTGGGGGGGGGGTCAGGTGGAAACGGGACCATTTAAAAAGCTTTTAGGTTCCATTAGTGTCTCAAGTAAACTACAAGTTATTTTGCCTTTGGAATTAGTAGTTTTTATCATCTACAGAGGACTATTAACCAAAGTTTAAAGTAGTTTATATAGAAAATATTTTCTTTTTGTATTGTATAGTCTGAAGCTATCCTTGAAGCAAATCTTTAATTTAAATCATCTTTTTAAGAAATGATAAAAAAAAAAAAAACGGCAAGGAAAGATTAAGATCTCTTTGCATGCAATGTAATGTAAAATGATTTGCATTTTTTTTAATTCTGAAAATTCAAATATATTTCTATTTTTATTTCTGATAAAGGTTAACTTTAAAATGGATCAGGAAAAGAGACTAGAAAACTTCATGCTTTACAAAGACCTACACATTGTAGGGCTTATTTAAAGTAAACACAAGACAGTACAGAAGTACATGGTTATGGGATTGCTGCTTCACATACAGCAAACAGATCTGCAACTTCTTTGGGATGAGCAAGCAGATCTGCATTAGATTCCATTAGATAGCGAACTCCTTAATAGCAAGAATTATCTTTCTTTGTATCCCTAAAGCTTGACATAGTCCCCTCCTCACACTTAGTAAGCATTTAAATGTATATTCATTGACCTGTTCATACTCTGAAGGGAGCAACTTGGGCACCTATCAAAATTCAGTGACTTGCTTAGACAACCACAGACAAAATGCATCAGAGATGAGACTAAAACCTAATGATTGCTTGGTAAAATTTTGTTATTTAAAAATATTTATCAAATTATTTTAAAAATCAAGAAATACATTCTTCACATTAATAGTATCCTTGTAAAGTATACAGGCAGCTAAGTGGTGCAGTGGATAGAGCACTGGGCTTAGAATCATGAAGACACATCTTTGTGAATTCATATTTGGTCTCAGACACTTACTAGGTGTGTGAGTCTGCACCTGTTTAATCCTGTTTGCCCCAGTTTCCTCATCTGTAAAATGAGGTGGAAAAGGAAATGGCAAGCCATTCCAGTATCTTTGCCAAGAAAACACCAAATGGGGTCACAAAGAATTAGACATAACTGAAACAACTGAATTTCTCTTTAAAGTATAGTTTAGCAATATAAGACTTAAGTAGTAAAACACTTCGCTACTTTTGTTCTACAAAAATTAATCTGAACACTAGATGGGGTCATAATCCCTGAATGAACCATAACATAAATTTAAATCAGGGTCCCAAAAAACATTTTAAAGAAACTATCTCTCCTCAAGTACATTAAAGAAAATAGCTCAAGAGCTTTCCATGCCAAGCAAACTCCTTCACTTCATTTCCCCTCAATTCCTGTAACTTGTAATTTAGCAGGTAATAGGCAATGTGTTTTTCGTTCGTTTCACTGTTTGGTCTACTTATGATTAAAAATAAGGAAAGAGAGCACAGATTATCTTCAGGTCTCTGGCTCTAAAAGATTAATGACTCTGAGTTTTGCTTTTTTAGCTACTGATTTTTCCACTTTTTTCCACACCAACCTCCACCAGCAACTAATCCTCAGCTGAATAACTGATCTTTATCATAAGGTGGTAGTTTTCAAAACTGATGCAGAAATATACCCCTTTTTACAATCTTCCTGTGCTTTTTATAAAACAATCTATGCAAATATTTATTAAGATGTTTATAACATACAAACATCACATACATATAATGGCATTAATTATTATTATGTTCCTTTCATTGCCACAGGAACATAGATTTAGAGACAGAAGGAATATGTAAAATCATCCAAGCTTGCACCACACCCCAGCTCCTGCTTCTTCTTTTTTTTTTAAATTGAGAGAAAAATGAATTCCAGAGAATTTAAGTTCCTTGTCCCAGGAACAGAGCTGGGGTTCAAACATAGGTCTTCCTACTTCAAACCCATAAGAACTTTTTTCTGCTGCAATGAATTGACTTCCAAAGGCAAAAGGAGAAAAAGTGATGTTTGCTAGAGGTTGCCTTCAATCTTGAAATCTCCTAGCTATAGTTCTGGTTTTTTTTGTTTTTTTTTTTTTACTATATCTGGGAGAAAGGGAAGAGAAAAACTTGCGTTTGTTGCTGTACCCCAGGGGGTATACTCATTAGCTTTTAGCTTTTGGAACTGGCCCAAGGAAACTTCTTGACCCATGGTGGCTGGTTGGGGGGATGAGAGGAGGTCCTGCTTGGGCAGGAGAGGGACATATGGAACAGCAGCATCCAATATTGGCAATACTGCCAAGCTCTGAGGGCCCCTGGGTCCACAGTAGGTGACTGGGCTCTGATCCCATCCACTATAGGGTAGGGCTTAATGGAGAGGGGCATCTGCACATCCTTCCCATCTCTGCCTCTTTTCTCCCTTCATTACCTCATCAATTATACTACTACTTTCTTTAAAATAATCTTAAGCCAATATTCAGGTTATCATGGTCTCCATTACCTATCCACCTTTGTTTCTCACAATTTTCCAATATATATATATATATATATATATGTCTTAAAGACTGCTCCTGGGACCCTGACATAACAGACAGTAAGGAAGAAAGCAAGCCTTAAAGCCAGGAAGACCTAGGCTGAATTCCTGCCTCTGATAAGTAGTATCACACAAGTAGTGTGACCCTGAACAAATTCTCTGACCTTTCGTGCACTAAGCAATTCTCCAAGACTTTAAGTTGCAGAATAGTCAAAGATATGCATTGAAAGAATACTTCTGGGAGAATGTTTCCTTACTGTTGAGTTCCCTATACCAATACAAACCGGACCCTACACAGATCCAGTTCTATACTGAAAGGAAGGTGCAGTCCTGCATTGTTACAGCCATCAGCCTTGGTTCCTGCTTTCCCTAGACATGGAATTCCCACTCCCAGTCATTTAAAATTATACATATCTTTATTTAAGGTCAATCCTACTTCCTCCAGGAAGCTATTTCTAACTACCCCTGCCCACCACCCGTGATCTCTTCTACAACATATATTCTGCATGACCTAATCTTGTGTTTAATTTGTCTTACACTAGAGTCCAGGGGACAACTCGATAGCACATTAAATAATGTGCTGGGCCCGGAGTTAGGAAGACCTAAAATCAAAGCGTGCCTCAGGTATTTACTAGCTGTGTGACCACAGGCACGTTTGCCTCAGTTTCTTTATCTGTAAAATGGTAACAACGGCATGGACCTCACAGAGTGGCTGCGAGGATCAAAATGGTTTGATAAGTGGGAAGTGCTTGGGGCAATGCCTAGCACGGAGCAGGCACTACAATAGATGTTGGCTGTTGTTGGTCTCATGTGCTGTAGTCCTTTTCCAAAACCACACTGTAAATCAGCTACAGCATGCAAAGTCATTCTTTCATGGAGTGTCAAGTCTCTGATAACACCTGAAGTTTTGACACTGGAACACTGGTTTCTTGGGATCCCTTCAGCCTTTGGACCCCTAGGCCCTGCAATGGCTTCAGGGTAAGGAATTATGTCCAAATTACCACACCAACTTCATTTTCTTAATTAAGAGTGTTGTTTTTATTAGGTAAATTTTCTAGTTCTATACCGATCTTCAAGCACTATTTCCTCAGAGTAGATTTGTTTCAAGTTCTTTCTTATTTTGCTTTTATTTCTCAATTATCTTAGAGCTAATACAGAGTAATGTCCACTTTATCATTTCTGAATATATTATTCTTTCTCAGAACCAACTGCAGTACATGGAAAAATACCTCATTTTAAAATCAAAGGCACTTTAAAAAGTACTATAACTGAAAATATAATTAAAAACGAATATCTTATTCATAATTGTTTTTAGGAAAGAGCACTGTAAGATAGTTTAGTCAGATGAATTCCAAATGCAAAACAAAAAAAAATTCTCAGAAATGTCATCTTATGCCACTTAATTAGCATTTTATTTTCAGGTAACACACTGCTGATGATAAGGAAAGCATTTTTATAGTTTAAAAAATATATATTGTGCTAATTCTCATAGTACTAAGCTAAATTTAAACTGCAAAATAAAGAGGAAAAAATTTCTCACATTACTTTGGAAGAGAATAAATGAGATCCTCATTTTAAATTAGATAACTTAAGAGTTATATCCAACCAAACACTGTAAACAGACACCAGACATAGCAACTCTCTTCTATCAAGGGAGAAGATAAATTAATACAAAAATCAGGACAAAGCCTAACTTATGGAGTTCAAGTCAAGTTCATCAATTACTATGCTTTTAAATGTACTGCTGAGGCTATTTCTGAGGTGACTCTTCCAGTTTAAAATATCTAATTCAACCCCAAAATTTCAGGGGGAAAACCAAATTACAGACAACTCTTTAATTGAACATGTAATTGGACCCATGATAAACAAATTAGCATATATATACAATAGAAGCTGAAAGGGAAAGTTAAAGGGAATAGAAAGGGGAGGGAAAGGCAATTTTCTGCTGAGAGCAATTTATGCTACAAGGAAGAAATTGAGAGTATGGTTCTGTGAAAATGCAATCTACTCTCAAAAATCAGGTTAAAGAAAAAAAGAAAAAAACAATTTTTCCCTCAGCAAAACATGAACTAAACTTGGCATTGAGACACCTCTGAGTCCTGCTCCACCAACTACAGTAGAGATAATACCATGGGTTTTCAGGGGCTTTAAAGGAGGAACAGAAGCTCTAACTAACAAGGTCTAAGACCGAATAGCTTTGAGTATGGGTCTGACAACTGACTTCACATCTGACATCCAATAATCGCCTAAGTACATAAAGACTCATCGTTATAAGGTTGTTCACGAGGTGATGGATTTATGGCTTGTTTTTGTCCAAAGAAACTTATGCAGACCAACTACTAAGATTTTTGTTGTTTCAGTCACAACAATGATACCACAGACCCTATACGCTCAGAAGTTAAGTGTGTTGATTTTATTTCTGTATGACTAAGAATTAAGTGTCAATGATGTAAACTCACTGGAGATACAGACATGAAATAAGACAGCCCCTAGTTTAAAAGTCTTCCAGAAAAATCAAGGGACATTGAGAACACACAAACATTTGAAATACAAAGTAGGATGAATGTACACGGGAGAAATTCAAAGCGGTATGGATAATTTGGAAAGTGAGAGATCATCTCAGGGGAGGGAGGAAGGAGTGAAACTGTGAAAGTCTTCACTGAGGAGCTGGATGAGAAAGATGGGTATAACGTCAAAACAAGAAATCCTAGGAGGAAAGAGGAAGGTGATTTTAGGTATGTGGGGTACTGCAATAAACGATAAAAATTGGACACGTTTCATGAGACCAGGACGTCGAGAGTGCTGACATTAAGGCACTGGATTAGAATTCGGAAGTTTTGAGCCCTGGGTTTGCTACTTTTTACCGGTCTGAGTTTGGCTAAATCACAGACCCTGGGTCTTGGTTTTCACACCAGTAAAATGGGGGTCATAAAACTTAGGTTGTTTCCTCTGACAAGGATGCTGTGACAATCACATGCGATACATGAAAGGATATTTTTTAATCTGTAATTACTATAAAATACGCCCTTTATTTTCAAAATATCTTTCCAAACAATTTAAACAGTTCAAAATTTTGCCCCCAAATCAGAATTACTTTTTTTTACTTACAAATAAAACATACCACCCCCAGAAAAGAGCTCCCTGTAGTGCAAGATCTGTTTGCCTGGTATTTATATCTAAAGAGCTAATTCTCAATTAGACAAAGGACAGAAACAAAAACAACAAAACCTATAGAACACTTATCCCAGACTGGACGTAGAACTTTCTCACAGGTTCCTGTTTTTGAATTAGGAAGGTCTTAGCTCCATTTCTGGCTTTCCCTTGGTGCTCCTCTCCCGTCCCACACTGGCTGTTTGCCCTTGGAGACAAATCACTTAAGCTCTCAGTGCCCCAGACAACTCTCTAACTTAAGAGTCTATAGGTTGTTTTCTTTTTAATTATACTTGCATTTCAACATAATCTCCTTCATAATCCTATGGATTTTATGTATTTAAGATTTTTTTTCTGAAAGGGTCCGTAGGCATTACCACACTACAAAAGGGGTTCAACACACACACAACACACACTCTCTCTCTCTCTGCTCTGGGTGAAAGAAGCATCAGGAGTTCCCTTTATCAGTGAAATCACAGGTTCAGAGGGAGGAACGTAGGGCAATGGGCACAAATTAAAAAACATAGCCAAATTTTGGCTTGCTATCAGTAAAGAACTTCCTAAAAATGAGGTCTGTCTGGAAATGACTACCTAGAGAAGTGGCAGGTTCATTTCACTGGAGACATTAAAACAGAGACTGGCCCACCACTTGCTGGGTATTTTGGTGAATGGGACAGCTCTTTAGGCACATTCGAATCCTCAAATTCCATCAAGAGCATAAGTGCACATAAATTTCTACTATTCAACTAGGTAAGAACTGTGCAGGACTTTGGAGCTTCTATTATTCTTAGCTTCTAAGACATCCTGCACTCTCCAAGTTACTGTGTAAGTATACCTTTGGAGTCAATCAAACTACATAGCATAAGCACATTTTTGGGCCAAAAACAACAATAAATATCCTTTTAAAAAGGATTTGCTCTGTGAAGTTTGGATGAAATCCAAGGGCTGCATTGAGAACCTAGAGGGCCACAGGCGGCCTTCAGGCCACAGGTTCCCCGGCCCTGGTTCAGTTGTTTTTCAGTCACCTCTGACTCTGTAACTGACCCCATTTGGGATTTCCTTGGCAGAGATACTGAAGTGGTTTTGTAACTTCCTTTTCCTAACCATTTTACAAATGAGGAAACTGATGCAAAAAGGGTTAAATGACTTGTCACACAGCTTATTTGATATAAACTCAGCAAGAAAAGTGTTCCTGACTCCAGGCACTCTATCCTCTGAGTCACCCAGCTACCCAACATAAGCACAGACTAGAGTAATACAAAAAACCCTTAGGATGGTACATACAGTAAGTCAGCAAAGTAATACAGGGAAGCTAAAAGCTATTATGTTCTAAGTGTATGTCAACTCATGCAAGTGCAGAGATGACAAAGAAGTGGAGAGGGAGTTTTGGTGGAAAAAAAGTGTGTATATGCCCAACCACCCTTCCCAAAATATTTATGTCCCCATATCTCTGTCTCTATCTCCACATAACATACATGTATAGCTTTTTGGTTTGATGAACTAGAGCTAGATAGCGTAGATTTCTCTCTAATGTCCACACCCTCAAATCTTTTCATTCTCCTCAATCTTATTCCTTTTTTTCAGGGATCTCTCTATTCCCTTTAAATGGTAAATTACTTGAGACTTATGGATTGAATTTAGATATATATACTAAGATTTTTCTCAGAACACTTTTCCAAGACAAATATCTTAAGTAATATTTATGATAAGGACTACTATGGAACTGTTATTTTATTTTAAAGAAATGAATGCATTTCAGCTTGACCATGGGAACTAATGGCTTTTTCACTTTTTTAATTTTATGAGAAAAGAAATACCTATTTTAAAATTCTTCATGTCTTTGCATAAAAAAAAGTTTTACAAAAATTGATTCCATGTCCAGTACAAAATGAAAGATATACACAGTGATTGACCTTCCTTGTAGAAAATGGACCACTATCTGAGAAGAATAATAGTATAGGATTATGTTCAGCATTTTAAGAAAGATATTTCAGATCAACCAAAGCACTTAAGAAAATCTGTTTAAAACTTAAGTTCAATTTGCAAGTACAGTCTTTATACCATTCTATGTTTATGAGCATTTGATAATGCTTCCTCCTACACATACAATTACTAAGAGAAAAAAACACTTAAACAGGACAAAATACTTAAGAAATTATAGGCCCTGGCACATCTTATAATTCAAAGTAACTGCCCTTTTCTTCAGGAAATTTATTTTGAATGCAATTATTTCCTAGATTCTATGCAGTAAAATCTGCAAAAAAAAGCACAACAAAACAAAACAAAAACCTATAACCTGTTTGAGTGCTAAAGTAGCATGGTGAAGCCTGGAAATTCTTTTAATAAATGAATGATCTCATTGAAATGATGAAAATACTTTTAAGTGCTGATTTTACTAGAAAATATGGACACTTCAAAGTTCCTTTAGGTGAGTGGATAGGGAAATTTTTATTTGGAACTTAGACATTAATTTCAAAAGTAAGGCTGTGAGTTGCCTTAGAATACTCATTTAATTCATTATTAAGTTTATAGGTGGTTAATCTTATGGTCCATCTACAAAGCTTTCATCAATCCATCAAGAAGAACTTGTTCATTAAGAATCTACTATGTGTTTCATAATCCTGGCTTGGGTCAACTAGGTGACATAATGGATAGAGTACCAGGCCTGGAGTCTGGAAGATTTCTCTTGCTGAGTTCAAACCTGGTCTCACATACTAATTAGCTGTGTGACCCTGGGCTAGTCATTTAATCCTGTTTACCTCAGTTTTCTCATCTGTAAAATGAGCTGAAAAAGGAAATGGCAAACCACTCTAGTATCTTTGCCAAGAAAATCCCAAATGGGGTCCCTAAGACTCAAACATAACTAAATAACTAAAGGGAAAACCCTTCCTCTGTACCTATCAGTAGTGACCCTTCCTGACTATGTAACACATTTTTTGCATACTTCTAAAAAAAAGAAAATAACAAAGTGAAACAGGAGACATTCAAGAATCTGCTATCAGGCCTACAAAATATCTGATCATTTTTTTTTTTTTTGCCCTTATGGGTGGGTGGCAGAGTACACAGGTGGAAATTAACCTATTCTGATATTCACCAAGTGTTTTTTGAAAACTCATCACTCTTATTAACCTACAGGGGGCTCTTTACAGGACGCATTTAGGCATGCATGTATGTCCAAAGACTGGGGATTCTTTCAGTAGGTTTGAAACTATTAACTAAAGTACATTTTTAGTGTGAGGCCTTAAATGAAAGAAAGAGCACCACAAACCAGTTCCATAATGGTCTTAAAGACCAGGGCTGCAGAACTCAAAATTACAGTAACCTCATTAATACTGAATACCCTCTCCTACCAATCTATTAACCACTGAAGCAACTTTTCTCTTCCTGCCATTTCAGCTCAATACAACTAAATTTTATGTCAACTCAGTATAATTCATTTAGTGAACACTTGCTATGTGATAGGTACAAACTGAAAATACAATGACGAAAATGATACAATATCTGCCAAACTGAATGAAATATAAACACATATATGTCTACACACATGTATCCACACATATGATACATGTATATGTATGCATATATACAGAGATGAATAGAAAATTAATACAGAAGAAATATAAAGTAACTTGGGAGAAAAACAAAGTTCTGTAGATGTGGCTTCCTCTTGGCCAAACTATGGTTTGAAGTAAGCTAGGGATTTTTCCTGCTACATATGAATGCGGGGGGGGGGGGGGGGGGGAGAGAGAGAGAGAGAGTGTCTGTGTGTGTCTGTGTTTTGATATGGGGAATACAGGATCATGAAATCAAACTGCTTGATTATTCTTACAAAACTGAAAGAAAGAGGTTAGAAGGGGAGGTGAATACTGTTGCTCCCAAAGAATGCCTACAGATACTAGAAAGTATTACTTTTAACATCATGGCTACAATCAATGTAGTCACCCTAATTCTGAAAACTTTTAAATGAAATAGGTATCAATCTATGTCTTACACCCCAATACATGTTTCCCAAACCATGAGTGAAACTAAATCCTGGAGGGAGATAAAAGCTTTTCTCATAACTTTTCCTACACTGAGAAAAGGGAAATACAGTTTTCTTAGGACATAAGAATGAAAGGGTACAGGAAAACATAACCGCATTATAAATTTTGTAATGTTTCACTAGATCTTCTGGGGAAGGAGAGAAATCATATTTCCCATTTTCATTAAATAAGACTAAAAAAGAGTCAGAACCAATAGTTTAAGACTAAACATACAAACCCCGTATTTATTTTATAGCATTGATAGCTGGTTGAAATTCAATCAAATGATAAGATCACTTTTTAAATTCTAAAATTAGTCAAATTAAATTGTTATCACAATGAAAAGATTTACTATTTTAACATAATTTTTGGTACAGTAATAGAATGGTCTTGTTAAGCTTAAGGTTTCTCATTAACATACTTAGCAATTCTAAAAGATTTATTCTACTAAAGAAGATGGGTTGTATTAAATAAGCAGTTTAGACATTGTCCACTTTTTCTGATAATGTTTCTTGATCTCATTTTCAAAAAGCTTAGATAAATAAGTTACTAAAGATCCAAGTTTGCACATTTAAAATATAATGCAGAAATGCTGTCAGACATGCTAGATCTAGTGACCATTCCTGTTTTATGAATTCTTAGCTATTGAAATCAGTACTTATTATCTGAAACAAATCATAACATTAATGTTATTTAAAATGAACACAGAACACTGTATAATCCCTTTTCTGATGTCTTAAATCACATGCATGAAAATAAAGACACAAAAATGTGGCTCATAATTTTGAATCTTTTGTTTTTATTCCTTCAATGAAAACACTAATAACCTTCAGCTTCTAGGATTATTTTATTTATTCTTACAAGAAAAGGAAATTCTAATAAGAATAGTTAAGAGGAATTTTCAATTAAAACATTAATGAGTTAGAGGAAAAGTGGAAATTGTTTTAAATGATTTCTGGAGTACTTCCAATTTAGTAAGTTGAAAAGGAAATTCTTTTTGCTGTCAATCTGGCTTGACAAGCACCCACCAATCTTTTCTCTTTATGTGAATAATTGGCCTTTAGAATTTGGGTATACTGATTTTTATTTACTGTACTAATTGTGAATATTATATGGATTATATTCTACTTCAGAACATGAGCCTTTCTATATTTGTAAGTTTCTTACGAACATGTCATGGAATGTAAAACCTATGGGACCTGGGGACCTTAATTTAAGCCTGTGGCACTAAAGATACAGCTGTTCATTTGCAAGTAATCATCCTAGCTAGGAAGTCACAGAAAAATAATTTTAAAAATCCATTTCCATCACTTTTAAAAATATTTAGACATGTAACAATCAGCATTATATTGTATTACAATTCTTCTTACTAAATCTTACTTATTTAAGTTACAAAGAACTTCAAAATATGGATCTTTACACGATAAGCTATAATCTGACTGTAGATAATATAAAAATATTTGAATATAAAGATAATGCAATTTTCATCAAAACACAGAAGTCATTATGAACTTAACTATTATGAAGAGATTGTTATTAAGATAGGTTTGTTGAATTTTAAAATTATTTTAGAGGCAAGTAAGATCTAACTTTAACTTAGTAATAACATTTATGTAAATAGATTTTGTTACTTCTAAGCTTTTTTGTTAATTCTAAAATATCAGTTACGTATAATTGGTCTTTGACTCTAAAGTACAGCACGGCAAGTCCAACTACATTAATGAAAGACAATTCTATTATGTTTTCTTATAAAAGCTTTTAGAATGCTAAAATTATTACCGTTTAGCTCTGTTACAATTAAAAAGCTCTGTTAAAAAGAGTTTAGAAAGGAATAATGCTTAAAACTGTATTATTTTCTTTTTATACAAAAGAAAAGTATGCTAAAATTAATGTAACACTGTAGCCATGTATCAAAAGATAGATGTACTCAGATATTGTGCTTAGATATTTATTTTGATGGAGTCATAAAACTGAAGAGGCAGACAGAGGTTAAATGACTTGCCCGAGTTCACATGGCTAATAAGTGTTGGAGGCTAAATTTGAGCTCAGATTCTCCTAATCACAGGTCCAGTACTCAATCCACTGTGCCACCTACTTGCCCATTTTAAAATTCTAAATTGAAAAAATACTGGAAATTGTTTGATAAAGGCCTTTGAGCATCAGAAATTTAACAAAGGATACATACACATGCACACATATGTGTATGCGTGTGTGTATATATATATGTGTGTGTGTGTGTTGTAAGACATGATATAGAATTTTTTTAAAAAACTGAATGAAACAAGTAATGTCAGATACAACCATAATGAAAAGCAAAGAAATAGCATGTTCGTGTGCACACAATCTTAATAAAAGATTTCCTCACTCAAAAGAAATCCCTTTATATTACAAGTATTTATTAACATTTATATGAAAATATAAAACTAATGTGGTCAGTCCAAGACTAATTGTGATCTTAAACTTTTTTTTTACTATCTCTTTTCTCATCTTTTTGATTATCTGCTTTCTATACCTTTTCCCAAGAATAACACCATCCTCATTATGATTTTAATGAAAAAACCTTCAGACTATCTCACAGAAACTTTTTCCAATGATAATAAAATCTCATTTGGACTCAGTAAGTATAAAATTCTTAATGTACATTAAGTAAAAAGAAGTGTCTTAAAAATTGAGCTTGAATTAGGAAGTTAAACAGAATTAATGGATAAAGAGAATACTTAAGAAACACCTTGGTCTTCTTAAATCAAGACATAGTCATCAAAAAGTTATCAGGAAGAAAGCTGTGGTAGTTGTCTACTGAAGTGACTTACTGGCATTCTGAAGTTAAAATTCAATGGGAAGAACACCATGAAATTAGTAATACCTTGTAACAGCAGTCTTAACATATCTCTCTGGAATAGTAAAATGGACAATAACTTCTGAGAGTATTCAAACAAATAACCATGCAATATTAAAGAAACAAAGGGCCTCTCACCCCAAGGTAGTTATAGAAAGATTAACACTTCCTCCTCAAAAAGGAGGAGGAGGAACAGATAGATGTTACCAGATCAAATGATAAGCAGGTTAGAAATTTAAAGAAATACTTCTGGAATAAACAGGCAGCACTTCACAGAGTAATAGCAAAGGCTGACAATAGGTGCATGTCTGACAAAATGTAATCAATATTGGTTTATCTCCCCAATTTCCAGTCTCTAACTATTTACTAGTACCTTTCTTATTACTTTCAAACATGGCCAAATCTCCCTATCCTTAAACAACCTTTACTAGACCCTCCCTTCAGGTAACTGACCCTCAGTCAAGCTTCTAAACACAGTTATGTATACTAGTTGCCTCCACTTCCTATTAGTGTACAGTTCCTTCTCACTACCTGAACCTTTCTCTTTGTTTTATTTTTAAATGAAATTTTATTTTCAATTTCCTCAATCCTTTTATAGTAACTTTCAACTGGGTCCCATTGCTCACCTAGAATTGCTCTCTTCAAAAAATCCATATAACATTAACAAAACATTAACAAATTAGAAAGATTAACACTTCCTCATCAAAAAGAAGGAAGAAGGTTAATAAAGAGGATCTGGGTGGCAGAGTGGATGGAGAGCTGGGCTTAAAATGATACAGCTCAGATACTTACTGCACTACCCTGAGTAAGTCACTTAATCTTTTTCAGTCTCAGTTTCTTCATCTATAAATGAAGGGGTTCAATTCAACAGCCTTTAGGAAACTGAAAGGTCACTCTCAGCTCTCAGAATACAGTCCTAGATTCTATTGTCTCAGAAAATATATAAAAAACTCAGAGCCTGAGCATTCAAAAAATAGTTTTAACTGAAACAAGAGTATTGTAACAGATAAAATTGCGTCTACAATCTTAAGAACTTAAACGTAAACTGTAAAAAATTAAAAACAATGTTTTAATAGATGCTACCATATCAAAAAATTCACAATCTCTACCTTTAATGGAATGAAAGTCAAAATATGGATATCTAAGGGAAGGAATTAAAACCATGTGAGAACACTTGCATATTATTCCTGTTATCCTATCTGCTATTGGCCTTTTCCAGAAGGTGCTTTTAGAAAGACACCAGGAACCAAGCTGTATTCAATTACAAAAAGTAGTTTTTTAAATCCACTTTTGCCATTTGTCCCCAGGACATTCTCAGTACCATTTCTATCTGATACCCATAAAACCAAATGCCCATAAGCATTTTAGAGTTGAAAATGATCTTAGCTAGTCATACCCATCATGTGCTCCTCTACTGACCTCTGTGTGATAGCTAATATTAATTTATTATAAACTGATGTTCCACTACTTGCAACCATATAAGCATCATTAGAAAATATAACTTTATGAAGAGGGGTCTTTCTTTTAAGTATGGGAGATAGATAAACTAGTCAACATTACCTTTGTTACTATGAAGGATATGACAATATACCACCCAAGGGAGCCTTTCAGAAACTATGATTGGAAGTTATGGGCTACTTGGGCAGATGATTCCTTTTCTGATTACTACTCTCTACTCTTTCACATCCAGAATGCAAGTTAGTGCTATCTTTATGGTGGTCCTGTCCTACTGATAACTAATTACCTTTCATTTTATGCCTATGCCTTTTCCATAAAAATTATTTCGTTATCTTATTTTTATAAACATATGATATAAGTATATATGTGCATAGACATACACATATTATATGTAGCATATATATGTAAACATATGCATATATACACATGCTAATTTACCCCAATTAAGGTAACAGTTGAAGGCTGAGAGACATTTTCATTTTGCCTTTGTATGCCCTGTACCTAGCACAGTGCCAGGTATTGCATAGATATCCTGATCATATCTACTGTATTATATCAAGTTCTGAAAGACTTATTCTAGAAGAGAAACTGGCAAACTGAGACTAAATTAAATCTAGGAAAGTGAAGAGTATCATAAGAGGATGAAAAGGCATCCTATATAAAGATCTGTTGAAGAAACTGGGATCACAGGGTAACAGAGACTTAGAAAAGGAAGGGAATTTAGAGGCGATTTAGTCCAACTCCTTCATTTTAAAAACGAACAACTTGGGAACCAAATAGGTTAAGACTTGCCCAAAGTCACACAGGAAGTAAGTGGCAAAGGCAGGATTTGAAATTGGGATATTTGTTCTAGAAAAGAAAAGATATAGGAGTAACCCTAAAGATTTTCAGTATTTCATGAGTGTCTTATGGAAATTAGACTTATTTGTCTTGACTCCAAACAACCATTGCAGGACAAATTGGTAGAATTTATACAGAGGCAGATTTTAACCCAAGCTGTCCAACAGTGTAATGAGGTATGAAGTTTATCATCACTAAAGGTGTTTTTAAATGGAAGCTGGTTGACCATTTATTGAGGATGTTGCAGACAAAGTTCATGATTTGAGGTCTAACTTGACCTCTAGCATCCCTTCTAAATCTAAAAGTATCTTTCAATAAACCAACAGGAGAAATCAACCTTATTTTCAACCTTAACTTTTATATTAACATATTACAAAACTAGAAATACCAGTGCTATTAGCATCCTTATAAAATGTGGTAGCAACAGAGGTAGGGACAGCTATCAAAAATCCTAAATTCTTTAAGGGTTAATTATTATAACACATAGAACTGTCCTGTTTTAAGGGATCTACAGTTTATTCCCAGTCATATATTTCTAATCTGGTTAGAACATACCACAAATTCTAAATACAGTAAAATCCTCTTAATTAGCACCCTGATAAAGAGCACACCTACTTAATTGAGAAGATTGCAAGAGAACAGTTTCAGTGTAACTCTAAAAAATGGATTAATGGCATGCCTAGGTTCTAAGTGGCATGCCTGGTGATTTCTGAAAGTCTAGTCACAGTAGTTAACAGGTATGAATTGATGATTGGAGCATGTTTCCCACTGAGCAGCCCTTTGTTCACTTCAGGCTGCCTCCTTGCCCTATTATAGCTGGTAAAGAAGCCCATCTCACCTTAATACATATCTTTTAAAAATGTTTTACAATGTTATAGAAAATTTATTTCTAAAGCATTCTATAAAACCAGGACCATAAAGGCATGGTTTATTAGTTCAA
Organism: Bettongia penicillata ogilbyi; assembly: GCA_023548195.1. Taxonomy (NCBI): domain Eukaryota; kingdom Metazoa; phylum Chordata; class Mammalia; order Diprotodontia; family Potoroidae; genus Bettongia; species Bettongia penicillata. The sequence continues at coordinate 1,726,651 of JAJHZJ010000652.1, read as the reverse complement.
TGTTTGATAAAATCAATATGTTTTTTTCCTTAGTATGTTGGGCTTTCTTGAGAGACAGACTGTTTGTCCCTTCCCCTTCAGAATCAACATATAGGTATTTTTTTTTAAATAACCATGGCTCACTTTATACTGAAAGTACTGTCTTTGCTATGTCAGATCAAGCTAGCACTCCCAAGGAGAATCATGTAGCACAGTCAGCAGGAATAAAAGTTTCCTGCTGTCTTTCCATTAGACCACAACACCACAGGTGATTATTTACTTCTTATACTAACCTCATTCCTATAAGAGGTGAAAATTAAGAACATACAAACATAAGGATTCAACACTTTATAATAATAATAGTTTCAAACTTTCTTACCACCACAATGAACACACTAGCAATGGAGAATAATTTCCACACACACAAGCTAAGCTACAGAAAGGTCCAACTAAATGAAAACAAAACAAATTAAAAACAAAACAACTCCACCAACTACTGACCAAGTAAACAGAGAACAATATAGGAAATGGGAAAAGATGTGGAGATAGGGAAGTCACAGGATACATAGTATACCAAGTAAGACTCCCTAATTTTTGAAGCATGAGGTTTGTTTAGAAATTTTGTGGACTACTACATTCTATCAGTCTCTGCTAGTTAAGAAAACATATAATCACATCAATATCTACAAATATTTGAAAATGAATAATATGTGTATATTATTCATTTCATCCAAGTAATATACATATCTTTGCTTACTGTATGGATAAATATTATTTTGCATATAAAGATTCCTCAGTCCCCAGTGTTTGATATTCCATAGATCAGAACAATTGCACTGTACTATAAGAAATGACTAGAAATTTAACCAGATGATTGAAATTATCAACTCACTCTTAAACATAACAGTAGTTCAATAGAATAAATAAAGCAAAGAAAGGAAAATAAAAACTGTAGTAGTTTATAAAGTACTACACTTTATAGCTCAAAATTCTTCAGAGGTCTGGAAGCATTCAAAATATACATAGCAAGGCTGATTTTAAAGAAATACATTTTTATAACTAAGTTTGTATTCTCATCCTGGACAAATCAAGGGGGATTCCAAAGGAAAATTATACAGCAGTGGGTGTAGGAAAGAATGATAGCCTAGCAAAAGTGAGCAGACTCTCCTTATAACAATGTTTTCTTTCAGCTAGAATATACATAACCTATTATGTATTTCTTTAATTCAACAAACATTTATTAAATAACATCTATTTGTATGAAAAGCTGTTTTAAGGTAAGGGTTCAGAAAGCTATGAAGTTTAAACAATACAGTCCCCCCACAGAGCTCATAGCTTCATACAGTGACACATACTGAAGTAACTGTAACACAAAAGATCATAAGCAAAGCTTTTGTGTGAAGTTCAAAGATGGGATATATCAATCTAGTCATTTACTGTAAGTCACAAAGATTATATAGTTTTAGTTTTAAGAAGACAGATGTGTAGGAATCATGTTTTCAGAAACTTACAAATGATCCCTGATGTATTTTCAAAAATGACCCACTCTCCTTGTTCATTAGGTTTTGAAATAGAAAAGTTAGAAATATATGGTTTTGGACCCAAGATTTAGAGTCAGACACAATTTTCTAGATCTAGTCCAATCCCCTCCTTTTATAGAAGAGGGAACTGAGTCTAGAGAGGTAAAATATTAAGATTATCAAAGATCACACAACCAGGGAGCAAATTTGAACTTCCTTGAAAATTCAATGCTCATTCTACGAATGGTGAGGATGGTTATTATTTTTGTGGTTTCAGAAATCCCTGTGTTGGATTATTATATTTATTTTATGTCTTTACTATGATGTTGTCTGGAAAAATTCAAATTTTGCCATTATCAATACTGCAGGGGCTCTGTGATCTTATTGAGCAGCTTTTCCCTCTACATAGACCACAAGTCATTCTTGCGTTATCACACTATGTAACTCAACCATGTCCTCTGGTAAATCAGAGGCACACAGAGCTAGAACTGGAAGGACCTCAGGGGCTATATACAGTCAAATTCCTCATTGCACAAATGAGGAAAAGCAGATTTGAGGGAGGTTACAATGGCTTCCTGAAGCCACACATCAAGGAAGGAAGACTTCAGAATCTAATGTCTTCAAATGGTACTGAGAAGGTAAAAAACCAAAAGAGGTCTTAGGTGTGGATTGATTCTATTTTGGAGATCTGAAGAGGGAATAGACAAGGGATGGTACAAGGAAGAATACATTAGTGTAAAAAGGAATAGAAAGGGTAAAACTTGCTGTTTCTCATAATTGTGTAAGAAGAGTAAGAAAACATGACGGGGTGGGGGAGGAGACGACATTGGAGGCTCTTCACTTTTATCTCAAACAGACAAAAGAAGGTTTAACATACTTGCAGTATGGTATGGAACATAAACTCAAAAGGGAAACACAAGGGAGGATAAGAACCGGTGGTGTTAAGAGGGAGAATAATAATGGGAAGGAATTAGTCACAAAACAAACTTCCTGATCCTAAAAGGCAAAATAAAAGAGGGGAAAAAAAGAACTAGAATTTCAGGAGGTACTTTAGATTGCCTCTTAAACAATGGGGGAATGGCTGAACAAATTGTGCTATATGAATGTAACTGAGTACTTACTGCATTGTAAGAAATGAAGAAAATAGATGATTTCAGAGAATTGTGGGTAGCAGGAACTAATGATGTAGAGTGAAGTGAGTAGAGCCAGGAAATCAATATATAAAAGTAGAGCAATAACGCAAGAAAAACAACTTTGAAAAACCAATCAAAGTAGTAGCTAACTATATCTCCAAAAAAACTATGATGAAGTATGTTACCCAAATCCAGAGAGAAGAGTGATGAAGAGATATGCATTGTTTTGGACATGTTCACATGTCTACTGTGCAGATTTTACTTTGCCTAACTGTTACAAGGGTTTCTTTCTCTTGGTTAACTGAGGTGGAAGAAGAATTAGTAATGATGATACCAAAAAGGGGGAGGGAAGGTCACTGGGACATTCTTTTAAATGCAGAGAAACAGTAAGTTCATAAGGACACAGAGAGACAAACAGGATATTTGAAAAATTAGAATTTATTATGAATATTTTTTAAAAAGCAAGGAGTGTGAAATGGAGATTCATGGTTTATCTAGAATCTTCTTTTGTTTTATGACCTGTTTATGGAAATGATTCTTTTTTCCCTTTCTTTCTTGGTCCTTACGTTCATTATTTTAAAAAATAAAATAAAAGGTAAACATCAGAGGACTTGAACCTATATCCTCCAACATCACAGCCCAGTGAAACCATAGGCCTCTGGTTTAAGAAGTATGTTATATCATGGATACAAAAATAAAGATTTCAGAAAATCTTTTAAGGTAATTAAATTAGGGAAGAATTTTATATCTATACGCTCCAATGTGAAACTTCAAGAGACGAGACAATTGGTTACTGTCCTTCATTTCTGAAGATGATCAAAATCATATCACTATGTCAGGGTCAATAGTGATCTGTCAGTGGCTGATCGGACCAACCTGACCTTGGAAGGTTCTAACACAGGTCAGGCACAAATAGTCCATGTGAACATCTGGAGTGAAGGGTTCTCTAGATCTGCACATCTCACATTTCTTTTGAGTTACTGCAATTCTGCTTTGCTAAGAGAGCACAGTGCCTTCTCTGATGTGGGCACATCACATTAGGAACTCCTTTGCTAGTGTCTCCCATGTCACATGATTGATTTCAAAGTTCTTTAGAGACTTTGAGAGTGTCCTTGCCTCAATTCTTCTGACCTCCATGTTAGCCTTGCCTAGTATGCATTCTCTTTAAAACGGTCTTTTAGGCAAACGTACTTTTGGCATTTAAACACTGTGGCCTGTCCGTTAGAGTTGTGGTCTCTGCCATGGAGTCTGAATACTTGGCAGTTTAGCTCTAGAAATGACCTTAGTATCCAGTACCTTATCTTGCCAGGTGATCTTCAGAATCTTCCTAAAAGAAGTCAAACAGAAGTGATTTGGTTTCCTAGCATGTCACTGGCAGACGGTTGGCTCATCTCTGTAGACCTTCAGTTTAGTAGCAATCTGGTACCTCTTCTCATACTTTCCTTCAGAGCCTCCCAAACACTGAGTTAGCTCTGGCAATACTGTGCATATCAGCCTCATCATCTACATGTACATACCTGGAAAGTATGCTGCCAAGGTAGATGAACTCTACTTTGTTTAATACTATATAGTGTTCTCAAAATTCCATCCAAATAAAAACACTGTAATAATTTGATAACTATTTTGTTACAATAAAAACAACAAGCCCATTTCAAAGACTGCTGTGGCCAAGTAAATGTAATACAAAGATTCTTGGACATTGGTTAGAGTTCTTTATATATTCATTTTACCTAAACAAGTGCCAACTCTGAGTACAAACTATGATGTTAATTGAGCACTGAGGGAGACATGCTTTACGTATGTTCCCTCTCCTTATAGAATTTATGGGAGTAGAAATAATAGTATAAGAAGTACTACAATGCAATGTGAATATCACTAAATTTGGCATTAGAGGATCTGAATTGGATGCCAGCTCTGTCTCTGTCAATCTGTATAAGCATAGGTAGTCACAATTTCTCAACACTTAAAGTTGCTTCATTTATAAAATAAGGGAGCTGTACTAGGTGATCTGTTAAGTCCCTTTTAATTCTAGATGCATCACCACATTTTACGATCCCTTCAGCTCTAAATCTACAATCAAAATCCATGATAGGGTGGTGTTCCAAAAGTCCTGTGCAGTTTTAAACTATTAAAGCTATGTGCTACACCAAGACTTTGGGGACATCTTGTATGACTCATATAACAAATGCATTAAAGAGGTAAAACAAAGTGAAATCTGAGAGAAAAGGCTAGGAGGAAGGCTTCCTGAATTTGAGTTGAGCTTTTAAAGAATGGGTAGGAATTCTAAAAGGTTAGTAAGTCCGTTCATAAATAATTAATAAATGCCTGCTATGTGCTAGGCCCCATGTCAGGGGCTGAACACAAAAGGCAGTCCCTTCGCTCAAGGAGTTTAGGATCTAAAGTGAGAAACAATAAGGCAATCAATATGTACAAACAATCTGCAGACAAGATAATAAGGACATAATTAAGAGAGATAAGACACTAGACTTGAGAGGCTGAAAAAGGCTTCCTAAAGCAGATGGGATTTTAGTTGGGCCTTAAAGGAAGTGGAGGGAAAGCAACAGGCAGACACGAGGAAAGAGAACATTTCAGGCATGGGGGACAGCCAGAAAAAATGCCCAGAGCTGACAGATCAGAGTGCCTTAGTCACAAAACAGCCAGAAGACCAGTGCCACTGGATTGAATTGCATGTGGCAGAAAATGAAGTGTAAGAAGACTGGAAAGGCAGGTGGGAGCTAGGCCCGGAAGGACTTTGAATGCCCAGCAGAACATTTTGTATTTGGTCCTGGAGGCCCAAGGGAGCTTCTTTAGTTTACTGAGTGGGGGAAGGGGGAGAAGTAACATGGTTTCACATTAGGAAAATCATTTTGGTGCCTGAATGCAGAAGGTTTTGGAGTGCAGAGAAACCTGAGGCAGGCAAACCTATCAGTAGGTTACTGTAACAGTCCAGGACAGGTGATAAGAGTCTGCAATACAGCAGTATCTGGGGAGAGAAGGAGATATATTCCAAAGGGGAAATCGACAAGCCTTGGCAGTAGATTACATGTGTGAGACAGTGAGAAATTGAGGAAAATACCTAACTTGTGAGACTGGACGGTGTTGCCCACTGCAGTAATAGATAAGGTAGGAGCAGAGGAGGCTCTGAAGGGAAGGAGTGAGGCTTTGGACATGTTAATTTTAAAATGTCTACTGGATATCAAGATATTCAAGGTATCTGATGCTAAAGCAAGACGGAGATGCAAGATGAAGGCTGGACAGGTAGATCCAATGCGTAAAAATGATCGGAACTGATGAGTACACATGGTAAAACAATATAAAAAGAGAAGGAGGCCCAGCATAGAATCTCATGGGATACCTACAGCAGAGAGATCAAAGGGAATGAAAAAAGGGGAAAGTATGTGAAAGAACAGTGTGAACAGAAAGCAAGAGACAATGAATAATTCCGTTTGTGGGCACACACACACTCCAGAGAAGAGAGTAATTTGAGATATGCCTGGAAAGGTACTGTGGCACCAGTTGAGGGCCTGAAGTGTCTGGAGGAGCTCACTCAGTAGAGAACTACTGAAAATTTTTGAGCAAAGAAGTGATACAATTTATTTTAAATAACTTTGTGGGTCCAAGTGTCTTTTATAGCAAATGAATTACTACTTCCCACCTATGTAATGATTCCATGGCAAGAAATTTTAAGAAAAATAATTTTAAAAATTATAACTGATACTCTAGAAATGTGATGGAAAGGTTGTTACTCAATATTACAAAATTGCATCAAATTTTTCTCTTGAAAGACAGGGGGGTGGGGAGGAGCCAAGATGGCAGAGTAGAAAGACTCGCTGTACGCTAGCTCCAAACCCACAGGCCATATATTTTCTATAGAAAGAACTCCCCACAAATTCTGGATCAGTGCAAGCCGCACAGAAACACAGTGGAAGAGATTGCGTTCCAAAGAGTTCTGGAAAGCCATCCCCAGGGGGCCGTCCTGCACCAGACGTGGAACCCACCCCTGTGCTGCCCTGGCCACGTGGCCCCAGAGGAGCAGATCAGAGAAGGTTTCAGGGATGGAACCTCCAGCGGCTGTGAAGGTCCCTCCACCCACAGGCGCTCCAGGTCAGTGAGAAAGACTTCTGGGCTGGCCGAGAGGGAAGCGGGGTGTCTCTGTGACTCGGGCCCCCTCCGGGAGGCAGCCACAGAGGGCACGGCAGAGGCAGCGGTAGGGCCAGAACTCCCCAAGCAGACAGGAGCTCAGGGCCATTACTGAAGATCTCTGCATAAACCCCCTGAGGGAACTGAGCCTGAGAGGCGGCCCTGCCCCCTCCTGAGCACCAGAACTTAAGCTCACATTGAATAGCAGCCCTGTCCCCACTAAAAGCCCTGAGGCCGGGGAGCAGCATTTGAATCTAAGACCCCAAGTACTAGCTGGGCAGTTCTAGGAGGGGGTAGAGAGGAATCTCAGAAGTCAAGTAACTGCCTGGGAAAATGCCCAGAAAAGGAAAGAAAAATAAGACCAAAGAAAGCTACTTTCTTGGGGAAGAAATGTTTCTTCCTCCTTTCATTTCTGATGAGGAAGTACAATGCTTGCCATCAGGGAAAGACGTGGATGTCGGGGCCTCTGTATCCCAGACATCCCAGGTGGATGTCCGGTGGACTCAGGCCATGGAAGAGCTCAAAAAGGATTTTGAAAATCAAGTGAGACAGGTGGAGGAAAAAATGGAAAGAGAAATGAGAGAGATGCAAGAAAAGCATGAAAAATGGATCAATACCTTGTTAAAGGAGACCCAAAAAAATGCTGAAGAAAATAACATCTTGAAAAATAGGCTCACTCAATTGGCAAAAGAGGTTCAAAAAGCCAATGAGGAGAAGAATGCTTTCAAAAGCAGAATTAGCCAAATGAAAAAAAGAGATTCAAAAGCTCACTGAAGAAAATAGTTCCCTCAAAATTAGAATGGAACAGATGGAGGGTAATGACTTTACGAGAAACCAAGACATCACAAAACAAAACCAAAAGAATGAAAAAATAGAAGATAATGTGAAATATCTCATTGGAAAAACAACTGACCTGGAAAGAAGATCCAGGAGAGACAATTTAAAAATTATGGGACTACCTGAAAGTCATGAACAAAAAAAAGAGCCTAGACATCATCTTTCATGAAATTATCAAGGAAAACTACCCTGATATTCTAAAACTTGCCCAGAGGGCAAAATAAATATTGAAGGAATCCATCGATCACCGCCTGAAAGAGATCCAAAAAGAGAAACTCCTAGGAACATTGTGGCCAAATTCCAGAATTCCCAGGTCAAGAAGAAAATATTGCAAGCAGCTAGAAAGAAACAATTCCAGTATTGTGGAAATACAATCAGGATAACACAAGATCTAGCAGCTTCTACATTAAGGGATCGAAGGGCATGGAATAGGATATTCCAGAAGTCAAAGGAATTAGGACTCAAACCAAGAATCACCTACCCAGCTAAACTGAGTATAATACTTCAGGGGAAAATACTTCAAGCATTCTTGATGAAAAGACCAGAGCTGAAAAGAAAATTTGATTTTCAAACACAAGAATGAGAAGAAGCATGAAAAAGTAAACAGCAAAGAGAAGTCTTAAGGGACTTACCAAAGGTGAACTGTTTACATTCCTACATGGAAAGACAATATTGGTAACTCTTGAAACTTTTCAGTATCTGGGTAGTTGGTGGGATCACACACACACACATACACACACGCATACACACATGTACACGCATACACACATGTACACACGTGTGTGCACACACATACAGAGACAGAGAGCACAGAGTCAATTGAATAGGATGGGACCATATCTTAAAAGAAATTAAGGTAAATGGTGAGAGAGAAATGTAGTAGGAGGAGAGAGGGTCAAAAGGAATGGGGTAAATTATCTCTCATTCAAGAGGCAAGCAGGAGACTCTTTAGTGGAGGGAAAAAGAGGAGAGCTGAGAAAAAAACATGAAGTTTACCCTCATCACATTAGACTAAAGGAAGGAATAAAATGCACACTCATTTTGGTATGAAAACCTATCTTACAAGGAAAGTGGGGGAGAAGGAGATAAGCAGGGTGGGGGGGATTATGGAAGGGAGGGCAATGGGAGGAGGGAGCAATTTGAAGCCAACACTCTTGGGGAGGGACAGGATTAAAAGATAGAATAGAAACAATGGGGGGCAGGATAGGATGGAGGGAAATATAGCTAGTCTTACACAACAGGACTATTATCGAAGTCATTTGCAAAACTACACAGATATGGCCTATCTATGAATTGCCTGCCTTCCCAAAGGGAATGGGTGGGGAGGGAGGGATGGGGAGAATTTGGAACTCAAAGTTTTAGGAACAACTGTTGAGTATTGTTCTTGCTACTAGGAAATAAGAAATACAGTTAATGGGGAATAGAAAGTCATCTGGCCCTACAGGACAAAAGAGAAGATGGGGACAAGAGAAGGGAGGGATGATAGAAGAGAGGGCAGATTGGTGATAGGGGAAATTAGAATGCTCAGTGTATTGGGGTGGGGGGAAAGTATAAATAGGGAGAAAATTTGGAACCCAAAATTTTGTGAAAATGAATGTAAAAAGTTAAGTAAATAAATTAAATTTTAAAAAAAAGAAATAAAAAAAAGAAAGACGGGGATAGGGAATAAATTTTTAGAAAAAAACCTGGAAATCCTTTAATTACAATTAAAACATGATTGAAGAAATCTTTTAGAATTCTCTGATTCCTTAGAAGCAGGGCACAGCCAGAAGTGGTGTCACAGAAACAACCAATGCAAAGGGCAATAAACCCAGAAGAAAATGTCCATGCTTCTTAACAATGAATGAACAGAACATGCTGCTTATGATAAAAATATGACAAACAAAACAAAATATCATTTTTAGAAAAGTATGTATTTCAAACTTCATATTTTCTTCTACAGACTTCACTTAATATCAACTAATTTATGTGTTGCTAACATACATGATGGTTACTTTCTGTTTACAAACCAGTTTCCTGCTCAGACCACTGAATGTGACATTTTAAATGACTGACAAATTTTCCAGTGCTTTTCTTAATTTAAACTTTCAACTCAAAATAATTTATTCATTTATTTTATAGAGTATGTCGATTTTTGAACTATTGCTATTCATCCCCAAGATAGTTCAACAATACTGCTGTTCTGTCAAATTACACCAAAAATTTATAATCACAATTTAATAGAAAATGAAACAACAAAAAGTCGGATCTAAATTAATGGTAATCATTCACATTTTTAATAATCTAAATAAAACTGATTTGGAGTGGCATATGCATTCTATGGTATTGTCATTTTTATTAAACAACATAATTCAATAAACTTCTATTTAGTTAACAGCTCAGAATGCACTGAAACAAAGCAACTAATAAGATTAGGAAAAAAAATTAACAGAAAAAAGATACCCTGTTCTGACCTTTTAATGACCTTACATTTATTTTATGCCAACTAAGAATGCTACAAAAAGGCAATCTTTCGGGAACCTACTATATAAATTCTACTAAATAAAATGTTAATTGATATGATACAGACAAAGAAAAATATACAAATCATCTATTTTACATATTTATACTAAACTTGAATTTTTAATACAAAAGCATTCTAAATAAATTAGATTTCATCTTTAATAAAGAAGAAAGAAACTCTATAGAAAGACAAAAGTTTCCAAGTCAAAATAGGGTTAATATGTTAAGATGTTCTAAAAAACATTTTTGCTGAAAAGGTAAAACGTTTAGGATTCACAGTATTTTATTCGTAATGGAGACAGCTTTCAGTCAATCAATCAATCAATCAATCAACATTTATAAAGTATTTACTATGCACCAGGTGCTGTGCTACCACTAGGAATGCAAAGAGGCAAAAGATGAACCCTGCCCTTGAGAAGCTTACAGTCTATTGGGAGAGGCAAAAAACAAATTGTACAAACAAGCTGATACAGGAATACACAGGAAATAATTAATAGAGGGGAGATACTAAAATTGAGAGGGGATGGGAAAGGAAATTTTAAATGACTTTAACAGTTGGCAAAATCATCCTTTTCTTCTTTATCAAATGAACACTGAATCAAAGTCACTGTTGTCATGGAAATATATAAATAGGCTTTATCCCAAGATAGCTTTGCTGCATATAAATAACCTTGGTTTGCTTTTTTAATTGTTCTGTACAAATTTAAGCCAGGTATTTGAAATGAGCTTTTAGTAAGGACAATTCATTTTATTAATTAAAAAAAAAAATCAAATGGGGCAAGGACTTAAGAAATAGTACAAGACTGACTTAACTATTTCTTAACATTACTTGTCCTTATCTTCAAAAGTAATCACATATTTTAACTCTTTATAAAAGCAAAGTTTATTTTTTCTTTCCTTTCTTATTTTCCTTGGTTTCTTTTCCTCTCCCTTCCTCTCTCCTCCTTCCCTCCCTCCTTCCTTCCTTCCTTCCTTCCTTCCTTCCTTTCTTCCTTCCTTCCTTCCTTCCTTCCTTCCTTCCTTCCTTCTTTCCTTCCTTCCTTCCTTCCTATGACTGTACCAATAGCTTTAAAGAATGTTCTCTGCTAAAGAATCTGTCTCTCCTCTGTAATTTTCACTCTTGGAGAGGTTCAACGACTTGTCCAGAATCTTGAACCCAAGTCTTCCTGACTGTGAAGTCAGTTCTTTGCCCACCATCACACCTAGCCTTTACATATAAAATTACTGTTTAAACAACAATAGAGAAAAATTGTTATTATTCGACACCGAACTTCTAAGGAAGGAAATATGATGATATTTTTAAGCGCTTAACAGATCATGAGGGTGGTACAAAATTAGTAGTTTAAAATGTAATAGGGCCATGTAATTTCATCTTGAAACAATATTAGCTATTTGTTACACAAGTTAAAAAACACGCTGAAAGGAACATAAATAATAATAAATATCTTACTCAAATGAATTCTCACTTAGAAAGTCATGGTTACTGCTTTACTTCAAAGAATGTTTTACTTGTTTAAAGAAGTCTGGAGAAAATTCATATATACATTGTTTCTCAAGTACAATCACAGATAATATTAATCTGAATAAGGATTTAAAAGCTGACAAAAACATTAAGCAATTTTAATCACCTTTACTAAATTACATTTCATTGTGCTTACTTAAAATCAAAACACTACCTTTACCACAAGTTTCATAGCACTAGAAGTTAACCACAGCTCAAGAAGTTAACCACAGAAGACTTACGCCTATTTTTGGAAATGACAGTACACATTCATTCACAAGTTTATTTCAGAGAGAATTGTGCTAGGTTGGCAAATCATAAACAGATTCGTCTCTATCAATTTTGGGATCAGGAAAATATTCAGACTGTTCAATATTCAATATCTATTCACACTGTTCAAAACATGAGAGTATACTAAGTCTGCTGGAACAAGGAATGGAAAAACCACAGCTATCCTAATCTAGTGCCAAGTAAAGTAATAAATCAGGCTGAGGTCAAACCACACTCCAGAGCTTTTAATTTGTACCAGAGAGAATAAGATTAACATAGCTATTTCTGTGAAATAATCTCTTTCAGAATGATGCAAAAATATGGCTATTAACACAGTAGTTTTAATACAATATAATTTTATGTCCTTCCCTCTCCCCCCAAACAGAAGACACGTTAATAAAAATTGGCTATTCTTTAATTTTTTCCTAAACTACTTCAGCACAATATAAGATTTCTTCCTAAGTTGTAGTGGAGCAACAACAAAAGGCAACTAATAATAAATATTAAATCAGGAAATCCTCATTGTCAGACATGAGTAACCACAGTGAAAAGCATGTTACATAAATAATTTACTCAAGGCCATTCAAATCCTGATTCTGCAACATAGGAACTTGAAGAAACTGATTTCTTGAAATACTTTTCACAACCTAAGTATATTTACTCAAAAACTTTTTACACATGTGTACCATTATTAGAGTAATGGCAAATATTAACTGTGAAATCTAGACACTAATGTTCAAAGATAAAGCAACTGTCATAATGTTCATGATGAAGACTAAGGATGTCAGACACATTTACATGAGCTGATGCCATTTTTAAACAGCCTATTTGACTCTCATGATGCACTCGTTCTTAAAATCTTGCTACTTTGGAAAAAGAGCAGTGGTGAACAATTAATTTCTTTGGGTCTGTTTCCTTGTCTTAAAAATGAAAATTGGACAAGATGATTCTCTAATGTTAAAAAACTTACAATCGTTGATGATTTACTTAGTTTCTCTATGTAATCACTGAACCAGAAAACAGTTAAATGCTAAACTGCAAATGGAGCAGAAATTCTGAGCAGGTTAGTGAAGTATAAATTCAACTCAACTCAACATTTTTTTTTTTTTAGTGACTACAATGCCTACGGCACTGTGGTAGGGTCTTGAGCAGTGGTTCTCAAAGTATGGTCAAAGGAATCTTGGTGGTTCAAGAGATCCTTTTGGGGGTCAGATCAAAACTATTTTCATAAAAATTACTAAGAAATTTTAGTCTCTAACATGACAAATGCTAATTTATTTTATTTAGCAATAATTCACATAAACAAAAGCTTTTCAGAGAGTTCTCAGTATTTTTTTAGGGGTTAAAAGGTATTGAAATCAAAAAGTTTGAGAACCACTTCTATAGAGGATATAAGATGAAATAAGACATAGTACTGCCCCTCAAAGAGCTTATATATAACTCTTTCAAAGAATAAGAAAAGACTACAAATAATACCACTCCAAATATTATAATTCTTAGGAGAGATCAAATATCAAAGTATAAAAGATTCAAGGAGAAAAGTTCACTGCGAGAGATGACAAGATGATAGATTTTGAAAGAATCTTAGCTATCACTAAGTTTGACTACCTAATTTTGTAGAAGAGGAAAGTAATACCAGTTAAATATAAATTATTTGACTGTCAGAGAATGAGTTGGTATCAAAAATTGGAACAAGAGAGTCCAGACGCCATACTGTTTTCACTATACCATACAAAAAACAGAGAACGCCTGCCCTCAGACCCCCCACAAATTTTTATACTCTGAGTTATTTCTCTTTATTCTAAGCAATTAACTTTTGTCCTACCTGGAGAAAATCCTTGAAGGGTAAGTATGATCTACACGGTCAGAGAAAAGAGGAAATGCATTTCATATTTTCATCATTCTTATTAAAATGATAAACACAAAAAACCAAAATAAAATGATAAACATTAAATATAATTCTCAACTTGTAATAACTAAAAACTCATAGTAAACATAGTATATGCAGCAGATAATGACAAAATGAATGTACTAAACATTGCAGAAGCTGTGAATCAGAAAGTAGTATGAAAAAACACTGGATAAGGTCGTGTGAGCCCCTACTGTGACAAAAAATGATGACTGCGAAGTTTGAACTTCACTAATTGGAGCCACAGTAAACAGCAGAGATGTATGCAAGGTAGATTGGAAGGAGTTAACTTAGGGTTTAAAAGAAGAGAACCTAATGATGATACCAATGATTCCAGCGTGGATGACTCCAAGAGTGATAGTACTTAGAAATGATGATAAATGGGAATAGTTTGGGCTAGCTTACAAATACAGAGATTATGTTACTGATTCACTATCATGAAATTGTGTTTTTACTAATAATAGTAACAGATTTATCAAGATCCTTTTCCATGTGGCCTTTTCACAGTCTTTATTCTCTCTGACTTTTCTGCAGCATCTGACCTTGCTGATAACCTTTCTTCCTGGATACTTTCTTTTCTCTAGGTTTCTCCTGTACCACTCTCGATCCTCCTCCTACCTACCAGACTGCTATGTCTCAATTTCTTTTGCTGGATCCTCATCCAAACTACACCCTGTAGATGTACAGTTCCAGCCTGGTCTTTTTTCTCTTCACCTTTTTATATTACTTCACTTGGTGATCTCATTAAGCTCCCATGGATTTAATTAGCACTTTTATGCTAATGATATTCAAATCTACCTATTCTGTCTAAAACTAGGTACTCATTCCCAGTCTTGCATCTCCAACTGCTTATCTCTTAGTTTACTATGCGATACTATCTAAATATGTTTGAATATGGCATGAGGCCATGGGTGTTCAGTAGAGATATCTTAAACTCAACATACCCAAAACCTAATTTACTTCCCCTTGAATCCTCATCCTTCCCTGCCATATTCCCCATTACTATAGAGGGTAATGCCATCCTCCCAGTCTCTAAGACTTGCAACCTAGGTATTATGCTCAATTCCACACTCTTTCTCACTCTTCCCCATTCCATCTGTTGCCATGGTTTGTCAATTTCACCTTTGCCATCTCTCATATATATGCCTGTTTTACCCCTTCGACACCACCACCACTATAGTGCAGTCCCTCGTTACCTCATGCCTAGACTAATTGATCTGCATGCCTCAACTCCTTCCCCACTCCAATTCCTCTTTCATTCAGACAACAAAGTGATTTTCCTAAAGCAGAAGTTTGATCATGTCACTCTCTCATCCCGTCTACTTTTAAAGCCCCCAAAATCCCTCCAGGGACTCCATATTATGTACAAGTTTAAATACAAAATCCTCTGGCATTCAAAACCATCTAGAGCCTAGCTCCTCCTTCTCAGTCTTCTTGCACTTTACTCTCTGTCACATACTTTTCAACTTAGTGACACTGGCCTCCTGGCTGTTCATGAAGAAACCACTTTCAGATCTCAGCTCTGGGCATTTTCTCTGGCTGTCTCTCATGCCTGGAATGCTCTTCCATCTCATCTCTGCTCATTGCCTTCCCTGGATTCCTTTAAGGTTCAAACAGAATTGCTATCTTCCATTGGAAGCCTTTGTCAGCCCCTCTTAATTCTACTGCCTTCTCTCCTAATTTCTGTTTAGTTATCTCAGTTGTATCCAACTCTTCGGGACCCCATTTGGGGTTTTCTTGGCAAAAGACAGTGGAGTGATTTGTTCTCCAGCTCATTTTACCAACTAACCTGTACACAGCTTGTTTGTATATATCTATTGCCTTACTGTTTCTCCCATTAAACTGCAAGCTTCTGTAATGTTAATGTAAGGTTGATGGTGAGTAGGAGCAAGAGTTAAAGATATTCCCCACCCATTAATGGGCCTCAGATACCTATTGTTAATTTCTAATGAGGTATTGGTCAGGAGGGTTGTATATACATATATATATATATATATATATATATATATACACATATATATACACACACACATATATACATAATATATATGTATACACACACACAGAGGTGAGGTTTTACTTTGGGGCTTATTATTTAGCTGAAGGTTTGAGTGGCAGATGAGACTCTGGGAAGCTGCAAAGGAGCCTCCCAGCTTTGAAAACCCAGACACTGGTGCATCTCTCTCTGGTAACGATGTATATATTGTCCATGATCAGACAGTGGAAGCCCTGTCTGTTCGTAATTTCTGTTTGTATTTTCTCTGAAGTTCAGGGTGCTGATTTTTTCCCCTGAAGTAAGTGAATGATATACGTGCTTGATTAAAGTGGATTGTTGAGCCCTCAAAAGTCGCTTTCCTTTTAGAAAAACAGATCTAAGAACCTGTGCAGCAGGCATCCTGGGCATGATAGGGTCCTTGCTAATACAGCTCCTTGAGTTGCAGGGGCTGTCTTTTGCCTTTCCTTTTATAGCCATCCCTTATCATGGTGCCTGGCAGTTGGCAGGTGCTCAATAAATGTTTCTTGACTGAAATCCATACAAATTGTCTGTCTATATTTCTCATAACTTAAAAAATGTACTAATAAGAGTAGCAGCCAGTATGAGGGTAATCTATGGCTATATTACAGACAATGCTATAAGGTCTTCATGTGGCCACTTCCCTGAAAATGGGAAAGAAAGGTATTATTCCTGAGAAAGATATTTTCAGGATTAAATATATTAAATAAAGAAGAAAAGTGATCATGAATGTTGTTAGTATCTACACTGTGTAAGTGTTGCTTTGAGGATACAAAGATGTAATATACAAGTCTGTGATAACGATAACGTATTATATAATCAAAGCTAATAATAAAAGCTAGAATTTAGATGGAGTCTATTATTTGCCAGAGACTGTGCTAAGTACATTATAAATATTATCTCATTTGATCCTCACAAGACCTCTTGAGAGGTAGATGCTATTATTATCCCACTTTTACAGTTGAGTAAAGTGAAGCAATCAAAGTTTAAATGACTTTCCTAGGGTCACACAGGTAATAAATGTATGAGGCTGAATTTGAACTCAGGTCTTCGTGACTCCAATCTCAGAGCTCTACAAACACATTATTTAATAGCTAGTACACTAATGTTACATGTTACAGATTTGGCAGTGAGTCCCAGGGAGGTTACTGATAAAAAGTCATAAAAGGTTGACATAGTGTCAATAGGAATTAAATTCACTTGATTTGATGTCATTTGATTCCTACTCCAAAGTTCTTTGATTTTACTCTACACCAACTCATGAACAATTATTAAAGAATGAACAGAATGTTTCCTCATTTACATGTATTTAGGGAAAACACAATAGTGACAATATACCACCTTGAACCATAGAGGTAGAATATTTGATTGTGTGCCAGGAAATGATAGTCATTCCAAAGTTCTTACTAATTAGCTGCATAACATCAGAGCCTCAGAGTCTTTATCAGTAAAGTTTAGGGTGCTTCTAGTTGATTTCTAATGTCCCATCTAGTTTCAAAACTCCATACTTTATGATATATTTTTCAAAAATTCCATAGGATAAGGTTATCAAACATTCAGATGTTAACTATTTTACCATTAATGTTTGGGCTTTTAGCCACAGCAACTCATTTTCCAAACACTGTATTGAGTAGTTTAAAAAAATACAGCAGAAATAAAATGAGTGAACGAACATTCTATCAAAAAGTCTTCCAAGAAACCCTCAATACTACTGTCAAAGAATACAATTTGAAAATCAACGTGCATTTGAAATTATACTACATGACATTTAGGCCATAAATTAAAGGGAAAAACTGTAGTACGAAATATTAAATGCTTCAGATCATTCAGAAGTAAAATTAAGATTTGAACCCCAAAACTGCAAGATGTTTATCTGATAACTAACGTGATATGACTGAAACACATGTGAATTATGGCATGAGAAAACTACGTGCCATTTTAGCTAGGTCAATCTCAGTAGGGAACAGTATAATAATATAATAACTATCCTTTAAATGGACAGTTAAAAGACTCTAAGAAAATAAGATTTTAAAAAAAAGAGACTGGTAAAATTTCAGCTCCTAAAAGGATACTATTTTGTTCAGGTTGTTCATCTGTTCTACTTTGGTTAAAGAGCGAGAAAAAGAAAATTGAAGCTGGTGGTGCTTTTCTTTGCATATGAGATGACTGTGCTATCTACAGTATAAGTCAGTCAGCATACAGCACAAATGCTCATTCTGTTGTTCAGTTGTGCTCACCTTTTCATGATCCCATTTGTGGTTTTCTTGGCAAAGATACTGGAGCCGTTTGCCATTTCCTCCTCTAGCTCATTTTACAGATGAGGAAACTAAGGTAAACAGGGCCAAGTGACTTGCCCAGGGTCACACAGATGATAAATATCTGAGGAGAGATTTAAACTCAGAAAGATTTCATGATTCTAGGGCTGGCACTCTCTCCATTCCACTACAATGCCTAACTGTTCTCATCGCAGAAGATATAAAAAGTTTAGGTAATTTTCTAAAACATACATCTCCTTCCAAAATAAATGCGTAAGGCAAAAACACATCAAGTCAGAAGTTTAAGGGAATGGGAAGGAAGAAGTATGGAAAAAACAAAAAAGTAAATATAATTTGCAAAAAAAAAAAAGCATTACAAATTATCGTTACTTGGGATAGATACATTTTTATTGTAAAGACAAAGTCTGTATATGGATGTGTTTATATACACATATGCATGTATACATATACAATGTAATACACACACGCACACATATATATGTTATATATATATGCACAATATGTATTAGACTGATTTATGGAACATAAATATCATGAAATGATAAATGATAAGTAACACAAAAATGGGCATTCTTATAGAAATCTATGTGGCTAAATGATAAGCAAAGAGAGAAGCAGAATACTGAGGTAATTTTTACAAAAACTCAAGAAAAAGTTTGTTTTTATTTTGTATTAATAAGTTCTAATTATTTTCCTTTAGTATATATCTACTATGAACATTTAAAAACTGCAAAAAGCCACATCACATTATTTAATTGGGAAATAATAAGAAACTACTGAAGATTACATTTGAAAGAGGACACAGCTGAGTATTAGCCTAAAAGGAATGGCTAGCCAGAATTTGAAAGATTAGAATGGGAGTTTCTTGAAGGCAGGGATTTCTTTGTAGCTTCAGAGTTTAGCACAATGCCTGGAAATTAGAAGTAGTTACTAAATACCTCTTAACTGACTGACTTAGATTGCATATGAATGTTAATAGGTAGAAAAAACAGGTAATAGGTAGAAAAAGTAGGTTTGGCTGGCATTACACACATACACACACATACATACACAAACATCTTTTTTTAATTTAGAAGAAATGATATATGTAATATATCATTTATATCACACCATTTACATTATGTGTATAAACTAATTTTTCCCAAATTTAAGGATATGAGGCTAAAATTTATATTTTCAACTGAACTGAAAGGAAAGATAAAGATGGCAAAGTGACATATCTAGACTCTTTCTATAGAGTTTTCAGCCTGCCATCATACAATACTTAGCAATTGACTTGATCTTTTTAGGTTTCAAAATCATCTGTCTCCCAGTAATTTCTCTGAAATTAATAATACTTTGTTTATCTTTCTGTATAAAGTAACACATGGTATTAATATATTTAAATAACATTATATAATGATAACCATATCCTTTTCCAGAATAATAGCTAATAATTTAGAAAACATTATTTTATGAATGTGGCAAAGCTCCAAAATGTTTCAGGTGTCTGCAATGTGTATGTGTGTGTGTGTGTGTGTGTGTGTGTGTGTGCGCGCGCGCACATATGGAAAGCTTTCAAATGTTTTCTACATTTGACAGAATTGATATCAAGAACCAGGGGACTTCCAGTTCCTAGAGCCAAGATGGCGGAGTGACTGGTAATTGTTATCTCCCTCCCCATGTTGACCTTGATGAGCCCAGAGAATATCTCCTTAGGAAAAGCCCTGGAACAGTGAGAACAGCAAAAGGGGTATACAGACTCTTAGCTCATGAGGCTAGAAAGATCGCTAAGGAAGGTTCCTCTTGCTGTGACTTAAGGGAACCAGTGCAAGATCAGAGCTGTTCCACACAGCCCCACCTAAACAAACCGGGAGAAGATCCTGAGCCCCGGGCGGTACGAAGCCAGCAACTGCCAACACCAGGACCCCAGGTGTGCCTCAGCACCCCAGGGGAATCAGGAAGACACTAGCTCAGAGAGGATCACCAACCACTGAGCTTGCCTATGCTCTAGATCAGTAGAGGAGACCTCCAGTGGCCCATCCCTCCTCCACACTTAATGAGCTACCTCCAGGATAACTGTGGGGAAAGCCAAAAAGACCTCACCTGGCCTCTGCTTTCCAACACCAGCCAGCTCAGCACCAGTAAGCTGCAGCATTTTAGCTTCTAGCTGAAAGAACCAGGGGCCACAAAACACAAAGCCTCAAATTTTAGGCACAAGAACTGTGGGACAGAGTTCCCTGTGCCCCAGACACAGAGATCTACTTTAAAAGTCAGGAAAAGGGTTATTTTCATGAGTAAGAAGCAAAGCAGAAAAGAAAAGACCAGAGAATCTTTCTATGGGGACAAGGACCAAAACATGAAACAGGTCAGCATTGAGATTGTACTTCCATCTGAAACTTCAGAAGGGAATATGAACTGGTCTGAAGCACAAAGAGTCTCCTTGGAAGAGCTCAGGAAGGATTTTAAAACTCAGTTTAGAGAAATAGAAGAAAAACTGACCAATGATTTTAAAAATATGAAAAAAAGAAATCATAGAAGAATTTAAAAGGACAATTTGGACAGATGGAAAAGGAAGTACAAAACCTAACTAGAGAAAATAACTCCTTAAAAGGAACAATTAGGCAGATGGAAAAGGAGATACAAAAGTTAACTGAAGAAAACAATTTGATAAAATAGAATCAGGTAAGTAGAAGATATTCAAGAAACAGAGAGAATATTTGCAAATTTCCTTTTCCTCGTCTCAGTTTTCACTTTTAAAGGTGGGAGAAATGTGTAAAGATAAAATGGGGAGATTAGAACAGACCTAAAACAAAATGAAGGTAATTATTTACACTTCACTAGTTAGACAAGGATTTATTTATCCCTAATCTCTATTTTCCAACTTTAGGCAAGTTTCCTATTCAAAACAAGCCATGTTCCCCAAGACTGGAGTAATCTGAGGGTTGTTAATATTAACTTAAAGTGGCATTGGTATAAACTCTTTTGAAAGACTTTTTTAAGGTCCATATAAATTAAGTGCATTGATTCCCCAATGATCAGCGAGAACAAGAGATTAGAGCAGGAAAGAAACCACAGCCGTGGGTTGTAATCAGATTTCTCCATGTTATTTCACAGGTGCACACTATTGAGGACAAACAGTGACATAATAAGAAAGTGCAGAGAAATCAGCCAACTAATAAACATTTTTTTCAACTGTTTATTCTGTGTTGGGGACAACGCCAGAGTGACGAGGACACAATGTCAAACGAACCAAGCTCTGCCTCCAAGCAGCAGCAAAAAAAAATGTTCGTACACAAAGTATACTCAAAATAAATTCAAATGTGGAAAGCTTGAACTGAATTCTGAAGGAAACTAAGGAAGTCAAGAGGCCCAAGTGAAGCCTCTTCCATCTCCAAATCCATTGCCTTTTCTACTGTACTACAGCTAGGTCCAGGTTGTGAAGGGACTTAAATGACAGACAGAGGTAATATTACCCTACAGGTAATAAGGAGTAACTGGAGTTTACTAAGGAGGGGAGCAAAATGGTCATACTTGCATTTTAGGAAAATCATTTTGGCAGTTCAGCTGATGAGTACAAATTCATCATCTCTACTTGATCAAAACAACTCAAAGCTCCCAGGATTCCAGAGTTAGTGCAGAAGAGTCACAAAGGTCATTTTGTCCAAACCTCTCATTTTGCAGGTAAGGTCATGAAACCCACAAAGGTAAGTGACTTGCCTTCATTCACAGTCTGTGTGAGAGGAAGAACTTGAATCCAGGTCTCATCAAAAGGACAGCTCTCTTATTAATAGATGTCTACACTAATATTTGGACAATAGCATTGTGTGTATGCGTGTATAGGAATCTATGTATTATATACGTGGCTGTATTTTTAAAACTGTTAAATCAAAAGACGATAGACAAGGCCTTCTTCAATAAAATTACCAAGGAAGCCCTGACTTAGTGCTTAGGGGAACTTCAATTTACCAGACATCTGCTGGAATAACAGTAAATAATATTACAGAAGATTCAATAAATTCTTATGAGTATGTCTGGAACACAACTTCCCATAGGAAAAGGAATGCTTTTTTTTAATTTTAATTAACCTATATTTGAGAAATCTGCCTAACATCTAAAAGTACCACTCAAAAGATGAAATTGAGTATTTCATACAGGAGAGAAGTAAACAGAAAAATTGATTTCAAAGAAACAGAATCTCACAAGTGTGGGGATTATTAAAGTATAATAGCTATTCTCCAATGTAGCAACCTCAAGTTAATTACCTATCTTTCTGGAAACACAATGTAGTTATGACCCAATAAAGATATCAGATCAATGGTCAAAAATCTTTGTTACACTCTCAACTCAGTCAGTCTACATTAGCTATTTGAAAATAAGACACTTTAAAAACAAAGGAAAGGGAGGCAGAGCCAATATGGCAGAGCAGAAAGATGGATCTGCTCTAGCTCTATCCCCTTAGTCCATAAAATAGCTGTAAAAAATGACTCTAAACAAATTCTATAGCAGCAGAAGCCACAAAACAACAGAGTAGAAGAGATTTCAAAAAAAATGCAGAAGAAAATAACTCCTTTAAAAATAAACTAACCCAAATGGCAAAGGAGGTCCAAAAAGCCAATGAGGAGAATAATACTTTAAAAAGCAGAATTACCCAAATAGAAAAGGAGGTTCAAAAGCTCACTGAAGAAAACAGTTCTTTAAAAATTAGAATGGAGCAGATGGAAGCTAATGACTTCAAGAGAAACCAAGAAATTACAAAACAAAACTAAAAGAATGAAGAAGTAGAGGATAATGTAAAATATCTCATTGGAAAAACAACTGGCCTGGAAAATAGATCCAGGAGAGACAATTTAAGAATTATGGGGCTACCTGAAAACCATGATCAAATAAAGAGCCTAGATTTCCATCCTTCATGAAATCGTCAAGGAAAACTGCCCTGATATTCTAGAACCAGTGAGCAAAATAAATATTGAAAGAATCCACCAATCACCTCCTGAAAGAGATCCAAAAAGAAAAACTCCTAGGAATATTGTAGCCAAATTCCAGAGTTCCTAGGTCAAGGAAAAAATACTTCAAGCAGTCTGAAAGAAACAATTCAAGTATTTTGGAAATATAATCAGGATAACACAAGATCTAGCAGCTTCTACATTAAGGGACTGAAGGGCTTAGAATATGATATTCCAGATTAAAACCAAGAATCACTTACCTAGCAAAACTGAGTACAATACTTCAGTGGAAAAATGGTCATTCAATGAAATAGAAGACTTTCAAGTACTCTTGATGAAAAAACCAGAATATACGACTTTCAGACACAGGAAGCAAGAAAAGCATGAAAAGGTAAACAGGAAAGAGAGATCATAATGAACTTACTAAAGTTGAACTGTTTACATTTCTTCAGGGAAAGATAATATTCTTAACTCTTGAGACTTTTCTCAGTATTTGGGTAGTTGGAGGGATTATATACATATAGACAGAGGGTAGAGGGTGAGTTGAATAGGAAGCGATGCTCTCTAAAAAAATAATTTTAAGAGGTAAGAGAGGAATATATTGGGAGGAGAAAGGGAGGAACGGATTGGGGCAAGTTATCTCTCATAAAAGAGCCAAGAAAAAGTTTTTTTCAATGGAGGGGAAAAGGGGGAAGGTAGGAGGGGGAAAAAGTGAAGCTTACTCTCATCACATTTGGCTTAAGGAGGGAATAACATGCACATTCAATTTGGAATGAAAATCTATCTTACATACAGGAAAGTAGGGGATAAGGAGATAAGTGAGGTGTGGCAGGGGATGACAGAAGGGAGGGCAAGTGGGAGGAGGAAGTAATTAGAAGTAAACACTTTAGGGGAGGGACAAAGTCAAAAGAGAGAACAGAATAAATGGTGGACAGGATAGGATGGTGGGAAATATAGTCTTTCACAAAATGACTATTATGGAAGTCTTTTGTATGACTACACATATATAGCCTACATTGAATCGCCTGCCTTCTCAGTGGTGATAGGTGGGGAGGGAGGAAAGGAAAGAAGTTCAAACTCAAAGTTTTAGGAACGAATGTTGAGTGCAACTGGGAAATAAGAAATACAGGTAATGGGGTACAGAAAGCTATCTTGCCCTATAAGAAAAGAGAGAAGATGGGGATAAAGGAAGGGAGGTGTGTGATAGAAGGGAGGGCAGATAGGGGGAAGGGGTAATCAGAATGCCAGGTGTCTTGGGATGGGGGAGGGGAGTTATGGAGAGAAAATTTGCAACTCAAAATCTTGTGGAAATGCATGTTGAAAACTAAAATTAAATAAATAAATTAAAAAAAAACAAAGGAGAGGAATTAAAAAAGAAAAAATAAAGATATCGACTAACATGAAAGACTTTGTGAATTGATTTGTGAAATATCAGGCAGATCATTTCAAAGGCCATTCTTATTTGTTAAAAATTATGACTTCTTTACCAAAATGCATCCATGTACATTATGTAATAACAAAAACATCTGCCTGTTCTACATTAGTAATTATTGCACTTTTATTATCATCCAGATTATTTTGGGTCGGACATTTCAGCTGCCAACAAGAAAACAGATGTGGCCAATTCTTACAAGAGCTTTTTCCCTATCGTCAACAACCAGCTTTGCCAATTCTTCCTCCACCTCCTACATAAAAATGAAGTTTCTTTAGGTCATCCTTCTCCTGTATTTTTAAGACTCAAGTGTCCTTATTACCATAGCTACAGAAAGAAAGAAAAAATAAGCAATGATTCAGACAAACACCCAATATGGTTTTTGTTATACTTTGTTGTTCTACACCTAGAAAGATGATCAATGAACCCCAATTTAAAGATTAGTTGCTTTCGTGAATGTTTTTTAATCTACATTTAATTTTTTTTACAATTATAGAAGCACAAGCATCGTGAGAGTCAAGAAGATCTCAACTCAAGTCCCATCTCTCATATGCACTGATGCTGGGCTCAAAGGCAAGTAATAATCTCTTATCCTTGAGCACTCTCTAAGACAGAGGAGCAGAGGATTTGATCAGCACAGACAGAGCAAGTTTCTTCACTGGAAACTCCTTATGCCAGTGTAATCAAAGACTCACACAAAACAAAACAACCAAAAACATCTCCCTACTATAATTGGAAGATGCATGGAAAAAAAAATCCCTTTGAATTTCTCTTCTTCTTGGTTTACACTTCATGATCAGGTAACTGGGGATGTGTGGATCCATCAACCTTTTTAGTATTTATGTCTGCCACCCAATGATTAAATAACAAGGACATACAAATACTGAGTAGACTTTTCTTTTTTCAGAGAATAAGGAATCTTTTTTGTAGAAAAGGACTTATGTAGGACTACATTTTTGAAAACCAGGTTATCACAAGGAAGTCTCAAAAGTAATTCACAAAATTTTGTCCATTCAATTTCTATTCTTTTTATTGGAAGACTATATATTCCATCATACTGCTTCTCCTTCTTACCCTTCTTTTGTCTCTTCCATTTTTTCTTCTACCTTTTATTTAATCATATTGACAGGTCAGAGGATGAAATGACTGCTCAAAAATCTTTCTGCTGTCCAGTATTTTTTTAAAGCGCAAGAACACAGCCAAAAAAGAAATTCTTATTTCATTTTTTAAATGACTGATGGGAGTGATAAGGAGTTTATTTAAATAAAAGACAGTATAATGCAAATTTACTTCACAGTAGAGTTCCAAGAATTAGCTTTCCTTTTAATCTATCTTGCTATTCTTCAATATAGGAAATAAACAAGCAAACCATGTAGCTATTTCCTACTTGGACAACCAATTAATTTACACTCACTAAAATGTTGCATTAATTTCCTATGTAAGGAAAAAATATATTATACAAAAAAGACTTACAAAAAACTACTTAAAACAACTCACTTGTTATTGCAAATTATATCGATATAGCAAAAACAGTGAGAAAAAAATCTACTACAGGTGATCACTGCAATGAAGCAAATAAAAATCAAAATAATCTCTCACATTTTCATATTGCAAGCACTGAAAATCTGGTCGCTATGTTTATATGTATATGTGTATATATGCGTGTATATATGATATATGTATGCATATGTTTACACATATAAAATATATACATACATATGTGTGTATATTCATGCTAGTTGGGTGGATATGGGTGTATATTAATGCTAACTTTATTTAGCATAAAGTTAAAAAGTCTTAGAACATAGCTCTGGTTTTCATTTCAATTACTAAATTCTACAAGTATGTTATAACAAATTGGTATAAACTCCTTTCAAGAGTTTAAAGTCATGCTTCCTACTATTTCAACACTGGTACTGCTTAGAAACCTGCATAAACAATCCATGTGTTTTCAAAAGAGGAAGTGAAAAATTGGCATCAGTTTTTTAGTTAGCTGGAGCAACTACAAACTCTTACAAAGTGCTCTAATAACATTTTGTTTCTAAACAAACAGGTTGAAGTCATGCTTCTGCAACAAATATTGAAATATATTTACTCTCTTTAAGAGCAGGCATAAATTGGGATTTATTGTATATATTTTTGTCTTAAGTTAAACTTTTTAAAAAGTCACTCCATGTTTAAGATAGATTTTAAAGAGGGAATAACTAAAGGTAACTTAACCAATTACCTAGATTATGATGTTTATCTAAAATTATGCTAGAAAACGTTGACCCATCACTTGCCTCAGTATCACTGCAAAGGCTTTACACTGTCCCCCTTCACTCCCCATACCACCTAGAATGCACATCACCTTCTTCACTTCCACCCCTGCCTTCTTCTAAACCTCGTTTAAGTTTTATCTCCTACATGAGTACCTTCTTAATATCTCGACTGCTAGTACCTCTTTCTACCTTGAAATTATCTTGTATTTTTGGAGTACATATTTTGTGTGTGTAGATGTATAAATGTTGCTTCATTCTCAAGGGTAAGGTCCTTATGAGTAAGGATTTTTAAAAGTCTTAGTACTCTGAGCAGATAGCACAGTGGCTGGCATTTAGTAGGCACTTAATAAATGCTTGTGGGTTCACTGGAGTACACGGCTACCATGTTAATGTTAGCTCACATTAATACGTTTTCTGATTTTCCTCAAAATAAATTCATGGGATATTTAATGAATTAGGAAACGGAGACTGACAGGTCTCTTGCCTAGTGGCATAACTGGGGCCAAGTTCTCCTGATTCTAAGTACTGTGTGTTTTTCACTAAATCAAGTGGTAGATACAATCTCAAAGAATATGAGAGTATACATCCCGTGAGTAACATAATAGATATATAACAAATGAATAGAAAAGCATTTAAGGGTTTTTTAAAAGTATAATCTGCAAAACATCAGTTAAAAGTTAATTTATGTTAAATGAATCCTACTTTCCCTCTGATTTCTTCTATAAAGCTGAAAGTGCTCTAGTCTTAAAAATTTAACCTCTGAATGTAATAAAAGTATATTAGTTAATGAAACAAACCTTTTAAAAGGATAATTATTTTAAATTTAACAACAGGTATTTAGTAAAAGCTAGTCCACTGTGCCAGGTGATGGGCACAAAAGATGAGATAAAACAATTCCTGCACTGAAGACACTATAACCTAGTTGCAGAGAAAAAAGCAACAACATTCTGAGATACACTATGTATGGTATCTATGACTATGCACAACAAAGGTCTCAGTAGAGTAGGATACAGAATTCACATAGAAATTGATTATAACTAGGAAGTCTCCATTAAGAACATAATCCTTAAGCTGAAAAACTGAGGGAAAACAAGTATTTTGACAGGCAGAGGTAAAGGGAGCAATTACTCCAGAGTTGGCGAACAGTACGCATTAAGCCTGTAGTCTAGGGATAGCAAAATGAGACAGGGGAACAAAGAGTAGAGGATCATAAGACCGTAGATTTAGAGCAAGGAACTTTTAAACATCATCAAAGAAACCCAATGATGTTCCCAGAGAGGTTAGATGACTCACTCAGTCGCCCAGAAACTAAGTGAAGAAGCAGGATTTGAATGCTTTCTGACTCCATTGTTCTACCCTAATAAGCTGACCCTCGAATCTGGTTGAGATGGAATCTAGAAGCCATATGGGAGCTTTGGGGCTGTTTCTGGTCATGTTGAGACCTACTGCTAAAAGACCTTGACATTTTAGTGTTAAGTGGAAAACCCTGAGTGGTCCCTTGGCCCTCCCCCTGTCTTGTGACAGCAGGAAGGGAACAGGACTAGGAGAAGGGATATCAAATCTCTTAAAAGAACAGCTCTGGAGTCAAGGCTCTTTGACTCTGACTCTCCACGTGGCATGATGTGACTTCACTGATGGGTTGGGAAGGTTGCTCTCACGTCAATTCCACTCATGTGAAAAGGCCGATGGCAACAACTTCAGCTTGTGTCTGAGTCTCGTGAGTCCTCGCCTCTTGTATTTCCTTTTCTTGAGTAGGGGACATTGTGAGTTAGAAAGGTAGAGGGATCATCAACTGCAGCAGCGGCCAGAGCCAGCTGGTATAAAGGGAAAGTTCACTGGAGTATACGGCCACCTGAATGACCCAAGCGTGACTGTTTAACTGGACAGCACTAAGCAATACCTGATAAATATAGTCTTTTCCAGACACCTTCCGCTGCCAGTGCCATCTCTCTGCCTTACATCTTACTCCTTCCATCAAATTTAATTTTCTTATAATTACCCACTTACAAGCTATTTTTTTTAACAAAATGTTCTCTCTCTGAGAGAAGAAACTGTTGCATTTCTGTCTTTGTTTCCTCATGGCTAAGACTATTGTCTGGTACTTTTAGTTGTCGTTCTAACTCTTCATGATCCCTTTTGTTTTGTTTGTAAATATACTGGAATAGTTTGCTATTTCCTTTTCCAGTTTATTTTACAGATGAGGAAATTGAGGCAAAGAGGGTTAAGTGACTTACCCAGGGTCACATAGCTAGTAAGCGTCTGAGGCCACATTTGAACTCAGGTCTTACTGACTCTAGGCCCATTGATTTATTCACTGCGCCACATAGCTGTCCCTTAATCTGGTACTTTGCAGAGGCTTAATCCCATCCCCTCCTCCCTTCAGTAGACTGTATCCTTGATAATCTCCCTTCTCTAAAATTTTCCAACTCTCACCAATTCTTTCATAAAAAATAAAAACAAGCTCTTTATTAGACCTTAACATATTCTCAAATTATTGATGAAACTCTTCCTTTTTACTCACTGACTCTATTTCCTATGCTCTAACTCATTTCTCAACCCTTGCAGCCTGGCTTCTGACATAAGTCAACTGAAGCTTCTCTCCCTAAAGTGACAAGTGATCTCATAATTGCCAAATCATATGGTCTTTTCTCAGTTTTCATCCTCCTCAACCCATCAGCTGTATTTGACATTACTGATTAACCTCTTCCTGAATAACACTCTCTTCTCTGGGTTTTGAGGCAATATTCCATCCTGGTTCTCCTACCATCAAGGTAACCCTTTCTCAGATTCCTTCACTGTTTTTCCATCTGTATCACATGCCGTAAGTGTGGTTATTTTTCAGGTTTCTGTCCTGGGTTATCTTTTCTACTTCCTTTCTCCTTCTTTCTCTTGATAACCACATCATCTGGTAGGTTTAATATCATCTGGGTACATTTCTCCCTGGAGCTTCAACCCTACATTATCAATTGCTTATTGGGAATTTTAAAGTGAATGATCCTGAGACATCTCAAACTCAACATGCACAAAACTGAACTTATGATCTTTTCTCCACTTCTGTCAAAGGTACCACTAGCTTCCTCCCAGTCTCCTAAGTTCAAAACCTCAGCATTACCTTCAGGCTCTCAATCCCCTTCATTTCACATATCCAATGATTTGCTGTTTTTATTTACACCTGATCTTTTCTCAACTTTTAACAGCTACAACCTTAGTTGAGCTCTCACTACTTGTTACCTAGTATACTGAAATGACACCTAACTGGTATTCCTGCCCAATAGCTTTCAAAACTTCATGTCATCCTATACACTACTGCCAAAATGCTTTTCCTTAAGCAGAGATGCGATACCACTTCCAAGTTCAACAAGCTCTGGTGGCTTCCAGTTGCCTCTAAGGAAAAGAAAAATTAAACTCCTCTGCGGAGATTTTAACATCCTATACAACCTGGCTCCAAGCTATCTTACCAACCTCATTAGGTATTACTTCCTTTTTCCACACCAGGGGATCTAAATAAACTGCCCTCTTTTCCTCACACATAACTCACCATCTCCTGTCTCTGTGTCTTTGTACTGGCTCATCTCCACATTGGGAATTCACATCCTCTTCATCTTTGATTCCTTAAAATTGCTTTCTTCCTTTGAAATGTAGCTCAGAGGCCATCTTCTGCATGAAGCTTTTCCTGATGTCACCAACTGCTGGTGTCTTGGTTCCCACGTTAACTTCTATTTAAATACTATCTATTCATCTGTATTTATTTACTTTATAGTCACACTGCATATCCTTATATATGTGAGTCTTCCCCTTCAGGATGCAAGATCCTAGTAGATAAGTAGGAACTGATTCTTCGTCCTAATATTGACAGGCAACAATTTTCTTGGTAAAGAGGCAAGGTCCTATTTTAATATAGAAAGAAAAGGAAGAGGAGGTATAAGAAAGAAGAAGTTTGAAATAGCTTCTGTAGGGAATCAATTAGAGAGGGTTAAAAGGAGCATCTTGCTGCAA
This sequence comes from Bettongia penicillata ogilbyi, assembly GCA_023548195.1. NCBI lineage: Eukaryota > Metazoa > Chordata > Mammalia > Diprotodontia > Potoroidae > Bettongia > Bettongia penicillata. The sequence continues at coordinate 1,695,956 of JAJHZJ010000652.1, read as the reverse complement.
TAAATAAATAAAGAAAGAAAGAACATGAATTGGTAATGTATCAATTGTGAGACTGTGGTCCATCTGAATTAACTGCCTCCTGAGGAGACAGGAAGATGTTGAGTGTATTCAAGGGCTGAGGTACGGCAACAGATGAGCAATAACAGACAAGTGGGTGCAGAAATGAGGACAATGGAGAGTTGAAATTGTGAAATATTAGTTTGATAATGAAGAAGGAGGGGAGTGAAGTCAGAGCAGGTATAATAGCTTGAGAGAATACCGAAAGGGAGAAGTGTCACAAGTCTTGATCAGAGTGAAGAACAGTTTTACGAAGAGTGACGCAGAGGGAGAAATGGAATGACAGGAGGTGATGATCATGATAGGAGCGTCTGAGCTTCTAATCAGGGAAAGATGCATACTTGTAAGTAACTGTATGACTGACTATATGACTATCCCTATGTGATGCTGAGGTGTAGCAATGGATTAGGAGATTTAAGGAGCCTGGGGAATTAGGAAGTAAAGGAACTGGAAAGAGTGTGCATATAATACTATTTTCCACTATAAAGGGAGGAATTAGGGAGGAAAGGGAGCTGAATTTGAGGAGGGAGAATTTCTTGAGGGTCATTATACTTATAGCAACCATAATTTCGACTGGGTGGCAAATTTTGATTGAGTGTACTTCTAAAAAGTTAAAGTTGCTAAGTGGAAGTGACTATGGGAACAAGAAGTATTCTGATTTCTCCAGTGGGATCAGTGTGTTAGAGAATATGAGAGAGGTACAGATCATACGAGATAGGATAGCAGGGAATGCAGGATCATTTGGGGGTAATTAAGTCTTTGTAAGGGCTGGGAAGGATTATGAGAAAAAGACTGTCAGAATGAAGGGTAGTTCACTCACTTTGCAAAAGAAATTCCACAGAACATAGAATAGGTTTGTGGGGGCAGTGTTGGACGTAGGGTGGAACAGGATTTAAGAGGATATGGATTAAACAAAAATGGAGGTTGGAGGTATTTTTTTCTTAAACGGTCTGTGAATGACTGAAACAAGGATAAGAAAAGAAAGAAAAAACAAAGGTAAGACTGGAAGGCAGATGAATAATGAAGCTCAGAGCTCTCTAATGAGTGTTGCAGATGGTACCTGGCCAGTTCTAGATAGGGTTCAACTCCTAGAGTTCAACCCTAAATGTAGGTAGAACCTCCTCTGGTCACTGGTGGAAGGGATAATGGTGGTGGAGGTGGGATGTCCTCAGGCAGAAATCGTTGGTCAGCTGGGACTGGGTCTGGGTCTGGACTTGCACAACCTTCCCCAGTCTCCTCCCACCACTTCATTTGCACCCATATTTGCTTCTGCTCTTCCTCAAGACAGCCAGAGTAGGGAATGAGAGGTAGGTGCTGGTCCCCTCAGGGACAGTTCGTGTTAGCGGCTCAAGCTCTGGGTTTGCCCAGATTGCTGCTGGAGCTGCAGGTGCTCCTCTTCCTCTTCATTAAAATGTATGCTCTTTGAAAGGAGTGGTTATTTTATTTTTTGTACTTATATCCCCAGTGACCAGTACTGTGCCTGAAACATAATCAGTGCTTAATAAATTCTTGTTCATTGATTTTAATGCTAGTTAACTGATATTTTCAAGAACCGTAAAAGATAAAGTCAAAGAAATATGTGACTGTTACAGAAAATGAAATCTTCACGTAACAACAGTAAAAGATAACATTCATGCTCTACTGTCACCCATGATCTAAAGGGTCTGGTAACTCACTGTTTTTTTTTTTTTTTAGAACTTTTTGATAATAATATTACCTTAAATTTGTACATTAATTACCATTTTACAAAGTAATTGCACGGTTATTTGATTCTCCCAATAATTCTGTGAGGTTGGCAAAACCAGCATAATTACCCCAGTTTTGCAGATGAGAAAAATAGGCCTATAGAAGCAAAGTTACTTGTTCATGGTTAGTCTCATGGCTATCAAGTCCAAGTTCAGGCTTTTTACCACTGTACCACCTACTTTCACATTTAAATTATTTCCATTTTTTCAAATGCACTCAATTACACCTTATAACAGATTTCTCAAGTCTAGTCTTCAACTTCCTTGAAATATGAAATCATGGAGATGCATTGGTGTACCCCACTTAAAGGAAAGCAACTACTGTAGAAATGTGGGCTAAATAATAATTTCACCAATACCTGAATCCTATAGTACATAAATATAAAGAGATCCTCAAGATAAAAAGGCCATTAAAATGTATTAATAGTAATCATAGTTACTTCTTTTGTTAAATTAGAAAAATTCTTTTGTTAAATTCTTTGTAATCACAAAGAAAAAAAAAACAGAAAAGCAGGAGGTCTTGAGTGTTTTTCATACAAAATAAAGTTCAATAATTTGCCATACAAATAGGTACAAATACAATTATAATGCATAAAAGAGGTTTATAAAGTGTATCAATACAAATATGCAGTGATATATACTTCAAAGCCATGTGAAATTCGTAACAAATCTAGAAAACACGGATAAAATATTGAGTCAAAATTTGCATAAAGCCAAGGAAAGATACAAAGACAGGCATTGCAGAATGAAGCAGTCACCACACGTGCTTTCTGCACAGAGAAGATATAGATATTTGCTAAACTGAAACTATCCAGAACATATTTAATCGACATAAATAAAATACAAGATTTCAAGTCTTAAATCATGTTTCGTTTGGAGTCATTCAAATGAAGAGCAAATGACAAAAAAAGCTAATTAGGATTCTTATTAAAGTATATGCATTCTTGGTAATTAAAGAAATTATAATCATCTGAAAAATTAATGACTTGATTCATAAAAGACACTTAACTGGATAATCTGTATCTGACTTAAAAGTTGAGAAAGTATTTACATGAAAATGTATCATTTCACTTTGATCTATCAAAAAATAAGATTTTTATAAATGCACCCTGAAACCCTTTTCAGCTATCAATAACAATCATTTGACCTTTCAAAGTTCACAACATATATGTAAGAAACCAACAGATAATTCAGTGACAATTTTTGGAATTTCTGTCTTAAAAATATGCAATAAAAACAAGAAACTTGTTACTTTGTTGGCAATAAATTAAGAACACACATAATCATAGATTTGGTTATTAGAGGTCATTTATTCCAACATCTTCAATTTTACCAGCTGAAAGGATTTAATAGTAATTTGTTTTTCAGTCATATCCATCTCTTTGTGACTCCATTTGGGATTTTCTTGGCAAAAATACTGGAGTGATTTGCCATTTTCTTCTTGCTCATTTTTCAGATGAAGAAACTGAAGGAAGCAAGGTTAAGTGACTTGCTTATGGTAACACAGATAGGAAGTGTCTGAGGCCAGATCTGAACTTAGGGAGATGATTATTCCTGACTCTAGGCCTGGCACTCTATCCACTGAGCCACCTAGTGTGCCCTTAAGTAGCTTACTTACCAAAGATCATTGGTAAGTAGGCTATAAGAATTTAGATTTAGAGCTGGAATTGAGCTACCAGGTTTCTTAGTCCAACATCCTCATTTAAAAGGTGAGAAACTGAGGCCATGAGAAGTTAAACAAGCAACATATTCCGGTGAAATAGTGAATATGTGGCAGAGTTGGGAACTTGAACTCAGGTCTTCTGAACACAAATTCTGTATTTTGTTTTTTTCCCTTTGTATTACACTGTTCATTCCAAAATACCAACCACTGATCAGTATTTCCTAAAACCATAACCAACATTAATTGACACTTTTTTTTTTTTTTTTGCCAACAGTGAGTTGAGATCTCTGAGATTCTTTGTGGCTCTAAAATTCAATTTTTCAGAGGTCAAAGATAACTCCCTCAGAGTCATTTCACTGTATTCATCCCTTACTACCAAAGATTGGTAAAGGGAAAACATATTACCTCATCACACCTGACAATACAAACACACTTCTGATTCAAAATCATTATGAACTATCTTGTGTTCCAAGAGAAGAACCCATTCTACTCACATCAGAACAATTAACATATTGTGATAAATATGATGATTTGTTCACTGTAAGGCTGAGAAATCTTTTCTGTTAATCACTTATGATGTACACAAACATACTTATAAAAGAAAACAATTATTATACTTCAACTGATAATAGTTCAGTGAAAGCTGAGGCCCATTTAACTTGACAGAGTAGAATGTAGTACTTCAGTGGTAGAAGCCAGATCAAAAAGAGCAGGAGGAAACTTTAATTGTAGAGTTAGAGAGAAGAAATAGTGGTTGTTCTTTGAATACATATCATGAGTCATTCCCGTTGTCACAATGTGTTGTCCAAAAAATACACGGAGGAGAGGAAAATTCTTTAAAGTGTATGATGGTAAACTATTGGTAACTAAATGGTAGTAAATGGTAGTAATGGTAACTAGATGGTAACTAAATTTAGACTATATAGCATAAAATGGTGTGTCAGTAAGTTAAGGAGCTATAATCACTCTGTGTTTATTGTTGTATTTAAAGCACAAGCCTGATTTAAGCATGATTAAGTTAATCCCTAAATTCATTCCTATTAAAGGACACGTCAAAACTTCTGGTATTAAAAGATAAACACTCTCACAATTCTATCTTCAGTCTAACTTGAGCCGAGACAGAGTACAAAATCAGAGTTGTAGCTACAGTATGTCCTAATGTTAACAGACTTTCTATACAAATCCTGACTTTGCAAAATTGCCATGATGAAAATGTTTTCTAATTACACTATAAAAACTGAGAATACAGGAAAAAATGGCAGTCCTATAATAACAATAAAAATCACTTGGAACAATATTTCAAAATCTACTTCATTGACAACACAAGTCCCATGGAAAGAGCACAAAAGGAAATCAGAAAAAACAGATAAACAAAATGTAGTATAATTATGAAATAAACTAAGACACATCTTAAATTACATATAATGTTATATATGTAAATGTATACACATGTACATATCTATGTATGTACACATATATATAAATGGTTTATGTAATTTCTAAAAGAAAAAGCAATAAAAGTTTTTGTTATAAAATTAAAATTTTATAGTTAGCTTGATCTAATAATAAATAACTACTAAAAGGTTATAGTTCTTCAGCTAAATCCACTGTTTCACATAAATATTTATGCACATTTGTCTATGTTTATATGTGTATGTAAATATAAGTATATGTGTGTGTGTATACACTCTGAAATTTAACTGCTAAACAGAAGAACTATGAAGCTGAGATGGTGGTAAAATGAAGTAAATCTGCACAATGAAAATATTACCATTTGCTGGTTTTGCAGAAAAACGTTAGAAGAAGTGAGGTGTAGTAACCATGGGTTTCCATCCTTCCTACTTTCCCTTCCAGCCATAAGATACAACTATCTTCCACTATCTACATTCCAAGCAGTTAGTGCTTCCTATCTTATTTTGAAGAGAACAAAAGCGTGGATAAGGGGACTATCAATTTTTAAACTTTACTCTTATGACATGGAATATTTTTTAAGCCGAATTCGATTGTTCTTCCTTGTTCCCCCCGCTTCCACCTGACTCATCCCCTTCTTGTTTTCCTGATCAGTTACCATCCCTTACACTCTCCTATCTCTACTTTCTCTTTTGATTTCACTGCCATGATCAGATCATGATTTGAATTCTGAAAGAAGCTTCAAATCAAAAAATGAGCAACTATTACATGTATTCATATATTAGTACCAGTAGTAGCTAATGTTATACTTCTAATTAGGGGATAGAAATTCACATTTTTTTTCTGTTTCTTCCAATCTCATGATATATTACAGTAGTTTTTCTATATATCTTATATTTATTTCATACAGCAGGTCTTATTTTTTTAATCACTGTTTGCTAGCTTGTGTTTATATTCATTGATATTTATATTCACTTGTATTTTTTTTGAGTAAACAAAACTGACACAAAAGTATGATTTCGTTTGAAAAAAAAATTGGTGAAAACCTTTGGGTTCCCTTTGGGAAAATGTTCAGATATAGATTTGTAAAAGCCTTAAAGAGTTCGAGGTCCCTGAGATGACCTGATTTGCATGTCTTGAACCCAGGTCATTCTAATTCTCACATAGGCAAACCATATATTGTCATACTGTTTCTCATATGGTTAAATACTATGAAAAATTGATAAATAAAATATATACCCTAGAATCTTACTTGGAGCCTTTGGAAATCACCAACTTCATCCTATTACTTCATTACAGAATCCTATCTACAGCACCTGTACAGAGCAAGGCCACTGCATTACCATTGCTTACACTGAAACCTGGTATCGGTCTCCTTATCCATTCCACTTCTTAGACCTAGTTCTATTCTCGAGAAACACACATAACACATTTACTCCTATTTTCACAGGACAGTCTTCCAAATCCTTGAAGAGAGATATTATATCTCTGCCTGGTATTTTCTTCTTCATTCTAAATGCCCTGTATTTTAAATAGTTCCTGACATAACAAGGTTACTCCACAGCTTGCCATTCTGAGCACCCTTGCATACTCACTCTCTGCCATGTAAATGATATGTCCTCCTTCAAATGTGGCCCTTTAAATTGAACAGAATTACAGATGTGCACTAACTACTTAAGATTAACAAATGGATAGCAACAAATACAAATTATAATGTAACCCCAATAAAAATGTACATGAAAAAAGCTGCTTTATAGAAGAAATATTGGGTAAATTAATAAATGCTATTAAAAAGTGATTTAACCATGATCCTAAGTAAAATATTCAATGCAAAAGAAATATTTAGTAAAAAAAGAATCCAGCAAAACTGAAAATATAAAGGGTCTCCAATATGCAGGAAAGGGAACAAGCAAGGGCAGTTAAAACAGTTTTAAAAAAAAGATAAGACAATACAGCTTTGAGATAACTGGAAGTTAATGAAAATTCCTAATAACAATGAGTATTTTTAGGCTTATAATTTTATGTCTTTGATTTTCAGCACAGTTATAGTGTAAACTAGTCAAATTCGACTGCCTCCCCCGCCAAATAACAACAACCCATGCTTACCACTAGTTGGTGTTCTAGCTTTATATAAAATTCAGTGTTTATCTCTAGATTCTTCCAAATGAATTTTGTTAGTCAAAAACCAAGGCACTTCATGCTACAGTTCACAAATCTACATTATAGCTGCATTACATTCTGTAATATCGGTGGTAAAAATTATGTGTGTTTTAAATTATCTTTATATGACCAAAACACAGAAAATAGTTTTCAGGTAATATTTCAATGAAGAAAATGTGTCACTCAGCAAGCATTTATTATATGGGAAGTACCAGGCTAAGGACCAAAGACATAAAGAAAAACAAAATATGGTCCCAATCCTCAAGATTGTCACATGTGAATGAGGAAGACAACAATCAGGCAAAGGTGGTAAGGTAAACCTATCTGTCCAAGTTTGGAGTTTTCCTGCTACAAGGAAGCAAAAACAAAAACTATCATTCGCTACTCCCTTGTTTTACAGAGCACTTCTCATGCTTTGATCCAGCAGACTCACTGTTTCTACTTTTGCTCATCACTAACACCTCTTAGCCAACACTGGCTTCTACTATAACTCCAGTTTTCACGATATTTACCTTCAGTGTTCCAAGTGACACCTTTACAAGTTAATAATATAAATACATACTTCCACTTCTAACATGTATATAACATGCATGATATGTATATATCCTTAATAACACCGGATGTTCATAATTTAGCATTGGATTTCATCATCTAATTAACATTACCTATTTTGTAGATGAAGAAACTGAGAAAAAGAAGTTATTTACCTCAGATATGGATATTAACTAACATGATTTCAGTTTTTAAAAAGATGGTACAGCTAATATCCAAATATTTTCTTTAAAGCAAAATATCTGCATTCTTTAATTTACACTCAAATTCTCAGATGACTTAACAGCAGTATTATAGATAAAAAGAGTTCCTTCTCCTCAGCGAGGCCAAAGTCTCTGCAGGTGAACTTGAGCCCCTTTATCCCTTAACCTCCTCCTCTTCTCCAGTACATTCTATCTTCAGTAACTCTGTCTCAAATCTTTACCCTCTCTACATTTACTAGTTCCTTTGTACAGCCTTCAAATACAATCGAGTCCCTCCTCCAAAAATCAAAACCCTTTATCGTCCATGCTTACTGTTTCTAGTCACCTCTCGCTCGTTTGTCAATCCTTTGCAATCTGATTACCAATCTTATCGCTCTTGAAACTGCTCTTTCAAAGCTACCAGATTTCATTAATTGTCAGATCTTTGCTCAAGATGTATCATTCTCAATTTATCTGCTGTACCTGACACTGCTGACAAACCCCATTCTCCCAGATACTCCCATCTGGCCGCTTCCTCTTGATTTGTCTCTTACCGATCTGCTCACTCCTTTTCCCTTTCCTTTCCAGGCTTATTTTCCTCATTATATCCCTAACTATGGATGTTCCTGAAGGTTCTGCCCTAAGGCCCTTTTCTCTTTGTGATGGCTGAGATCCTAAACTTAAAAAAAAAAAGGAATGTATAATGTACACAATATAAAGTTATGTATATATAATGCACATATGTAATATTGTAATGTATATATAATGTATAATATGCAATACATTTAGTTTCCTTTGTAATTCTTGGTATTTTATGCATTTAAAAGAATTATTCTAGAAAGGGGTTCATTGGTCTCACCAGGCTGCCAAAGATTTCAGGACTCAAAGTGTAAGAACATCTGCTTTTTCTTGGTAACCCCATCAATTCCCAGGGGTTTAGTTTAACTATTATCTCTATGCAGATGATACATGCCTACGTATGAATATGTGTGCCCCTGGTTACACTGCACAAGTTGGCTAAAGTGCAGATTCCTCTAATTTCACTTTTTTTGCTATTTCTACATTTAAAAAAACAAATGTATACCATAAAAAGTATTTTAACTCCAACATACAGTATTTTTAAAAGAATCAAAGAACAATTTTTTGTATTTGATGATTTTATATGCACATATATATGTGTAGAGATTTATATTCCTATATTACATATATACACACATATATGTACGTAGAGATGTATATTATTGCTGTTCAGCTGTTACAGTCATGTCCAATCCTTCGTGACTCCATCTGGGGTTTTCTTTGCGTAAATACTTGAATGCCAGGTCATTTCCTTCTCCAGCTCATTTTAGAGATGAGGAACTTGAGGCAAACACTGTGAAGTGATTTGCCCACAGTCACACAGCTAGTTAAGTGTCTGAGACTGGATTTGAACTCAAGTCTTCCTGACTCTGGCTGGCTAGTGATGTGTGCAATACATACATAGCTGTGTGTGTGATATATACATAGCTGCATGCATGCATACATACATGCATACACACATATATATTACATATATACACAGAGAAACAAATATATAAGTACATAATTTAAGCTTGTTGGGAATGGGGATTGCTTCATTCCTTTTATTTTAGTTTCATTTTTTTTACTTTTATCTCTAGTTCCTTGCACAGTGCCTGACACAGCATATTCTTAATAAATACTTATTGATTGATGGATATTTCAAGTAGAGAAAAACAGGATATGCCAAGTACTTTTTTAAAATGATCAATTTGTTTCCTATTCTTTCATTTTTAGAATGTGTACTTTCACTTTATAACCCTTAATTTTCTTGACATAGGAAGCACTGAAAGTTTAAGGAGGAAGACAATGGTAAAAGAGTATCACTTATGTTTTATTGTCATTAGAGACAGAGATATTGGTACAACCCTCAATGCAAACCGGTACCTTCTTTGCAACTTCTTTTCAGAAAATTGTTGGGATCACTGAGAGAGGTAAAGTGCCTGGCCCAATCACACAGCCATTATATGCTCGAGTTGGAACTTGAACCAAGGTGTTCCTGGCTATAAGAGCTTTCTTCTCTGTCCACAACAGCACAATGTCTCCTCTGTAAAATGTTCATTATCACATACAAATATAAAATGTAACCTATCATTAAGATAAAATTGTGGTCTACTGATGATACTACCATAGAGTAGATAGATATATCTGTCTCAAAAAAAACCTGGCTAAACAGCAAATTTCTGAATAATCTTTTTTCTATTTCTACATTTTAAAAAGTAAATATATCTCACAGAAAAAAATTCTAATTCCAACATGAAATTTTAAAAGTTTGAAAATGTAAATAATATTTTTAAAAGCAGTAATTTAAAAAAAAACTTTCTGCATATGCTTTTAAAAAAAAACAATTAAAAACCGAAAGTGTTAATTATGGATATAACATGTAATTCACAATTTACCATTCAATTAGATCTCTATATAAGCAGATGCCATAATATACAATTACACATAAACAGACTATGTTCAATGACAATAATAATGTAGAAAAAGTCAGAAAATAATTTACAAACTGTGTAGGCTGCAGAACTTTCAGGTTTCAGTGGAATTAAATTAAAATCAGGTTGAGATATGACTTGCTAATTTACATTTTTGAAGAAATGGAAACCAAAGAAAATTAATCAGTCCTGGACATGCAAGTCTCATTTCACTTCCTTTAATCATTTGTTTGATCCTTACCAATTCACTCTGTCTCTGGGATTTAACTGGAATAATAAAGTTAACTTCTCAGAAGTGTTATTGATCAGTAAGATAACTGTTTAAGTGAATCAAATTCTTATGAGTAGTGGAGTATATACTCTATAATAATTCATTCCTTTTATAGAGATAAATTTATATTCAGTATACACACACCATGGAGGGAGCACACTGAGGTACTCAATATGATGCAACTTAAAGTTTATTGTCTAAATACTTTTTAATGTAATTTTGGGAAGAATATTAAATATTCATAACTGTGTCAAAGGTAGTTAACTTTTGAAGTAATACTACTGGTATCAGGAAGGTGATAAACACAAATTTAAATTAGTTTTTAATTACCTTGGAATTATTCTTGTAACTTTAAATATATATAATCTGATAAAAACTAATTGCTAGCCATGTTACTGAATATTATGCATATTAATTTTATACAAAACTTCTTTACTTTTCAAGCCTAAATCAACCAATGACAGATTTTTACAACTCGAGTACTTAATCACTAAGTACATGAAAATATATAATTTTAATTAATTCCTTTCTGAGAAAAACGCAGGGCTACAAACCTAGAAATCAAATCTATTAATTTTTTGCTTATATTACTTATAATATAAGCAAATATAATATATGTGTATATATTATATATCTATTGTCACACAAATTTAAGGATAATTTTAAAAATTTAGGAAGAAAAATCCTATCCTGTCCAGCTCTCAGTCTTCTTTGTAAATAAAGTACAAACACTTTTAAGTGTCTGCAAGGCAAAAGTGAAAAATAAATTGGCTCTTTAAAGACATTTCACCCACATAAATGTTTTAGAAGTTTAATTTTTTTTTTTCTTTTGGCTAACCTTTGGCTAATCTTTCCCCTCCCTATCCAAGCCAAAAGTGGCTAATCTTTCCCATTCCTATCCAACCCCAAATCTCTATGGATATTAACAGTTAACCAAATCCTTTGCTCTTTTCTATTATCATATACCTAGAATAAAATCTAGGTTGATGGCTTCCAATTTTTTCCAACACAAGTGAAATCTTTTTAAATTGAATAAAAATACATATATGTATGTGCATGCATATATATATATAAAATATATATACACACACACACATACATATACATACCTGCACTAGATACAAACAGTATTTGTGTCTACTGAGAGATATAACAAAATGGTATTATGACATTGGTAACCTTTTAAAATGAATTTGTCTGTATTAATAACAAAGATATGCATAAATTATAAAAATAGTAATATATATTATGTTTTCTTTAACTCTACATACTATACTACTCATACAAATACATATACAAACACTCCAATTTTATTGTAGTAGTAAGAGGTTAATAACCTGGTAAATAATATCAGTAGTATGGTCACAGAATGCATGTGAAACATTGGTTTATAAAAGACATGATTAATATTTATTATATTAAGAAATTGCATAGTTTATTGAAGTTAAATCAAAATGAAAATGTTAATGCCTGATATGCATATGGTTTTAAAGACTCATTATAATAACTCTTTAGGATCCTCATACCACAGCTAGGAAACCACTAATCTAAATACAAAGCGGAGGAAGATCAGGGATTAAGTTATCAAATTTCATTAAAACTACTAATTCTTTGAGTTCCCCCCTTCTCTACCAAAATAAGAATGTCTTTAAACAAAAATTTATCCTTTATGCTATGAGTACTTTGGAGGATAAATACTACCTATGTAAAAATGCCATGTCTGTCCTTTACTTAAAAAAAAATACTATAGGTAACTTGTATTAGTTAAATTGGTAACTTTCTCTCAGTTTAATCCATCTCACGATGGATTAAAAACTAAAGCACCTAATAGGGATTAAAGGGATTTAAAAAAAAAAAACCCTCAAAGACCTTAGTTTTCCCATTCGACAATTGTATCATGCAAACACTTCTGTAATTTAGTTTCAGATTCTCTCACTAGAGAAGAATTTATGTTCCACTACAGATATGAGAAAAGAGTAAACTACTATGAAGTCAATCATAGTAGTACAATCAATGAAGAGTTAAATGTCAGTTCATTCTGAAACAGGAGGTCCTGACATACTTTCATATATATGAAAAGTAATAACTTCACAATTTCATAATAAATGCAACAAATTAGGTATCTGGATCATGTAAGAAATGCTGGAATAAATGAAACAGGAAGAAATTGTATTTTTTTAATACTAAAATGTTATCCTAATTGAGAACTGCTAGGAGATAATGTCAAGGCTTCCAATCTTATGCAGACTGGTGATGTGATATTCTATGAACTAGAAACATAAATGCATATTTTACTACGTTATCAATTTAGAAGCTACATTTCCTGACATTCAATCAATCTTGGGCTGTGCGGTCATAATTTATGACTTCATTTAACTTAAAAGGACATCAAACTATCCATTCTTCAAATTCCCTGAGATTTTAAATTCCAATAGATTAAAATCAACTCTAAACCTGGAAAATAAGTAATCAAAGTATATTTTTATTCTTTGCAATCAGAGTGAAGATATTAATAGTTATATAGTAATGGAAAGATTACTGAGAATTTTTAATGCAAAACACCTTTTCTCTGAGTCTTGATCAATCTTATTTAGAGAGAAATGTATTTCTCTACTCTTTCTAAGATAAATGTTATTCCCATTTAAATGAAACCATTTTCTAAAAGACAAAGTTTTAGATTTTAAAGGAAGCTAATTTAATTTCAATTACCTTCATTTATAAAAACTGCTAAAGGTAATTAGACTCTTTAATATCTAGTTTTCATTTATTTGTACCCATTGTTATTTGCTGGTTGTAATTACAAATTAATGAAAGTTCACCCTTTTCTGTAAAAAAAACTCTAATAAAATAAAAATATGAAAAGCCTTCTACTGAAGAATGATGAAAAATGAATACTGCACTCAGTGACTGAGGCATATTCCAGGTGATCAAAAGGACAAATGGAAACATGTTTCATGGAAATAGCACCTTGGTTTCCAAGAAACAATTAATTAGGCTTTTTGATTGTTTTAAGTATGCTAAGATGACTGTGGAATCTGGTAATGTTAAACACTTACCATTAAAGAGCTGCACTGATATGAATTCAGGAAGCATTATGAACTAACAAAAGCAGTGTTTAAAAAAAAGAACAGAAGATTAAAAGAACTGAGTCAATATGCATTTGGCACTCTCATGGATTTTACAAAAACTAAATTATGCAGAAAGAATGAAACAATGTGAGGTGGGAAAAATCTTTACACTAAATGTTACTTATAACTTACAGAGGGGATAAAGGCAAATCGAAAGACTAAGAGCCATTCCTCAGTACATATGTGGTCAAAGGACAACAGTTTTTGAAAGACAGAATGCAAAATATTAACATCCACAAAAAATATGCTTCAAATCAAGACAATTCTACAATAATAAAAATGTAAAATAAATACCTCACACTCTGGATATTGTCAAAAATAACAAAAAAAACTAAAAGGAAAGAGTCACTGTCAGAAGGAATATAGGAACACAGGAACACAAAATACATTGCTGAACCATGAACTGATTCTGGAAAACAATTTGGAATTACATAAGAAATTGATTATCTTTTGTGATTATCTTTTGACCCAGAAATCCTGGCCCCACCCTATGGAGGGTCAAAGATGGAAACAAAGGTCCAATATATTTATATCAGCACTATTTGTGATAATAAATCAGTGGAAACAAAGTATCTACCCTTGGATGACAGATTAAACAAACTATGTTATCGAAACTTAACAGAAAATTATTTTGGGGGAAGAAATAACAAATACAAAGAATTCAGAAAACCATGGGAAAGCTTAAGTGAACTGATAGAAGAGTAAAAGTAAGCAGAACCAGGAAAACAAAATACAAAATAACTAAATAATACAGATGTAAACTGAATGAAATAAAATTGAATACTGAACAATCTTGATGAGCAAGCCTGGCCCTGAGGAAGAGCTGCAGAGAACGTACCACCTTCTCTTCTTTGCAAAAGTAGAAAAGTAAAGATATGGAACCATGTAGTTGATGTACTGATTAATTTCATTTCATTATTTTTTCTTCTTCATTTCAAAAATTTTGTATTTGTAAAGATATTTTGCTGGGTAGAGAAAGGAGTAGTAATAAATTTAGAAATCTAAGTGATGTAAACAAGAACAATTCAAAAAAGAGGCCGAGAAATTCAGAGAAAAATGGGAAGATTTACATAAACTAATAAAGAAGAAACAGAAGTGAAGCAACAACAAACGAATGAATGACAATATAAGTGGAAAGGTAACTAAATGGAAATCAAAGGCTAAATAACTGAACGCCAACAATGTTTTTATTCGTTCTCTTTCCACTGAGGAAGGAAGATTATTTTATTCTCTCACACAAGGTCACCGCATCAGTTGTTCTGCTGAATTGTTCTTTGTTATAAGAAAAGATTCAATGACAGGTTTTGAGAGGGCAAGTTATACCTCCAAAAATGACTTATGTAAGAACGAAAAAAAGAATCAATTAAACTTAGCTTGTTTAAAGCTATCAATTCCCACACATTAAAATAAAAATTAATAACTGTGGAAAGGAATGAGAATAGCAACCAAACGTTCCCATGCTAATTGTCTTATTTTGATGACCACCTTTTCTTAGCTTCCTTACTAAAAGTTAAGGGGCAGTGATTTAAAATAGGATGTTTTAGTCTTAAGGGAGTTTTAAGCTTTAATAGCTTAAAGACTTTTAGAAATTCTGTTAATCACCATGCTTTGCATAACAATCTAAAGAAACAATCTTTTCCCTCTAACCAGAAAGAATGGTAACAACCATTTAAAACACAGGGCAGTTAGTTTCTTGGATAAATTATCCTCCAGATAACAAGTGGTGCAGTGAATAAAGTGGATAAAGAGCTCAGCCTGAAGTGAGGAAAACCTGAGCTCAAATCTGACTTTACTAGCTGTGTGACCCTGGACAAGTCATTTAACCATTTGCCTCAGTTTCCTCATTTTTAAAATGAGCTGGAGAAGAAAATAGCAAACACTAGTATCTTTGCCAAGAAAACCCCAAATGGCATCATGGAAAGTTGGACATGACTGAAATGACTCAACAACTTTCTCTGCTAAACCCCTAACTGAAATCATATTAAGAAATACCAAAAATGTGATTCATAGAACTATTAGGTTGCTAAAGTATAGAATGTTTTTCTGCATGCAATTTACTGTTAATACTAAAATTAATGAAGTTATCTTGGTTATGTAGATCATAACTTCTCATGATAAACATCTTGAAAACATTGACAAAGATGATAAGAACAGAATTGGTCATTGTTCAGAGGTCTGTGGGAATACAGGCACGCTAATCTACTAATGGCACATCTGTGAATTAGTTCAATCGTTCTAGAAAACAATACAGAGCAATTAATAGCGCCTGGCACATAGTGGCACTTAAATGCTTGTTGTCTTCAACTGATTTAGAATTATGGAAATAATATGAATAAATTGTGCATAGTCTTTGACCCAGAAACCTCAATACTGGGTTATAAAATGGAGGTCTTTTAAAGAAATGTTCTGTAATATAACAATTTATATTATCATCACCACTAATACCTGATACAGCTTCAATCCTTAATGACTGAAGATGATGTCTGAACTAAGACCTGGATATTTAGCTATTATCCTTCCAAAATAACTAATACAAATTTCATTTCTAAGCATACATTATTCAAATTATGAATATTTGTTCATAAGGTTTCAAAAGAATTGATGTCATTGACCTGGTTAAAATCTGGAGACATAAATTCTGCAACAAACTTATTTTCTATGTGGACTATGTACTGTGAAGAAAAAAAAATTAAATATATTTTGAATAGATATTTCTACTCAACCTTAATGCTTCAGTACAGCATAAAGATGATCTAGGTACTTAAAAGGTATACTAAAACAGCACAACCTCTGTGATACTATGGCATGGAATAGAAATTTGCCACAGAGACTAATACAGAGTTTATTCACTAAGGTATCACAGGGGCTTTTCAAGTTCAGTGCAAGGAGTGCCCACGCTGACGTCATTACAGATCTTCTGAAGTAATAAAAAAGTACAATTTTTTTCATAGTGGGTTGAAAAGTAATTTACAAACTCTGAATTAGAAAACTGGATATATATGGAAATCTGAAAGTTATATTTAAAAAGAACCACAGGGTAAACCATTCTGTAAGTTATAGATACCCTATGTAATGGTTAAAAATATGAGGTACATGAATATTTACCTGAAATCTTTCAGAAATGCTTCCACTGCATTAAGCAAAGGGTGTCAATACAGAAAGTAAAATATTTTGGCATTATAAAAAGTGAATTACACACTCTTTTTCAAATGTATTCGCAAAGTATAACTATATTTTAAATATATTTTTATATTCTAGCTTGGTCCTTGCTCTTTAGTTATGAGAAAGTAGGCATTCATAAATAATGTTTAGATAATTTGTCTATAACTTTTCAATCTAAATCTTTTCAATTAATTATAAGCTCCAAATGAGGAAGTGCCATATCTTGCTCAACTTTATGTGAATCTACCCCCTCAAGAGTTTATAAATATGAATATTTGCTCAAAAATATTTGAATGAATTCAGATATTTTAGTATCTGAAAACCTTATGTTGCAATGGAAAGAGAAATGCTAAAGTCTTGAAACAAAGGTTTTCATCCACCCTCTGCCTTTGGTTAGCTTTGTGGGCTTAATAACAGTAATTTATTCTCCAAGTTTAAAAAGAACTTTTTTTTTTAAAATATGTAACTTAATTTCTAACTTTCTCCCTATTAAGTAAGGTTAAAATATTCTATTAGCTAATTTTTAGATAAAATAACAAATTTTGGATTAATTACTGAGTTTAAAATTCAAAAAGATTACTTATTTTTTGAAGTACTTCTGAAGAAAAATTACCTAAATAAATATATATGTGTGTTTTGTAAAATAAAATGACAGAAATATGTACTGTTTTGAATAAAAGCTTTCATCATTCTGAAACAGCATTAAAAAAAAAAAACCCTCACACATAGACATAATTAACTTGATAGCTTAGAACTGATCAACTTCCTTGACTTCAGTTGTCTACCTCAATTAACTGATAAAAAGAGAACCAAAATATCATTCAATTTATTCATGTGTCTGGAAAGTTAATCTTTTAAAAACAATCACTTTAAAAAGTAGTGTCTTTTAAAAAGGGGAAGCTTCCAATTAATCAACAGATATTTAATAAATGCCCATTGCCCATGTTCCCAGGGTGGGAACCTGCAGCCTTGAGGTCACATGGGGCCCTCTAAGTCCTCAACTGTAGCCCTTTGAATTGAGAAGGCCCCCTGAATTCCAGAGGGCCATGTGTGACCTCGAGGCTGCAAGTTCCCCAACCCTGTCACTGAGGCACTGTGGTAAGCACAGGGCCTACAAATACAATATATGATACTGTCCTTACTGGCAAGGAACAATGAACTGAAACAATATATATTAAGATTCACTCACATTAGAATATGCTTTTATATAGAAAAAAATCAACTCTGACTAGTAATCTATAAAATTTTGTCAATTTCACACATTCCTTCAGTTACTCTATGGAATCTTAATATTTGTTTGTAAAGTATATAATGAAAAATTGGCTCCTTTTAGATCATTACAGCTAAAAATAAACACAACTTATGTGTAAGTTCTTTTCAAATTGAATAGTGTATATATGTGTGTGTGTGTGTGTGTATACATATAAACAATTAAAACAGAGAAAGAAATATATATATGTAAAGAAAATAAACTGCCATGTTTAGTTATATACTTGTTTTATGTTGTCCCAATCATTTTCAATTTAATCTGAGTATCAAAATAATTAAATGAATAGTGTACCATATCACCACTGCAGATATCCAAAGAGGGACATTCCGAAAGAAAATGGTCAATTAAGAAATGGCTGACACTAGAGATTTGGGGGCTTTTCTTTTGTTACTATGTTCATTTTATTCCTGCTAAGAATAATTCAGATAAACAAGAGTGAAAATGAAAACCTTAACATTATTTGAAAAGCTTAATTAAAATTAACCCTAGATAGACAGAGATAAGGTTTTACCTAATTAGTTACACAGAAGGCTTCTTGCATATTTCTTCATCAAGAACTATGTATATTTGCTAACTTACCATGTGTTACAAAAGCCCTGCGAATCTATTAAACTGTACTTTTCTTAAAGTAATGACTTCTAAATGCTGAATATACATATATATATATTCATTGGATTTGTATATGCAAAAGGTGCATATATATATGTGTGTGTGTGTGTGTGTAGATACACATGCAAATGTATATGTCTCTATATAATATCTGTATACAAACATGGAGAGATGGATACAGATTATCCCCAAAACACTACAATTTTAAGCTATTAAAGCTTTAAAATGCATTAAGACTTTTTGTATTCTCGATGTATGTTTGTGTACATATATGTAATACAAACAAATGAATATACACGTGTCTATAGATATAAATAAACAACTTCCATATATATCTATGTCAATACAGACACATACACAAAATAAAAATCCTGGTACTATCTAAAGCAGGAAATTCTCTAAGAGTAAAAGCTACAGATCATTGCCAATCTGTAGTGAGGACTTTCATCACTGGGAGTTTCCTTGATGAAATCACAGGTCCAGTTAAGGGAAAAATGTAACTAATCTAGACAATAGCCCAGATTAAAATTTTTTTTTAAATTGTCGGAGTAATTTCCCTTTTTCTAACTGTTTTTGCATTCATATCAAGACACTATCAAGCTCATTGAGGGCAGGGACTGTCTTTTTTATTAGCTGCATCCCAGCATTTTGCTGGGACAATGTCTAGTGCTTAATAAATATTTACTGGATTGGGTTGAACACAGTTAAGAGTATTAATTATACACTTCCTGCACTCATAAGCTTTTATTTTGCAAATGACTCATTAGAGAAACCTTACTACCAAAGTTAAAGTGATATACAGAAAACATCTCAGCAGGATCACAGATCCCTTTCTAACTCCAAATAATAATTATTGCACATAAGACATAGGTAATATGCAAAGACTACAGTCATCTGCTTTATAAGAATAATGAGTGCAATGCACTTGTATTCAAAAGAATGTGGATGCTTAATGTGAAGCAGATTTAAGATCATGTGGTACATGTTTTTGGAGCATAACTGTAAATGAGGCAGATTTTAATCATAATCTGCATTCACTTAAATACTAGTTATCAAAATACTGATGTTTTCAAGTATCAACTTTAACTTATACATTCTTACATTCAACTATTCTTAAAACATTCAATTATACATAACTTTAAGGTCTTTTTTTCTTACACACAGTTACCTCAGCATCTTCTCACAGAAAAATGTAGGAATACACAGAAAACTTTTAAAATTTGATAAATTATACTAATCACCTAATATATAAAATTACTAACCAATGAATGGTAGAAAAATGAACTGTAAAGATGGATATTAACAGTCACTATTATATAACATTTGCATAACATACATGTAAACAGGAAAACAAATAACATGACAAACTATAACACAAGTCATTGTGAATTTGCTTTTACAAAAGGCAAAAAGAAAGGAGCAAATTTGGTGGTAGGGGTAGACTAAATACACAATACATAAATTTCCCATATTTACTGGGATTTCCCCTTATAGTTTGTTTCATTAAAGTAAAAAAGTACAAGCCCAATGTTTAAAAAAAACAAACATTATATCAAAATTGGCTTTGTTTTATTCATTTGACAAGGACAACCAACAGACTTAAAATATTTTACAATGCAAAAATACTGCAAGCAAAACTAGTTAGGATGTCCCCATTTAAATATTAGGGTGATTAGGTATTTTAAGAATATGGCTCTAGAAGCTCACAGAACATGGCACTGGTTATATGAAAATAATTCCAGCACAGTGACTTGTTTAAGATGTAAAAAAGTTTTTATTAAAGCATTTTAGATTCAAGTTTTAAAAATTTTAGTGTATATTTCCTATCTATTTGTGGGGTGAATTCATCCAAATGTGTTAGTCCAAAGGCTATCAAGCACAGATTATGTTACCTTTTAGCAAAATTTGGTGCCAGAGTTATCAGCATTAAACTTAAGAGAGTCATCGAAGTTAGTTTTTGAAGGAAAGTTCCCAATTACAGTATAAAGCCCTGTCACATTGGGTTTTCCAGTCTAGGATGGGTACACAAGAAACTTACAGTGTATGTAGCACTCCTAGTCAGTTGCACTCTGCAGATGGCACAGTGGAGAAATACCTTCCGTACAGGACCATGTGCAATTTCTTCTGCAGCTGTCAGCACCTAGGGGAAAGTGCGCTGTTAAACAGTTGCTGCGTTCCACCTCAGAAGTGGCTGCAATTCGGTGGTGGGTGAAGTGATTCCTGTACATATATACAGGGATGAAAAGTACTATATAAATGAATTGTTTAAGAACAAGAATAGCTGTCTAAAAATTGTGACCACCATGAAACAGAAAACAACGTAAAGTCACAAGAACCCTGCACATATGGGCTAACTATATTGCGCTAGATTTCTGAATGTCAAGAATGATTGAGGGGAAAAACAAAACAGTTGGAAACATAGTTACTATACTCCACAATATGATAGGATATTGTACTATTAAAAGACATAAAAGTTTAAAGTGTAAAACCAAGTATGTATATATAGCAACATGCAAAATATTTCCTATAACCTATAAAATGTATAAAGAATATTGATTATATTTTGCAAATTTGAAGTTTTCTGAAATGACAATCTAAAATAAATTATGAAAACAGGTTAAGTATCACATTTAGAAGGTACATGTTGTGAGGTTATCTTCATAGTATGATGGGCTCATAAAATCTCGAGCTGGAAGGGACGTTAGAGGTCACCTAGTCCAGTCTCCTAAGAAACTGCTCCCGGTCCCCTAAACTGTCTTAATCAGAAGTTATCCAGCTAATAAATGGCAAAGATAGAATTCAAACTCAGATCTTGTAACTGGAAGGCAAGCACCTTTTCCACAACACCTCATTAAATATTAAAGTATATCAAAGAACAAGTGACAAATAATATACCAATTTTAAAATGTCTCTATGAAGTTCTTAAAGTATTCCAATAACTAATCCATTATTTTACCCAATTTACAAAGTGAAATTAAACATGGCAAAGGTAAAAGCATACACCTTCATTATTAATATCAACTCCTCTTAGTATCATTTTATTGTGAAAAATTGTCAGCAAAGCTTCACTTAAATTACCTCAATAAACATTTCACCTTCCCTACATTTCCTCTCTGTGATAAGTCAGAGGGAAATGTGTCAAATATAAATATGATATGATTCACAGGAATGGAAAATGCTATCTATTCCATTTTTCTACCTTTAAACACAACTATATCTGTACTCATTCTAAATAGGCATTTGTCTATTGGTTAACGTGTTAATTTGTGTAATTACTACAACCACCTTTTTTAATCATGTTATAATCAAACTAAATTCACAGGTTAAACATTCTCCCAGACATCTAATATAACTCTTGTCACCTTGGAAACCATCTCCATGAAGATTACGGCAGATGAATAAAAACTTCGTTTAAGTAGATAGAGGTAGAGAAATAAATAAAATTTTAGTTTGTTAAATCTTATTAAAAGATGGCTAATAAAAGTGTAATAAGCAGAATTATTAACTGTCATTCTCTACCACATAAATACAGAACACCTACCTTAAAAGGTAACCAATACTTTAGCTATAAGAAATTACATCTTTACTTAAGACTTTTCCTGCATAACTCAGATGACAAAATATTGCTATTTTACCAGTGTTCCCTGAAAAAAGCTTAATCAGGCCCTACTAAGTATACCTGCATACAATGACACAAGGAACAATCATGAACATAGTATCATAACTGGAGAACCCTATTACAAATATATTGCTAGAGTTCATAGTTCACAACTAGGTACATTGATACCAACTTGAACAGTCACTTTCCTAGAACAGAGCAAGGTGGTTAAAAAAAAAAATCTGATTTCACATTCGTTATTACATTATTTTATATAAGTTATATGAACATGTACTATAAAGCAAGTACAAAATATCCCCTTTTCTGCACCTTCTTTTGGTAGACTATAAATGGTGTTATAAAAAATATAAACATGAAAGGAAATGTGGAAAGGTTCATATTACGTGGTGCAAAGTAAGATCAATGGTACAATACTTATTGTATTGGCACTTAGTAGGCAGTTCATAAATATTAAGTGATTGATATGTATGTTCACTATAACTATAAGAAAAAAATCCACTTTTCTTTTTTCAAAGCACTTCAAATGGACCTGAAAAAGTCAATAGAATATAAATATTTTTCCTTTGGTTATTTAACTTTGGTCTGCTTTTCTGAATGACAGTTTTTTCCTATATCATTTTACTCTCTATTTAATATATTTATTATATTGTTTTTAATGATGGTTATTAAGACCAATTAGCACTATGCCAAGTATTCTAAGGGATACAAAAAAAAAAAACTAACACAGTCCTTGTCTTCAAGGACTTTAAAAAGTATTATTTGACATAAGAAGAGCCTACATGAAACAACACCTAATTTCATATGTATATATGTACATGTGTATGTATATATACACATATGTACATATAATTGCTAAAATGTGTCATATGTATATGAAGGATTTCAATGAGGATTGGAATAATGAGGAGAGGCTTCATGGAATTGGTAGAACTTGGCTTGAGCTGTGAATAATGAGCAATATTTGTATAGGCAAAGAATTAAAAAGACATTTTAGGCAATAGGAAAAATATACACAAAAATTAAGTGACCAAAGACATTATCGATGGTCTTGACAGATAACCAGTATTAGGACAGTGGAAGGAACATGTTAAGAAGAAGAAAGAAGATGAAATAGGTAAGGTGGGGACAGGTTGGGTTGAGCCTTAAAAAGCTAAGGAAGGATGTTAACGATATTATTTGGGAAAATGGAGAGAGAGGAGACTAGATTCGGGGAGGGCAGATGGGATAATCTATGGTTAGAGAGTTGAGTATCTAGACTAATCAACTAAGAGGAAAAGATATATATACCCAAGAGACATTCTGAACTGAAATGGAAATAAATGATAGAACCTGATGACCATCAGGATAAAGACAAAAGTAGAATGACTAAAACTTCATGCTGTTGGCAGCTGTAGTTTTCTTATTTTTCTCCTTCATGTATCTATGATAATTATGATTATTGACCTGTGCTCATTAGTTTCAGTGATAAGGAGGCTGGAAATCAGAGTGCAAAAAGTTAAGAGAGTGAAAGTAAAAGAAATGGACGAACTGATAGCAGATGGCCTTCTTAAAAAGCTTAGCCACCAAAAAGAGAAAGGTACAGGATGAGACTTACTGGGAACGAGTGGATCAAGGGAGGGTAATTTTGAGGAGAGGGGAGTCATGAGTATATAAGCAGTATTGAGGCAGGCAGTAGACAGGGATAGCTTAAAAATTCTTGAGGACCCCATGATAATGGGGTCAAGATGCTGTATTAGATGGGACAGAATGGGACTACTTGTGCATGAAGAAGGGATAGCTTTGACAAAAAGGGTCACTGTCTCACATAAGACAGGTGTGAAGGGAAGATGGTGGTAAAAGGCACATAAGTGATATGAGATGAGGAGATAAGGAGTTCATATCCTCATTGACCGAAGATAATTGAAAAGAGGATGATTATTTAGAGTTTTCTGAAGGAAAGTACTATATATATATATATATATGTAGCCTGTGGCCAAGAACTTGAAGTGACAGGTTCCCAAAGTTGGGGTTTAATCTATCAATACTAATCATTTTTATACCGGTTCATGGCCCCCCCTTAGGAATTTGTTAGGAACAGAAGCATTGGGTTTATGTCTTTCTAAGGGCTTGTAGCTCTCATGAAGCACTAAGGCTACTAACACTTTAATTAGGGCCATTTTATTTAATTCAACAAAAATTCAACTCAACAGGCATTTCTTTGTGAGATGCCTTCTACATGCCAAGGAATGGGGATACAACGAATAAACAAACAGTCTATACGCTCAGGAAGCACAATCCACAAAAGGGTCTTACCCAAGCTGATAAAAAAATCAACACCACTCATCTTCCCTCCCTAGGAGGACTCTGTCTTCCCTAGAGACAAGAAGAAGTTTCCAGACTTCCATATTATCTTTGTTTAGGTTCTGATTCATACACAAAGGGCTCAGAGCTATCAAAGATTC
This sequence comes from Bettongia penicillata ogilbyi, assembly GCA_023548195.1. Classification (NCBI taxonomy): domain Eukaryota; kingdom Metazoa; phylum Chordata; class Mammalia; order Diprotodontia; family Potoroidae; genus Bettongia; species Bettongia penicillata. The sequence continues at coordinate 1,671,195 of JAJHZJ010000652.1, read as the reverse complement.
TGAAAAATTCATATGACTGCATCCCTGACTCTCTACTGCTCTGTTTCTTCCTCTAAGTTCAGATATTCCTAGAGACGTGTTGCTAGGAGAGATAGGTAATTAAGACATTCACTGATTCCCCTGGGAAATAAATCACTGTCTGTGTGTAGACCCTCTCTGTTTCTATGTCTTTTTAAAAGGCCTAGTCCAGGGAGGTAATTCAAAAGTAACCAGAATTTGAGTTAGTAGAGAAAGGCCTCATCAACAAGGACTCAGTTCAAGGGGAGCTGACATTTTATCTAAAAAATCCATTTTTCATAGCAAAGGCAGGAGAGGATCCTCACCATCACCACTACCACAACCATCATCATCATCATCATCATTTATATACCACAGGCCATTTATATTTATCACTGTGTACACATACCAAGCAATCAGGTTCTAATTGCTCCTTGACTCTGCATTTCATTTCTGGCTGTCTGTCTAAACACCCTTCCACCTCATATTATCCACTGAATCTGAAACCTCTCTCAAGGACGGGCTTAGTTGTCACCTCTTACTTGAGGTCTTCCGCCAGTTCCCTAATTGTGAGTACTCCTTATCTCAACTACTTTGTATTTCTAGTCATGTACATGTTACAAATCCACCAGTAGAATATCAGCAACTTGAGGCCATGGACAATTCAATTTTTGTTTTTGCGTTTCCAGTGCCTCATATAGTACATTATGCATCGTAAGTGCTTAATAAAAGTTTGTTGAATTCAATTCACAGGTGATAAAGGACTATTAATTTCCCCAATTGGGAGACTAAAGATTTTATTTTCTTAGGCTAATAATATGTAGAAATGAGAAGAGAAGAGCAGAAATAACAGTGGACATAACTGCTCTTCTACAAGGCTTTCCAGTGAAAGAAAACTGGCATATCCTCTAAACCAAGCACTTGAATAATAAAGAATTCTTGCTCTTGCCATTGAATCAGAGAAGAGCATACATGGTCATACACAGTTTTGTTCTTCCTGGCTATTATTTTTTGAGGGAGATCCAAGTTTGAAAGGATGATGTTACAGGAAGGTGTAATAAGGAAATATATCTTGAAGCCGCTCCTTCTGAGTTCTCCCTTAGTTTTGAAGTCTCTCTGAATGTCCAATGACATTTCAAAGGAGAGATGAAATACATCCTACTCCAAATCTTTCTTATTCCTTACCAACACCAGCTGACATGGGAAAGTAATTTCCTGTTTTACTGTGCTGACAGTACATCTCCCAGATCCTGAAATTATGTCCTCAGCAGGAAGGCAAGAAGCTTCTGCCTACAACGAGGAAGTGGAAGGACAGCAAAATTGTGCTAAATTGGGATGATCTTTTTTTGTAATGGAAAAGAAAAATTTCTTAGTCTATGAGGGACTGAATATGATAGGTTTATTCAAAATTCAAGTGACTGATCACAATATTTTTCATATATGAACTATTTGCAATTTTAAATAATACTGACAAATAATGAAGTTTTAGCTGTTTGAGGAAGTTATAAACAAGAGAGGAAAAGTAAACTTGATTTAAGTCAATTAAATATGTGCTTTCTTGTTACTTAATCTTTTTTCATGTGTTGAAATTTCATGCTAAGATTCTGTCAGTAAATGTCAATTCTTTCCCAAATGAATTACTTACATGGCTGGCTGTGAATGACAATTAGCAAAGTTCCACTTCTACCACAAAGCTATTTTTTCTTACTCAAGAAAATTATTAATTTCTAAAGTAGCCATAAAAGTACCTTCAAAATTAATTATATTAAAATATAGGGGTTCATTTATTTACATTTTTCCAAAGACACATCATTTTAAACACCTTTGAAAGCTGGAAAAATGAAAAATAATATAATTACATTGCCTACTTTACAAAGAGAAAACAAAGAGACTCATAATTCGCCATAAATTCTAGTAGTGTCTCATCTGTCTAAAATCAACATGGAATGAGTTGATTTATGTAAGTAAAATTTTTAGATCTTTAAAGTTTTTACCTTCCTCCCAACTTATTTCTGTCATATGTAACACATTTCCCTAAAATTAAGTAAACATATGCTTACTTCTTAATGACAGTTAAGATAACCTAACGACAGGATAGTATATGTCTAATCCATTTCTCTATAGCTCCACTCGCCATTCTTGTAACTTTCCACTTCAAAAAGCCTCCAGTTCTCTATATGTTATCTCCCCCATTAGAATAAAAGTTCCTTAAAGTAGGATCTCCCTTTGCTTTTTTTTTGTAGTTCCAGAAAGCACAATGTTTAGCACATCATAGATACTTCATAAATAATTTTTCACTAATTCATTTGCGGTTTTTGTGCATGTGGTAAGGACAGGCAACAGAGAGTAGACTAATTTTACTGAGACAGGAAATTTCCTCCTGAGGAGATTCTCTCTACCAAGGCGCCTTCTGAACAACCTAGAACCTCAGACAGCTGTCTAGAGCCCTAGGCTTTATGGCTTCCCGAAGATCACAGATCAAGCGTAAGTCAGAGTTAGGCCTGAACAGAGGCTTCTCTGCTATTAAGGTCTGCTGTCTATCCATCACACCAAGCTGCCACACATGCATGGATACATGTACACCATATCAAAATGAAGCAACAGATTGTCAGAGAACATCTTGTAAATATGGTGAAACTCTAGGTAAAGTATGACTAGCATTTTGTTGTGAATAATCTCTCTCAATGAAAGTCTTCTTTTTCATTTTTATAAGAATAACCAATCAATACTTATTAAGTGCTTACTATGTTCCAGGAACTGTGCTAAGCACTAAAGATACAAATAATCACATTTATCCAATCAGAAAGATTGTCAACTCACAAGATTAGGAAAGGTGCTGCTTTGGAGAGTGAAAAATTTTAGTGAAAAGAGCTAGCACAGAAATGCTATTTTATCAATCTTCAAAGAATTAAATTGTGATAACTAGTAAAGGAAATTGGCAATAAAATATGAGTGAACGCACACACAAATATGAAAGTTTATATTGCACTCCAGAATTTTAGAATGCACACAGGTCACTTATTCATGTAAAACACAGTAGCTATGTCTAAGTTAATAGTAAGTGTTGGTTAATAAAGAATTAGCTAAGAAAAATTTCTACATGTGGAATTAGTTCATAGGTGTTTTCCCAAACCATAATCACCTTATATGAGATTAACTGCATGTTTTTTGAACAAAAATATCATTGACCTAAATATCACTCCACCAAATACTTGCTGCATAATTTTCATTATTTCTCTGCTCCATTTCTAAAAATATACCCACTGTTTTAGCCTGTGGTAATTCATTAACTACACATAATAAAACTAATATATGATAATCGCATAAAACAAGGTCTAGAAAGATTCACTATATGGAATGCCACATTTAATTGCAGACATTCTTTTTGCCTGTATTTAAAAACTGGAAACTTCTGAAAAAATTAAAAAATATATATATCTGTTCCTATGTAATCCCAACATCACCAACAGGGTGGGCGCCTAATTTTTTCTTAAAAAGAGGAAAACTTACTATGAATTAAAGGTATAGTCAGTCACTGGTTTGCCTTTCACTGATTCAGGTATAGAAAGGAATCAGCATTCATTCTTTTCATTTTTGATCAGGTTTTCCTTGCCCAATGTATTATATTCTTTTGCCCTGTCAATATACTTCAATCAGCGTGGAATGCCATAGGAAAAATGTAAATAGTAAGAAGCAGCTCCCTGGTCTTTCTTGTTCTGAAACCACTGGCTCTTAATTAAGGTGTATATACACACAAATTACATGATTTACATCCTTGTTTAAGACTATCTGTGATCCTAATATTACTTTCAAAGAATGAAAAACTGACAAGAGATGTTATACATTTGAATTCTCAATAACAGTAAATGGAAGTGAAAATAGGAAACAGTTATGGGAACCACTAAAGATGGTCTAAAAGTATATTAAGACCCTGGCTGCTATATCAGTACACTGATACTACTGTTATATATGATTTCGGAGTAAAATTAGTAAGGTTAAAGGGGAACAAGAGCATTATTACAGTAAGGAAAGAAACAGGGACTGGACCTATGACTTCACTGGTATAGGGAACTCCTGAATGATGAAACCCCTTAGACAAATGCAGGTCAGCACCTTCTTTGCAAGTTATAGCATTAGAGTTACCCAACGTACTGAGTAGTTACTTGCCCAGGATGATGAATCCCTCTGTGTTAGAGGTGGGACTTCAAATTAGTTCCAACTTTCTTGATTGCAGTAATTACTTGCAATATAGTAAATACTGTGGTAATTGTTTCAATCAGTGGATTTTTTCTCTATAGTTACAGTACACCAACACTTCAGGACTAACTGCTTTAAAACTGCCTCCCTGGACCAAAGGTTCTGAATCTTCAAATCTGAATGAAGTTTTACATGTAAATCTCATCTTTAAAACAGGTCAAAAAAGACTAGAAAACTAGTAATATCCAGACAAATCTGGGACACTTGGCCAAATATACTTGCTTCTAATCATTTTTATGTTGCCATTTGGAGGAATTGTTATTTATGTCACCAAGAAAAAAATTACATTTGAGGTAGTTTATTATCTTTGCAAACGATCTTAGTGAGAAAATGCTAAGTTAAAATTCTTTGACATCATATATTGACATATCTCCTTTTATGCTAAGTAATCTGATTCTATTGTTGAAAGTAATTAAGTATGCCAAATTTATAAAGAACTTTTAAAAAACTGAGTTTCTCCTATCTACATTATGCTCTGAAATTTATAAGTAGTATTGTCTTTAATCTATTTACAGAGTTTAGACATTTCAGTTCTGCAGGTGAACTTGGCAATTACACTGTTTCGGTAGCTATTAATAGTAGTGTGGGTTATTTTTGGATGTGGAAGCAACCAGCTACATTCACTCCATCCACTTCATGAATTTCCAAGCTTTCTGTTACTTCTTAAACCTGAAAACTATTATGCTAGGTTGGAAAATACCTAATATTGTTATATGAATATCTATTTTTCAATGTCTTCTCCACATACTATTTTTATAACTAAAGAAATACTACTACTAGATAATAACCTTCCATCATCTAACCTCCATACAGCTACCAAACTTAAATCTCTAAAGCAAAAGTCTGAGAATGTTACTCTGCTGCCTCAATGATTTTCTACTGTTTCTAAAATAAAATGTAAGCTCCTTTGTTTTACGTTTATAGCCCTTTACAGTCTGGCTTCATCATGTCTTTCCAGGGTAATTAGAGATTACCTTAGCACGGTATCTTTCAGGGCAATGCACCACTGGTAGTAACTCTCCTTCCCTTTTCAGAAAATTGGTATTTTTGTTATTCTCTAATCTTGCTGTACTTTACTTATTCTCCACGATCTATAGATTATGAATAGTATCTTAGTCACCACATCTGCCAATTCTCTCAGTATTCTAGGATGCATTTTGTTCTGTTCTGGTGATTGAACTCACCTGTATCACTCATTGGGCATTGATTACATAATGCTTCACACTGTTAATTACCTTAAAAATGTCCTTATATCTTATCTTCCCAACCAGATAAACTTGACATCAAAGACCTTTTCTTCTTTTTCTTTGTATCCTCCTACAGTGCCTACACTGAAGTCTTTAAAGCACAGGAGCTTTATAAAATGATAAATAATCTTACTCAATACATTTGGCCCCAAAGATGATGTATGAGAATGCACCTCCTTACCTTCTTTAAAAGACATGGGAACCATGAGTGTGAAACACTGCATATAAGGTCAACAATATAAGATTTGGTTGGTGTATAGTTTAGTTTTTCTGAAATGTTTTTGTTTCCACTTTCATTTTTTGTTATAAGAATAGGTTCTAGGAAAAGGGAGAAGGAATAGATTGGAAAATAAAGGAATAAAACCGGAAGATATCAATCAAAAATTAAATTAAAAAAATCTCAGTCAAAACTTGGATTTTATGAGGAGAGACAACTCTGATTTAGTGACAAGTTTGAGTTGCTATTTTTAAACAATAAATGTAATTTTATTTAATGTCAGCAGAATAGGCGATAAGAAGGTGCTGCCAAGTATAAAGGACCTCCCTTAATGAAAAGGTAAAGATGACTTTTAAGTAGCATACCAATTATTTGAATGTCATCTGCATATCTCTAGAGTACTTAAAATTATATATAAAGACTTTTTGAAACCTTGTTTATACCATTAATTCTATATTCTATATTATTTTTTTCATAGATGGTACAATGATGTGTCAGCAGAGTGTAAAAACTGTTTGAAACTAAACCAACAGTATCTAAATTTAAAATTTGTTCTTATGTTTGATGATGAATGATGTATCCTACATACAAGATTCACTGTTATAATGCTTGAGACTGCATTGCCTCCAGTAACTCATTAGCTTAACAGAATGAATTCAGATTCATTCTCCAGATCCTTCTACGACTGGCTGCCGCCCCTTAAGTAGCATACTGATTTCAATGGGTTCATCTTTACTTTCAAGATCGTTCAAGGAACAAAGCCAGGCCAACTTGGGGGTCACCAAACTATACAGAAGGTTAGGGATGGCATGGTGTTCAACATGAGAGGTTTCAAAAAATAAAATATAACCATCCACTCACTCTTTCTCAGTGAATGACGATGACGCACCCAATATCTACAAAACTTTTTGTAAGGATAGATAGGCTTCTTAATAAGACATGGCTTCTAGCCTCAAATAATTTCTAACTGAATGGAAAGCTAGGCAATGTAAAAAACAAAATAAAATGTGATACCAAAGAGAGCTTGATGGTAAGCACATAACAGGGGACAAAAATTCTATTTTTTCCTCAATAAATTAATATAAAAGATGATTGTCTTAGGGCATTACTTGAAGACAAGGTTTTTAAACAAAGTTTTTTAATGAATTCCTAAAAAGTATTGTGAGGACAAAGCTACTTTTCCTTCATGAACACACTAATATAAAAATGTGTATTAATGAAGTTAAAACAAAGTGCACTTAGAACAAAATGAAGACACCCATTTCTTTTTGCTTTCCCTTGTAATAATAATGATTAGTCTATCTCTATCATCTAAAAATACCTTTGTTTACTTCCTCTGGGCTGGTATTGTTTTATGTTGAATTCCACATTCTGTCTGTGAGGACACTCCTCTCCCCTTCTTGTCTCAATATAATATAAATTCTGTAAGGTCAGGAAAACTCTCCTGCTATGTAATGTGTGTAATGCTTTACCATAACAAATGTGGATCTTAATTGGTAAAATCAGTAACAATAATTTGTTTCTCTCTATTCAGCTGCCGTATATAAACCCAGGCCAATTTTTTTTGTGTAGTTCATTTAGAGAAATGAGTCAAATTTAACATTAAAGACTTTCTTGACAAGAGTTCAAAAAAACCCACAACATAATTATGTCTCAAAAAAGGAGACAAAGTTCTTAGACTTGATGCAATCATTATTCTTATTTATTGGAAATTTAAATTTCCAGTTTAAATCTGCTGTAAATTTCCTTTTTCCTATTGCCTATTAAAAAGGAATAAGAATCATTTATTGATTCTCCATCTAAAAAAGTTACTTCCACCTATAAGCAAGTTTTCTAGATATTTCCAAGCTACCATTGTGCTTAAAGACAAGTCTGGAAGCCATAAGAAAAAGCTTGAAGTAAACTGAATATAAATTTCTCAGAATGAGAGTTATATTTACTTTCATCAATCACTCTTATTTTTTATTTCGGCACTGTGCCCTTGCTAGACCAATTTTTTTCTATTTAAATTTGAAACTTAGAATGAGGAGCTAGGCATATAATTTTTCTAACAGTAGACAAGTGAGAAGACGGTCATGCAGCATAAGGCTGTATTCAGTGAGTTCAAATCACCAGGACAGAACAAAATGCATCCTAGAATACTGAGAATTAGTAGATGTGGTGGCTATGATAGTAATCTATGAATCTTGGAGAATAAGTAAAGCATAGCAAGATTAGAGAATGACAAAAGTACCTGAAAAGGGAAAAGAGTGAATGAAGTCTGCAAACTATAGACCGTAAGCTTGACTTGTATCCCTGGCAAAATTTTAGAGTATTTATTTAAACAGTTTGTGAGTATTTAGTAAGAGAAGCAAATTGGGGTGGAGGAGATGGAGGATATGATATGTATTTAACAAAAACTAAATAGTAACTGCAGGATTGTACGTATTTTTTAGAATTAAATGGCATCTTTAACAAAAAGTAATTTGGTTAAGGAATTCATTAAAAATGTAGAAAAGCAGAAACAATAAAATATCCTTCATAGACAACGCAATAAAAATTACAATCGTCAAAAAGTAGAAATGATCTTGTAATCATCTAGTCCAACTCTCATTTTAAAAATGAAAACAAAACAACTGAAGCTCGAGGAGATTAAATAGCTTGTTCAAAGTCACATTGGTAGATGACAGATGCAATTTAAACTCAGGCCCTGTAACTTCAAATTCAATGTTCTTTGTACTACACCAATACTGTTTACTTATGGGCAATGTGAAGAAAAGATCTGGATTTAAATTGGTCTAAATAATGTAAAAGACAAAGAATGTGATGGCAAAGATAAATCACACAAACAAGAATGCTATTAAAGAAGATTATAATAATGAGACAACATAACAAAAGTTTTAAATATTCAGCCAAAGCAATCCTTAAGGAAATTTTTATCTCAACTCCTTCATTAACTAAAGAAAGAAAAGATCAATAAATTGAGCATCTAACAGAAAGGTAAGAAAAATCACCAAGTTAAAACCCTCAGATAAGCACAAAAAATAGAATTTCTGAAAAAAAAAAATCAAAGAAATTAAAAAATGGTTTTAAAATGTTTAGTTGAAAAAACACAAAGAAATTACTTTTTGAAAATAGTAATAATACACTGTAGTCAATGATTATAGCAGTCTACTGTTCAATAAACCCAAGGATCCCAGCTTCTGGGATAAGAATTCACTGTCTGAAAAAAACTGCTGGAAAACTGAATAATAGTGTGGCAAAAACTGGGCAAAGACCAATGCCTGACACCGTACATCAGAATAAGGTCCAAATGGGTATACAATCTAGATATATAGGCTGATACTATAAATAAATTAGGAGAACAAAGAATAGTTTATCTGTCAGATTTATGGAGAATAGAGAAATTTATGACAAAACAAGAGATAGAGAACATTATGAAACGCAAACTGGATAATTTTGATTACATTAAATTGAAAAGCTTTTGCACAAAGCCAATGAAACCAAGATTAGGAAGGAAGCAGAAAACTGGGAAAGAATTTTTACAACTAGTGTCTGTGATAAAGTCCTAATTTCTAAAATATAGAGAGAACTGAGTCAACTTTACAAGAATACAAGTCATTTCCTAATTGATAAATGGTCAAAGGATATGAACAGGCAGTTTTCAGAGGAAGAAATTAAAGCTAGCTATAGTCATATAAAAAATGCTCTAAATCACTATTAATTAGAGATGTAAATCAAAACAACTCTGAGGTATCACATCACACCTATCAGATTGGCTAACATAAAACAGGAAGACGCTAAATGTTGGAGATGTGGTAGAGTTAGAACACTAATTCCTTGAGGGTGGAGCTGTGAGCTGATCCAACCATTCTGAAGAGCAATTTGGAACTATGCCCAAAAGGCTATAAAAATGTGCATATTTTCTGACCCAGCAATATCACTTCTAAGACTGCATCCTAAAGAGATCATAAAAAATGGAAAAGGGCCCACATGTACAAAAATATTTAAAGCAGCTCTTTTTGTGGTGGTCAAGAACTGGAAATGAGGGGAATGCTCATCAATCAGGGAATGGCTGAACAAGTTTTGGTATATGAATGTAATGAAATACTACTGTGCTATAAGAAAAGATGAACAGGCAGATTTCAGAAAAACCTGGAAAGACTTAAATGATCTGATGCTGAGTGAAATGAGCAGAACCAGAACATTCTACATAAACAGTAACAGCCACAGTGTGCAAAGACTGTTTCTGATAGACTTAGCCATTCACAGCAATGCAAGGACCTAAAACATTTCCAAAGGACTTGATGCAAAATGCCATCCACATTCAGAGAAGGAACTACAGAATTGGAATGCAGAATGAAGCACACTATCTTCTCTTTTGTTCTGTTTTATTTTCTCTCATGGTTTCTCCCATTTGTTTCAATTCTTTGATGCAACATGACTAATGTGAAAATGTGTTTAATGAGAATGTACGTGTAGAACCTATATAAGACTGCATGCCGTCTTGGGGAGGGAGAGGTGAATAAAGAGGGAGAAAATTGGAAATATATGAAAGTAATTATTAAAAACTGAAAAAAATTAATAAAAAAAATAATAAAAGAGAAAGTATTAGCTAATTTCACCAAAGGGAAGCAGTTCTCATTTAAAATAAACACAATTTCATCCAAATACCAGGTTGTTCTAGAATAACCTAATTTACTTTTCTCACAGTTTTGATTAGACTAGAAGAATAGGAAACTGTGTACTTGGATTTCATATAAAAACAAAACAAAACAAAATAAAAACCTAACAATGTCTTTCATTCTATGTTTCTAGATAGAACTTAAGAGACATTTGGCTATATTGCATATAATCCAGTAGATTTGGGACTAGTTGAAACTAGTTAATAGCTAATAGCTATTAATGAGTTGATTTGGTTACCAACTCTACCTAGAAGAGTGCCCAAGGGGTCTGTCCTTGAACCTATCTTTTTCAACATTTTTATAAATACCTAGGATAAAAATACTGGTAATATGCTCATCAAATCTGTAAATGGCATAAGGCTTAATGGTTATTAACTTGGAGAACTAACTATACTGGATGACACAAAGAGGTACTAAAAATATCCTGACAAAAAGAAATGAGCATAATCAAATGAAGTGAAATTGAATAGAAAGAAATGTAAAGAACTTTTGTTAAGTTCAAAAGTGCAAGGGGAGACCATACCTAAATGAAAATCCATGAGGGGAAGAAAATTTGGGGGTGGGGGCAGGGAGGGAATCTTAGTAAACTGCAAATTCAATATAATTCAAAATTATGACATAAAAGCAAAAACAAACAACTAATGCTACCATATAATATTAAGAAAGACATCTATAACAAAACAACTGAGGTGCCTTTGTAAGGCCACAAAGAGTCTACTGTTTTCTGGGAACATTTTATGAAAGACACTAAAAAGTTTTACTTATAGTATATATTGGCCTGTATGCTAAGGGGACTAGATAACATATCATAAAAACATCAGTTGAAAAAACTGAGAATATTTAATCTGAAGAAGACAAGACTTCAAGGAAATATCTTCAAGTATTTTGAGGGCTACTATTTAGAGGAAGAACAGGACTGATTCTACTTGGCCACAGAGGTTAGAATTAGGATCAATAAGCAGAAACTATAGAGGTAGATAAAGGCTTAAGATAAAAAGAAAAAAAATAATAACTGAGCTATGTTAGGAAATAGTTGTTTCCAATCACTGGAGAATTTAAAGCAAAGGCTGGATAATTTACTAATTAGTAATATTGTAGAAATGATTCTTGGTTTGACAGAGCTTGGACTATATGGCCTCTGTGGTAACTTTCTGATCTTGGATTCCCAGAAATGTGGGAGACAGATAGATAGATAGACAGATAGACAGACAGACAGACACACACACACACATACATATGTAGACAGAGAAATACATACATATATTTTAAACGCTCTGGAGTTTACTACGGACAGATAAGACTTTCTTCTCTCTTATTCTACCCAAATCACCCACTCATACTACTGGTTTGTTGTGCTATCAATTAGCATTAGCTTCCCAAAAATAATTTTAATTGGTTACTACACTAAGGTTGACCAGCCTAAGGGTTAAATAAATTCAGTCTGTCAATGTATACTTGGAAAATTGGATTTTACTGAATACATTCACACCTCACACTCTCTTTCATTAACATAACAAAAGAAAATCCCTTGTAAAAATGTAAAGATACCAAGTTCAAGGGGTAGGAGCGTTCTGGAAAAATGAGGGCAATCATTAGTAAATCCTCGGCTGGCTCACCAGTTCTAAATTACAGAATTCCCAATCCAGTATTATTTCTACCACACCATGCTGCCCATCCTGGTGGTTGCTACTATATTACATACAAAGCTCTTTTTTAATACAGTCTTAAAATGTAAGGAAAAAAAAGGATAAGCCAATTGAATATTTGGACCTAGTATAAATGAATTTGGTATTATAATGACATGGTATTAAACTTCCAAAATGAAAGTATATAGTTTTCATTTAGTCAGTCCCAACTATAAAAGGTAATATAAAGCTATAATTACCTATATCATATTATAAATAAAATGTATCCATGATAAAAAAGAAACAATTTTGTGCTACCTCAAAATTGGAAATCTATGTGATAAAAAATGAAAAAAGATTCAAACAATAAGGACAAATTATTATTGAACATACTGCATTCACAACCAATTCAGAAATGGGATCCATTACTGCCAGTCTAATAAAGAATGTCATTCCTACCGAATTTTAAAATAATTTTATTTTTGTAGCTGTCCTGTATAGTCTCTGCTCTATTTGGGTCTTAACATGTAAAATTTGGGGTTTCAGCTTTTTACTCTAAAGGCTAGCAGAAATTATTTTTCACTAAAAGTCAAAATTATCAAAGGGCAGAAGGAATAGAATTACGTGATTATAAAGCATGGTGTATACTTAAATAATTTAAAAAATTAAATTAACAGGTTATATTACTTATATTAACAAGTATGTGTAATAACCATACAAACATTACATTCTCTACCATCTTTATAACCATTCATTGAAATCTCAAGTGCTTCTGACTTCAGTGGTAAAGTTCTGTTTTCTTAGTACTCATAACACAGCCATTTTCCCTATTCAATTCAAAGGGAGATACATTAGGATCCCCCTCAAAAAAAAAAATCATTTTTTTGTCATGTAGAAACTAGTTTTACTTATATTTTAACTGAAATGTCCTCTGCAATGAAAGTAAAGAATTCTTAAGTTCTTAGAACTGCAACTCGTATAATAGAAAATGATGAATTTTGCTATAGGTCTCCATTTCTGAGATGACTGCATAAATGGAATTAGCTAAACAAAATTTTAAAGTGATTAATAAAGACAAAAAACAAAAACAAAAAAACTTGCCCTAGTTTACCATAGTTAACATCAGCATAACTTCATCAAAGTCCGGGGTTCGTTTCTACATTTAGATACAAAAAGATGAGTACTCCATAAACTTACTTGGTAGCATCAAAAAAACATGAAAATAATGCCTTTACTGTAACTAAAAAAAAAAAACAACTTAATATGTATATGCAGAATTAATAATAAAGTTGAGAATGGTTATTAGGATTACAGATACTACATTATAATATGATTCCTCACATTAATATTTAATTTAACAGTTACCTTTCCAACCACTGTTGAGGTCTTTTCTAACCCTGGGGCTAAGGCAGAACCCACTATATAATCTGTGTTGTACTTAACGTTTTGGGAGGGAGATGATTTGATCCAACTACAACTACAAGTGAATTTAAAGATACACATGTACATGTATACATATATGTAAAACATATGTAAAAATGAACCATGTTGTAATCACAGCCCACTATAGGCATCTGTTTACCAAAAACAAACAGAAAAACCCTGTCATATCAGTTTTTCCATAGAAAATATCCCACTGTCTCGTTGTCTTAGTTTCCGAATGACTCAGATACTCTAAATAACAATGGAAAAAAAGGCATAGTAGCAAAAGAGAGGCTGAATAAATATCAGCCTACATGCCATCTTTAACCTTGTTTTATTTAAAGAAATTCTTCTGGAAATTAAAATAATCACACATTAATTTACAGATTTCGTAAACATAAAGTTTTAGCTATATGCATTTTTTTCAAGAGGAACAAAAATGAAATCAATTTTAAACTACTGAGAAGTAACCTAATTTGTGCATTAGCCATTGTGATTTGCTCCTGTAGGCTATGTTGCTGTCACCATTAACTGTACTAGTCAAATGGGAAAAAAAATCCTACAAAATGAAATCCTAAAAAGAGAAACAAAATTCCAGCAAACCATTCTAGTATCGCTGGAAAATTTGGTATAAAGTTTACTCATGGCAGGAGAAGAGGAGAAACTCCAATTCTCTGGTGTGATGTATTCCAAAATAGCACTGTACAGAAGTCAGAAGACACCTGTCACTCCTATATTCAATAAACTCCCGTGGCTTATTATCTCCAGGTTAAAATATAAAATCCTCTTTTTGGCTTTTAAAGCCTACCTGGTCCCTTCCTAACTTTCCAGGCTCTTTATGCCTTAACTCCTCTCTCTATAGAGTCTGCAATCCAGTGACTGCTGTTCCTCACACATAACAATACATCTCCCAACGTGAAGCATTTTCATTAGCTGTCCCCCATGTCTAGGATTTTCTCTCCATCTCTGGCTTCCTGGATTCCCTGGCTTCCTTCATGTCTACCCTCTACAAGAAGACTTTCCTGATTTTCCCCTTAATTCAAATGCCATCCTAATTTGGCTAGTTTATACCTTATTTGTAAACAGTTGTTTGTACACTCTTTCCCCCACCAGACTGGGAGTTCCTTGAGGGCAGGCACTTGTTTTTTGCTTTCTTTGTATCCTAGATATTTAGTACAGTACCTGCTACATAGTAGGTACTAAATAAATGTCTGCAGACTTGACAACTTGCGAGCTTGCCTAACTTGGTTAATTAATTTTTCTTAGCTTTAATTTCCTAATCTGTAAAATGGTCACACTATAATAGCACACTTTACAAATGATTACAAAATGACTACAAAAATTATTACAGCAGAATTATAAAATTAGGTTATGAATTATCTATAGTTTTATCTGAACATAGACCATAACTGTCACCCATTTTGAGTGGTAATAAGATGTCAGTTTTCATATCTATATTGAATTCTGATTATAAATATACTAATACATAAAAATTGCAACATATATAAATAATGTTAGATAAAAGACATTAGATGGAATAATAATGGCTATGTAATGGGATAGGGACTGGTCAATGCCTAGTCCTTGGAAGTACATGGAGTACAACCTGCCTGATACAAACCCCAAGTGGAGGAGGTCAAAGAGCTTGTATCTAGAAATCTGTGGTGCCAGGAAATGAGAGGAACCAGGATCTCTACTTCAGAAAATTTGTGAGTACTCTGTAACTGTTTCTTGTCTTTAATGAATAAAGAATTTCTGCTGAGCCAGGACCCTCCACTCCACATCACCACAAACTTCTATGAAGCAAACAGACACCTAGCATCCATGTGAGGAGTGCATTATACAGCACACGCTGCCCAAGCTCCTAAGGTTTGACTCTCACTGGCTAGTCTTACTTTACCAATATATCAAACAATTATGAGGATGAAAATTCTAGGCATATGCAATCAATCAATAAAGCAACATTTATTAAGCTCTTACTATGTGCCAGGCATTACACTAAGCACTAGGGATATCATTAAAAAAAAAAAAAAGGGCAAAAGAGTTCCCTGCCTCAAAGAGTTTACAATCTAACAGGGGAGACAACATGCAAACAAATATATACAACATACAGCAAAGCTACAGAAAAGAAAAATAGGTAATAATTAACAGAAAGAAGGCACTAGAATTTAAGAGGGGTTGCGAAAGGCTTTGAGTAAAAGATGAGATTTTGGTTGGGACTTAAAGAAAGTCAGGGAGATCAGTAGAGTGGAGCATTCCAGGCATGGGGGTCTACCACAGAAAACGCCAGAAACTGAGATATGGAGTGCCTTGTCTACAGAACAGCCAGGAGGCTAATATCACTGGATTAAAGAGCATGTGCTGGGGAATGAGGTGTAAGAAAACTGAATGCCAGAGCACTGTCATTTACTCCTGGAGGCAACAGAGAGCCTAGAATTTATTGAGTAAAGGGTTGTTGACAAGATCATACATGTGCTTTAGGAAAATCACTTTAGTGGCTGAATGGAGGATTATTTGAAACGCAGAAAAGACTTGAGTTAGGCCAACATTAATAGCAGCAGGCTATTAATGTGTTCATATCATTAAGACATTGTGCAATAAAGATGTAAATAACTGATGTTACAACTGTAATAACAACTTAGTGTCTGAAATTTAAAAAAAAACTTGTTTGACAAAGAACAGTATTTATTTTTTAAAAAGTAAAAATGACCAGTCAAGATAGTAATAATATAAATACATACATATGCACACATAATTATGATGGTTTTTATTTTATCAAATAACATTCATTAGTTATTTAGCATTTACTTTGTAGTATACAGTTATCCCACTGTAGGTGTACATGTTGTTTTCCCTGGTAGGATGTAAGCTCCTTTAGAGCAGTTAGTATGAAATTCTTTGTATCCGTAATGCCTAGCACAAAATGCCTAAATAAATGCTTAATAAATGATTGTTAATTATTAGGCATATATCTCAAGGAGGTCATTTATAAAATGAAAGGCACTATATATGCAAAAACATTTATATAACATTTTTTGTATTAGCAAAGAACTGGAAACAAAATAGATGCCTATCAATAGGGAAACGGCTACACAAATTGTGATAAGCTGCGAGCAAAGATGAAAAGCAAAATAAGCAAAGACAAGAAAACCATATATACAATGACTACAACAAATGTAAACAAAAAGAACCATCAGCAAATAATCAAAAATGAATGTTGGCAAAATTATATACAACAAGTTTGGCCTCAAAGAGATATCGGAAGATATCTATCTTTCTCTTGCAGAGATGGGGAATATTAAAGAATCTAGTAACTTTTTTCTCTTCCAATTTTCTTTCTTATTTAAAAATTATTTGTTATTAGGGATAGTTCTCAGGGAAGGGGAGGAAGTAGGATAAAGGGCAAAATATAGGTGATATGAAAACAAGACAAGAAAAATTATTTAAAAATAAATGCTTATCTAGGCTAATCCATGGAGCCATTTAAGTAAAAAAAAAGGAATCATTTTAACTATTAATGATATAATATATAATAATTTAACCATTAATGCTATAAGGGAATCATTAAATAGTGATGGCTACATTTTTCTAGATTATCAGCGTCTTGATTCCAACTTCTTTTTTAGTGTCTTGATTTGTATACGCTCATATACATTTGTATACAGAATCAATTCACTGAGGTTGTTAGGATAGTATCTGAGGATCAAAATACTGCTTCAGTGGCAAAAGCTAATTGGCCTTTATATACAAACATCTAAGACTGAGGCAGTACTATAAATTACCTCTGTTAGAGGAGGGCAGGTTTATATAGTCTGATACCCACTCACCTACCAAATAAATTCTATTGAAATTTCTACTGGATATATTGTGGTCTGATTAATACACAAATGATTTTACTTTTCATATTTTGAAGCAGTTAAGTAACTGATACTATTGCACAGTGCTTCCATAAAGAACTCTATTACAATAGTTTCACACAAATGTTAGCTTTTTTATGAATTTATAGGTAGAATTCAGTGTAATTATAACTTGCATTGGCCGAATGAAGTTTCCGTAACTGCAAATCAAAATTTTAAATGTATAACATTAAAGAAATAGGATGTTAATTTATTTTACAACTTAATCTAAATTACAATATAGCTGTAGTTAAAAAGAAAATAACAAGAACAATAAGGACTAGACTAGAAGGACAGATTTAGATAAGGGAAGCGTGCCTAGAAAGCCAAAATAAAAGATAAATGCAACCACATTTTAGAGAAACATTTAAGCCACACGTTAAAAGCGGTTTGCCTTGGAAAATACAAACTTTATTGGTGGTTTAACTGAAATGTAAAAGGGAAACCAAATGTACACTTACAAGCCCTAACTCCTGTAATCCAGGAAGCCACAACTACCACAGAGAATTTTATTTTTTGTAATAGTGGTTAACCATACTTCTGACAACTACAGAATTTATATACTAGGCAACTTTCTGATTTATCTTCATCATTTCACATTAGTAAAAAAGCCATCTTCATTCTCTCAAAATGAACAACCAAGTTACAAATAGACAAAACAAATAAAATTGTTTTAAATAAATACCTTCAGCTAAGAAGTCATTTATTCATTTATTTATATATGTCATATATATTCATATTTTTATCATTTATTAACCTTCCACTAGGCAGACGATATTAAATTACTTATTCTATCCTGTAGTTTAGGCAGTTTATATATTCTCTATGATATCACCTTTTATTGTGCTAAATTCTAACAACTGTCACTTAAAACCTCCTTTACTTTTATTCCTAAAAACTTTTCTTAGAAGACCACCTTCTTCCAGGAAAAAAGTTCTGGAGCTGAAAGAGAAATAAAACTGACACAACCCATTCCCAAAAACCAGTGAAGGGATTATTTTCCTAGAAATTTGCTTTTAAAATAAAACTCCACATGTTCTAAATTTCCTATAAGATTAACTTCAAATATGCTGAATGTATTCCTTGCTTTAGGCATCCCAGAAGATATTTTGGTATTTTTCTTCCCAAAGATGCTTCTAGTAGTAAACCATAAAAAATTAGATTTAAATAATTAAAGGTTAGGTTCAACACTGCCATATTTGGGATACTCAAGTGAAGAAGAAGTTGCAATGATTCATCTTGATAACTTTTACTATCATGTTCTCTAATCATTTTTATTGGTAGTTAACTACTACACACATTACCACTCACATAGAGTAATACAGAATAATCCAATAAACAGCTTCCTGATCTCCTTGTTTCCGTGTCTCCTCTCCGCAATCTACAATACAGATGGCCAAATTGATATTCCTAAATCACAAGTCTAACAGTGTTCCCTCCAGTGACTTCTTATTGCCTCTAGGATTAAAAAGCAAACGAACAAACAGGAATCCCTGTTTGGTATTTAAAGTCCTTCACAGACTAGCTCCAGCTTCAGCTCAGCTTTAACACTTATATATTCTTATATACTTTACACAGCGGCACAAATGGCCTGTTTGTTTTTTCCACATAAACAAAACTTCATCTCCTGTCTCCATGTATTTTCACAGCCTGTCCCCCATACTTGGACTGGTCTCTCTTGTCAATTTCCTTCTTAGAATGACTAGCTCCCTTTGTGGCTTAGGTTATGTCTCCTAAATGAGAACTTTGCTGATCCCTCAATTGTTAGTCATCTCCAATTTTTTCCATAGAATCATAAGTCACTAAAATACTGTAAGACATTTCAAGGGCCAACTACTCCTGCCCCCTTCAGTTTACAACAGGAAAACTAAGGCCTAAGGAGGGCAAGTGATTAGCCCCATGTCACACAGGTGGGATCAAGGCAGCATTTGAACCCAGGTCTCTTGTCTCCAAAGCCAGTGTTTTCATCCACCATACCACATTATATAAAAGATCATACATCTTGAGCTGGAAGAAAAATTTAAAGGCTATTTAGTCTAAACTATTCATTTTACAGATGAAGGCATAGAGTCCCACAGAGCTTAAGTGACTGTGAAAGGTCATATAAATCATTAAGTAATCTCATACAATCTCTATTCTCTTCCTTCTCTCCTTGCCACCAGGTAGAATCTAAGATCTTGAGAAGGAACTCTCATTTTTTATTCTATGGCTCCAGTGACTTTCACAGGGCAGAAGTCTTATAAATACCTACAGAACTAAATATTACAGTTGATAGTTCTCTATGTTATTCTAAGTATGCCACCTACTTCCTTAAGATTTTAAAGCAGATTCACATTATGTTACAGCATCTCTTTTACACAGTAACCCTAAATTGTAAATGAGTAAGCTATAGATATTAGGATCAAAGTATTCAGTGAACTTTCTAATTTGATAATCTTTACAGTAGTTTTCATTCACTTAACCTATCTAGCAATAATTTTTTTCCCTAATATCTAGGCAATTTACTCAACCATCTTACTCTCCTCTTCCTACCTGTAATTTTCACCCCAGCAGTATACTGTATCTGAATGTCCTATTTGCTCAAATTTTCTGAATTCTTACCAATCAAATATTCACCTATCTCCTAACCTCCCTCTTTCCAAGAAGATATTCTTTAATAGCTGACAGGATCATGGCAAATTACTCTTATCCTACTCTTGTCTTAGTGGATGGAAATATGGGAATAAGATGACAGTACAGTTAGGCAGATTTTGAAAAGTTTTATTAACTAAACATGAACAGTCGTGATCACCAGGTTTACTCAGTCTGGAAGGGAAGGGGCGGTCTTTATCGGGCTATCCAGCATCTATCTTTGTTCCTATAGTAGACGAAATTTTTATTCATTAACTTCGATGAAGGAATTTATAGCATGCTTATCAAATGATGACAAGTCTGAAGTGATCACTAAAATGCTAGTTAGTACTAATCCAGAAAGATATCAACAGGGAAATAAAGATGAAACAAAACACTGGATCACGAGATGACAGATTTGGAGTAGGAAGGGAATGTAAAGGTCATCTACTCTAGCCCTCTAATATCACAGATGAGAACACTGAGTAGAATTTACAAATTTTCCCAGAGTTACACAGTAGGCGTCAAGAGACAAGTTTCAACCTAGGCTATCCTGGTTCCAAGTTCAGAACTCTATCCACTAAACAAAACTGCCTTTCTCAGCTTCAACAAACCCCAAAGTTTTTAAGTATAAAATATGGGCAGTATGGCTAACAAATAGGTCCTGCAAGAAAGATCTCAAATGTCACAAGGCTGCCAAAAAACAAAACAAAACAAAAAAAAAACAAAACAAACCTTAACATAATCTTAGGCTTCAGTAGCAGTACACTTTGCTCTGGTGGTATGATATTTGCAATAGTATTCAGTTAAAGGTGCCATAATTTTAGCAAGGACATTGACAAGCTGGAGAGCATTCAGAAAAGTCAACTGAAGTAATGAGGCACTTCAAGGATATGTCACATAAGGTTCATTTGAAGGAAATGGGATTTTTTTAGCCTAGAAACTCCTCAGAGGGGACAGGACAGTTGTGTTCTACTTCAAATATTTGAGGGCTTGTCATTTATAAAAAGGATAAAACTTGCTCACCTGGCCTCAGAAGACAGAAACAGAAGCAAGAGGTAGAAGATGTGGAGAAGAAAATTTCGGCTCGGTAAAGGGAAGGCATTTTCCTAACAATTAGGGCCATTCAGACATGAAATATGCTGCCTTGTGAGGCAGTGAGTTCTCTACCATTATAGAAATCTTTAATTGGAGATGACTACTTTTGGGGAGTAAGAAGAAAGGATTCATTCCAATTTAGGTACAAGTTAAATGATTAGATGTCCTTTCCATCCCAATTCTGAGAGCTTGTCTATAAAAGAAACAAGTGAACAGGGGATCCACTATTTAGTAAAACTGTATAAATATGGAACATTTTGTGCCTGAATTACCACATGGTATTATTCATCTATCTAATTACTCCAGCAAAAGTGTGAACTTTGAGACAGTGAGAGAATACTTAAGCCTTCCAAGAATATGGAACCATAGAAATAAAGTACAAGGCAATATGATTCACTCATATAAAAGGAGAAATATGAAGACAAGTTATTAAGTCATTAGTCCAGATCCGCGCAATAGCAATAATTAATTACACTGCATGTCCCAATCCAAGTAGTTTTTTTATTGACCAAGAAGGTTTTTAGAGTGTGGACATGGAACTTAGAAGAGTCACATTTAAACCCATGTCTCTTACTCCCTAAGAAGATCTGACTGAGCAAGACACTTAAGTTATATAAGCCTATTTCCTAATCTGTAAAATAAGGATAATAAGACTTGTACCATTTATTTCACAAAGCTATAATGTGGTTCTAATGAGATAACAGCAGATGCTTAATAAAAGCCTCTAAGGTTGAATCATGACATTTTAAGATCATAATCCCTATAAGAAAGTGTACCATATGGTTACAGTATTGGGTTTAAAGTTAGAAGGTAGGAGTACAAAGCTGCACTTTGATTCTTACCAGTTACAGGGTCATGGGCTACCTCAAAATGCCCCAGGCAACTCCCTAATTATCTACTAATTCAATTCATTTTAACAAACATTTATCAAGTATCTGCCCTGTGCACTGCACCATGCTAAGTGCTGGGAATAAAAAAAAAGTGTCTTCCCTAAGGGACTTTACATTATAGTGGGAAGATGAAAAATGTATGCAGTTATATAAATATATATAAAATATATACAAAGTAATTCTAAGAGAGAGGGAAGGATAATAACTGACGGATGGGGAAGAAGGGGAACAGATCAGGAAAGGCCTCATGTAAAAGATGGTCCCTGAGTTATGCTCTGAAGGAAGCTAAAAATTTTAGAAGTGGAAAGTGAAGAAGATGTCCATTCTATACATGTGACATCACTCGCACAGTACAGAGGCTAGAATGTCATGTGCAAGGAATAGGTAGCAGGCCAGCTTAACTATAATGGAAAAGATGAGAAGGGTCATATCATGAAATAAAACTGTAATGGTACAAGGGGAGTTGGACTGTGGAGGGCTCTTAATGCCAGACTTGGGAATTTACATTTTATCCCAGATGCAACAGGGAGTTGCTGAAGACTTTTTGAGTTGAGGAATGGTATGTTCAGATTTGGGAATTAATTATGTGTAAGATGGATTTAAGGGAAGGGTCTGGGAGCAGGGAGAACAATTAAGAGACTATTGCAATAATACAGGCAAGAGAAAATGATGGCCTGAAATAGGACATGACAACCTGACAAAACTGGATATTGAAGGAAAGGGAAGAATCAAGGATGACTTAGGTTTGCAAATCTGGGTGACTAAAAGCAGGTGGGACCATCAATAGGAATAGGGAAACAGAAACAATCTAAATAAGAAAGAAGTTATTTTGGGTAGGGGATAGGAGTTTAAGAATAATACGAAAATAATAACATTTACCTTGTACTTTAAAAATCTAAAAAGTACTTTATATACAATAATCTCATTTGAGGCTCATGTGAAACCAGTGAAGTATGTATATTCCAGGTATATTATTAGCCACATTTTACATAAAATGAAACTGAGTCATAGACAGCTACAGAACAAAAACAAATTGCAGGCATTTTCTGTATTTGCACATGTAAAAATCTAAATGTTTTTCAATGATTAACCTAAACTGGATACTCTTCTTAAAAAAGAAAAAAAGGTAATAATATGAAGAATACAAGGTGCATTATTCCAGAACTCTTCTATCATGATTTTTTTCTTAAGAGATCAATTTAACTATATAGATAACATACAAATATATAATTATATGATATATAATATAAAGTCTTGATTCTTATACTCTGCCAGCTCACAGAAAAAGTTACCTTTGGAAGTAAAAAAATAGAAGTTAATAAACAAATGATCTGAGAAATTATTAATTTTTCCTCTCAAAATATTCACTGTTTTAAGGGATTCAAATGTCCAGACTTTGGATACAATTTGAAATTAATCTAAGACTATGATAAAAACATTCTAAAATTTTCCTTTTTCCACAAGAGAAACTCAGAAATTATCAGAAAAAACTCAAGGTATTTTTTTGTCTAAGTACCCTTTAACCAAGACTTTTGGTCTCAAAGGCATAAACAACATAAAACCATACCTACAGTTTTCTTTACCATACTGTCAGATAAACCGTAAATATTTAATTTCTAAAATATTTAAATCATTTAAATACAATCTTATAGTACATGCACATTCAAATTGCAATAACAAACTGGAAAGGGAACTAAAAACAGAACTGAACCAGGCCCAAAGACAATCAAGCAAGGCTGCCTGAAGAACAAACCTATGTCTTGAATACTTTGCAAGGAGTATGTATTCTTTAAAGCTCTGCTTAAAGTCCTGGCACTAAAATTCACCGAATCACTTTATGAAAGTAGTTTCAATTTGGACAAAAAATGTTTTATGTATACAAATACAAAGATATCTGCTCACTTCCTACTCTTACTTCTAAAATAATTTACAGAATAGACTAATAAACCAGGATCGTAGGATCAGAGATTTGCATTTGGAAGGCACTTGATAAAGTACTGATCATGGGACTGGTAAACTAGAAGGGATCTAGTCCAACTACCTCATATTTTAGAGAAGTTTTAAGTGACTGGCCCATGTCACAAATGCATCAGAGCTGGTATCTTAGCCCATTATCTTCTGACTTCACATTTAATTGTCTTTACACTGCTTCTCCTAACAATTATATTGTCAAATTTGTAACATAACTTACAATACTACTCTGGTTTATGATTTAAGCGATATTCAGTTACTTCAAAAAACTTTAAAAATATTCTTTTGTAGGATTTAAGGGACATATCAAAACAATGTACTGCCCTATGATATTCCAAAAAATAACAGAAAAATCCCTTATCAAACTTTTTTCAATATTCCTATTATAAATTGTACTTGAGAAGTATCATACACCCATTTCATTATTTTTGTTTACTTTACCTACAAAAATAAATGAATTTGTTTGCTTCACAAATATTTTGTATTTTGAGTTTAGTGCTATGATGTCTTTTGTCGGAGTATGTCACTCATACAATGAACAATGACTGTCAACAACAACTGCTTGTCAAAAATATAAAATATAACATAACAAATTACTATATACATTCTAGGAACTAATCTTTCCACCCAAAAAGTATCACTTATATGAGGAAATTTTTTTACACATATGCTTCATACACATGAGTACACAGATATGAGTATAATATACATATATCAGTTTATATACATCCTATATATATAACATGCATATATAAGATTATATATATATATATTTCTTCCTTAAGAACAGAAAGGTAGTAAATTATATGGACTTCAGACATTACTAATTATATTGTCTAATAGGTTAACAAAATCTCAAAAACAAGTTTTAGGACAAATTTTCCTTAATTCAATAAGCAATTAAATGACTATTGACTTTTCTTTTTAATTACTTTTTCAATTCTGGGATCTTAGAGAAAGTATGAATGGTTTAATCAGGAAATTCAAAGACGTGTGTGTGTGTGTGTGTGTGTGTCTGAAATTTGGTCTATCTACTACTATATATGTATATGTGTGTGTATATATATATTTTCCCTTTTAGTCATATACATCTTTATATTATGGATTCTTGAAGATGATGTATCTGACAACATTACTGGGGTAGAAAAGAATTTTGTTTTTTAATAAACACAACTGACTAAGAATTGAGAAAAAGGGTGGATTTTAGTTTGATTTGTGGAATACAGGTAAATGAGTGAAAAAAGACATTACATCCTCCACATTATAATTATTTATCCATGAATTTGTATTTCTTTCCCAAAGCACATGGATACAGACTAACCAAAGAAAAAAGAACTAGATAGGACAATAAAATAAAAATAAGTTATTTTGAGGTGGCATAAAATAAAACAGGGTTGATATAATCTATGTCACTTAAGATAAAGGGTTTTAAATTTAAAAACAATCTTAATTGACATAGCAAGAGCAAGATGAAAAATAAACAATGTATGGTAATATGTTCATACCTACATACACAGACAGTAAGAACTCGGAATATTCAATTAAATAAGCCTGAAGGCTTCATTCTCATCTCAATTAGACAGCAAATAATCTTGAACTGTTTATACCTTCATAAGTAGAATAGAAAGTTTCCAATTCAATGATGTTTACAAACACATATACACACACATGATTAAGGAGGAGCCTTTTAGGAAGATCTGACAACTAAATAAAACCAAAATTCAGCATAAGAATATAATCTAAAATTCTATGGGAAAAAAGGAATGCAATGGGGAAATTACGTAACACTTTCAGCTATCTCAAGTTGCTCCTTCCCTGACAAAAAAATCCATCTTTTTGACATCAATATTCTCTCTCAATCATCTACAACACACAGAGCACCAAAAACTATGAATAATCAAACAGAATAAAAATTCAGTGGCCCAAAGAACCTGTGTATGCATATAGGCTAGGGCATATTTTCACTAACGATAAAACATATTTTAGACAGTGCATTTATGTAATACTACATGAGATTTCTATTCATGGATCTAAGCCACAGAGCCACGTTACAAGTAAAGGAGCATAATAACAAGTCCTCTCTGTAATTTCAGCAATTAACTTCCATGGATAGAAACAAAAGCTGTGATTTCATACCAAATTCCATGCTATAAAGAAATAATGATAATTACATTATCTCTCCAGTAGAATATAATTTAGTTTATAAGAAATGACAGGCTCAATTTGATAATGCAGAAAGTAAAAAATCAATATTTCCCAAGTTTTACAGCTGCATAAATTAATTTAGAGTCAATTTGGCATAACAGAATTGGGAAGACCTGAGTTCTAGTCTTGCCTCTGACATACTAAGCTGTATCACTTTGGAGCAAATCATGTAACTTCTAAGTATTCCCAGACAACACTCTAAGAATATAAATTACAGAAGAGATGCTCATTTTAGATTGGGGGTTAAGGGTGAGGAAAGATGACTTACTGTACACATTGAGGAGTGCCCTACACGTATCCATTCACAGATACAGACTACTGATGATGACAGTAAGAACTTAAATTAATTTATCATGCTAATTTTTCAAAATTCCAAAAAAAGTCTTATCAATAACAAAAGCAGGAAAGTACAAAGGAGATACTTTAATGTTAAACTTATAAAAGCTTTACTTTGTATTACTGTTATTTTTTAATGGGAGCAGAACCCTAAATGTGTACACAATTTCAAATACTGCAGCAATCATTTTTTTTTTCTAATATGAGACAAATTCATACAGGAAAAGGTCAATTCAATCAGAATTCATTAAGTACCTATGGTGTTGCAAGCACTGGCTTACGTGGGTTATTAGGTGTCCATGTCCTTATAAAGGACTTATATTCTAGCAAATCTATTGGTAGAAAACGAGACTTACAAAGGGAGGCCCATTATGAATCTGAATGCTTCTACCACCAGAATTGTAAAAATTAATTTACCAATTTGTGCCCAAAACTAATTGAAATAATCTCTATTTACTAATCTTTCAACAGAAAGTTCAGAGCTTTAACACTTTTGATGATGTCATGTTGTAGAACAAGTAGAAAATAAAACTTAAAAAAATCATTTTCTAGACTAATATAGTAAATTTACCCTTGTCCCTTGAGGGAGGAAACATTTCCTTATATAATTAAACAATCATACTATTTCAGTTATTTTATTACGAAATTACCATTTTTTTTAAAGTAGAAGTGTGGTACAGCTGAAGGGACACTCAGCTGTAAATCAGAAAGTTTAACTTGTCATTTCCACTGTGTTTCCACCGTGTGACTATTTGTCTCAATTTCGTTATCTGAAAAATGAAACAACTGACCTAGATCATCTTTAAGTTCCTTCCCAATTCACAGAATCCAAAGTAAGATTCAGTGAATATATATCAATTATTTTATTGTATATAGTTAGTGTTGGTGTTCCGAAAAACGAAATATGCACATACAATTTGAGAGTCACAGAGTTTTAGAACTGAAGGCTTTGGAGATCATCTAATCCAACTCCTTCAATTAACAGACTGAAGGGTTACAAAGCAGTTAAGTGACTTTCACTACCAGTAAGTGACTCTTAAATTCAGGCCTTTAAACTTCAGTGCTTTGTTCACCACATTCTCTTCGGTCAATTTTCTGTAAATTTTGGATAGTTTTCTAAATGCAGTTTTAACTTAGTCTTAAGTCTTTAAAGACAAGGGCTGGAAGCAAAATGATTTGCATTTGAATGAGTCACTTAATCTTTCCATGTTTTCTTCTCCTTGTTGATAATTAATAATAAATTCTAACTTTAGTGCCCTAAGTAACTTTTCAAGAATATAAATTGAAAAGTAATTGCCAGTCTACTTTGATTGGATAAACAGAATTTCCTCAGTGGAAGTTTCATTAAGAGGGCAAAACAAAAGAAAAAAAAAATCAGTCTTGCTGCCCTTCAATGTTATTGAGAATCCAAAATGAAGCATCCAGAAGCACTCAGAAAAGGAACAAGATGATATAAAAAGTTACAGTGGAAAGAGTGGAATTGTGAAATTGGATGGTTGAAATCTCACCTGAAATTTACTGCTTATGTGATGTTGGTGTTACCTAATCTCTTTAAGATTCATTTTCCTCATCTGTAAAAGAAAGGTTTAGACCAGATGACCTCTAAGGTTCCCTCTATCTCTCAATCTATGATTTTATGATCATGAATGCAAGGTATTAATATTCATGTTGGTAGAACTATGTATTATTCTTAGTTACTTAAAATGTTAAGTCTTCTATTCCTCCCTTCCCCAACATTTAAATTTCCAAATAAAGAGAGTTGGTTTCATTAATCTTTATTGTGATGTATTCTGTAGAGCTGGAGTGAGGGGGAGAGGGAGGGAGAGGGGAAAGCAGTGTTAAGGTAAGCGTCCTTGAGAAGAAATAGGTTATCAAAATCAGTGACGTTACATACAGGGAAAACTAGAATCTTCTTTTGAAGCAGATTGACTAAAAATAGGGCTAAAGAAACCTTACTGACACAAAATAAATCACAGAACTTCTAAGTCTTCCAACAATAAAACTAATATCTCTATCCTAATAGTAATAACAGTAAGAGCTGGCACTTGAAGGTAGGCAAAGTCTTTACGTGTCATGTCATTTGCACATCACAACAAACATGTGAGTTATTATTACCCATATTACAGATGAGGAAAGTCAGGATTACACTAAAGCGAAACAACTTGCCAAACAGTTTCTGAACCAAAATTTGAATTCAGGTCCTTCTGACTCCACGTACAACATTCTATACACTACTCCATCTAGCTCCCCCAAACTTCATAATACAGAAATCTTCTTTATTAATCTATCTTTTGTCACAACAATTATTCAACTAGTAATTATTCTTGGTTCTAATTCAACGCAAACTAATACAGTCCAGAAATACAAGATCATGTAATTCTCTGTAATAGTACTATAAAATTTCCCACTCAAGTAACTTTTAAACATTCTCATTAATTCTGTGCCAACTTCATAAAATAAGTTTGTTATTACCAAGATTGAGACCCCATGTAGTTAATTTTAGCCCAGAACAGATTTTTATAATAGCTGAAAACAAGGATTTACAAAGAAAAGGTTTTGTCAGCATTAACTATAGGCCCAACAGCGGGAGCCAATATAATAAAAGTAGCAGTCTTCAACTGTAAAATTACTAATCCTGATAATACAGTACATTAAACATGCCATTTGCGATATATGCCAACCTAAACTACCACATATGGCATATCTATCTCATTATCACAGTTTGTGTTTTCATATGCAGAGCTGTTCTAGTTTTTAAACAAGATATCAAATACACCATTCTATCTAAAAATGTGATGGTGTTTTGAAAGTGACATGACATACCTTTTTTAAAGGTAGAAAAATTCTAATTTCAAAATCAGAGGTCATACTACTAGTATGGTTCAGTTAAATTCAATTGGCTGATACTTACTAGCTAAGAAGCTATTATTAAATATAAAAAGATTTAAAGTCAAAAATTTCTAAGTAAAATATTTATTTCAACTTTTATACAAAAATGCTTTCTAAATTCAAAATTTCTATTCAAATATTGTGTCATATACTATGCAATATTGTAACAAGTAAAAAAAAGCTACACAGGTATGCATTCATAGTTTATCTTTGAGTTTTGGTCTATCCAACCCATTTATTTCATCAGCATAGGAAGCTTCTAGTGAGGAAACTCCCTGCACATACACAGAGAAGCAACTGTTCTACAATTCAAAGTCTGGGATAGCTGCTTTAGAGCACTGAGAAGTGACTCACTCTCAATCACTGGGAGGGCGCACACTCACAGACATGTAACTATTCTAAACTGTTTTCTTCCACTTCAGAGTCTAGGAAAGTTGCAGAGGGCTACAAAAGGTACCAGATGACTGGGAACTGAAGTATGGTCTTTCTAGCTTTCAGGCAAGCTCTCTAAACATTATTCCACACTGCATGTACCTATTCTTTATTCTTTTAAAAACATTTCAAGAACACTGGAATTTAAACAAAAGTTTGCAAAGGAATCCTTTTTCCTAAATTCTATTTTTTATGTCCAGGTTAACCTTGAGCTTTACAACTAGTACTACCTAATCCTTAATAGCACTTCAATACAGATGACATGAGAAATATTTTGATTTCAAATCTCCAGCTGGTGCTTAATGTCACTTCAGCTGTTCAATTTTTAAAGTTTCTCTGTATAAGTAGCTAAAGATCTCTCTTATTAATATGAAGTGCCACACAGATTTTAAATCTCCTTTTCCAAATTGAAAACAGCGGCAAATATTTTTTCAGGAAGAATTGTTCTTTTGAACACATCTAAATTTAAATCATCAGATTGTGAGCACCTTGTCTTTTGCCTTTCTTTTGCTTTTCTTTTGTATCCCGACAGATCAGCATAGCGCCTGGCATAGAGTAACAGCTAAATAAATATTTACTGACTGACTGATTTAAATTTAACAAAGAATCATTTGCCGGGGGAGGAAGGGCTGTTAGTCTCTTACATAATAATAATTATAAAATCTAGTAAATTTCTATAACCAAGATTTAAAAAGTAAGGTGAAGATATAACACCAGTAACAAGAATTAAAAAATCAATTCTAAGTTCTGACAAGATGTATTAATTTTCCTAACATATCCCAATCATTTGGACTGTAAACCATGTCAAATTTTTAAAACCTTCAAGTAGCACAGTACTTTCCACTAATAGATAATTGTGTTCATTTATGTGCTGTGATGAGCTGGTATGAAAAGTAGAAAACTATGTATCCTAGACATTTAAAGGATTCCTAAGAGAAGACAATATTTTCAATAGATCTATTTTTCAGAACTATAAATGGATAAAAGACCACTGTTTTAAGAAACTACTGAACCATTGATTTCTGCAATAGAGTTTATAAACATACTATACTTGTTAGTACAAGACTAAGTTGCAGGACAGGTGTAGAACTACAATGGTAGAGTTTCCTCAACATGGAATTTCATATAAAAAAGAAATCACAAGTCCAGTCCCTTTTCCTAAGGAATAGGAAATGTGAGTGTGTTTAAATAAACCTGCATATTTAAAGCTGTCAGATGCCAAATACAAATTTCTACTTCCTGAATCTCTTCATTTTTCCCTCAAACCTTATATCACAGGAATTCTATCATGAATGGTTCCTTCTTTCTTCCTAGACTGACATGTTCAACAAGGAGAGAGTCATTCTTTTCTGTCTCCACTTCAATTCAATTCAACAATTACATGTAGACAATCAGGGTTACCTTCTGCTACTCCAGGTACAAAAGTCATGTATTAGGAATGGAGAAACGTCTGAATTCTGGTCACTTTAAGCATAGGTCTCACTAGATCTTGAGAGTAAGCATAGCATAGTAGATAGAAAGCAAGGTTCTGAGACAAAGGCCTGGGTTTAGGTTAGGCTTCTGACATACAATGGCTGGGATACTGGGCAACATATCTAAGCTGACTGTGCCCTGTACCTATGCCTAAAAATTTCAGAGCAGTTGTCTATCTCTATTAGTAGCTGGTATTCTCATCTGAAGTTCCCTATTCCAACACTATCCATTGTGATGCGGCTTCTACTTAGCTTTGTAACCCTGATCAACTTTAAGCCACAGTTTCTTCATCTGTAAATTGGGGATATTTGTACCACCTATTATTACATAGAGTTATTGTGAGGAAAGTGCTATAAAAATTTCAAAGTACCTAATAAATGTGAGCTATTATTACTTTACATATTAATTCTCATAGTACTAATAGAATCTGCTGCTTCAGAAAAGGATTTTGGGGGAAAATATGCAAAAATCAACAGATCTATAAAACTAAATATACATGAGTATGCAGAATATATGATGTTGCCATGTGACATTAATGCCCACTTTTAAAATTACACATTAGGGACAGTAGATAGGTCATCAAAAAATAATTCAAAAGCATCACCAATATCAGCACATTCGTGACCATATTTTCAGTTCTGTCCATTGAGTTCGAAAGTGGCCAGACACCTTGCTTCTGACAACCTGTATCTTATAAATGTGTTTCAGGAAATGTTCTAGATGGCTTTCCTCCACCTGTAGACAAAGGGTGAATGGCTTTTGCCTATTTCATAAAGAGCCAAACCTAAAATGCTGTTGCTGCTGTTCAGTCGTTTGTCATGTCCGACTTTTCATGATATCACTTTAGGCTTTCTTAGCAAAGATACTGGAGCAGTTTGCCATTTCCTTCTCCAGCTCATTTTACAGAAGATGAAACTGAGACAAACAAAGTTAAATGACTTGCACAGGGTCACAGAACTAGGAAGCACCTGAGGCCACATTTGAACTCAGGAAGATGAGTCTTCCTGACTCCAGACCTGGCATTCTAACCACTGCGCTACCTAGTTACCCTAATCTAAATTTAGCTGATTTTTTAGTTGGGTAATTAATTTACAATGTTCAAAGCATTATTTATACCTTGGAGCTGATCTAGGAAAAGGCCTCATGGCACTATTAACTTCTTGTCACCACAGAATAAATAATCTTCCATAGTCCCCCATCCCTACTCCACACCTTTCTCACTTGTTTATTAATCTCACCAACTGCCCTTTCCTTCTCCCCAGTTCAAAATAGTTGGTCAAAAATATGGTGACTTTAACTCAGGTCCATGTTTCATCTGAATTAATTATGTAAATTACCTTTTGCTTTGTTAGAATACAAAAGATGAATGAACCACGGCTCTATTAGAAACGCACTGCCCAGTTGCATCTTCATATAAGTAACTGGTATAAAACCAAATCAAGTAAGGAAGTTGTAAAAAATATTTTTTTAAGAACTTGGTGTCATATTTTGCAATTATGTGAGGTACTAAGCAGTCCTTAAGCTTTTATCACAGGAAAAAAAAAGATTAGCAATGTTAATTAATCTGAAAAGGATCATTTTTAACAAAATAATCAGATATTAAAGTGATTACTAAAGCCTTTAAAAACAGTAATTGTTCTAGATAAGGCATCCAATTTTAATTGTATATGCCTGATATTATCTGTATCTGTTAATAACTAGTCTTCCCAAATATAGGATTATAAATTCCTGATCACATACACAATATTTATTAAAAGTATCACAAATATAATCATGAAAACAGCAAAAACCAACTATGCATTAGAGAATACTTGGAAAATCCATTTTGATGCATCAACTCTAAATTTTCTTTTTTTATTCTAATACCTCAATTCTTCTACACACAAAAATGAAAAACAAG
Organism: Bettongia penicillata ogilbyi; assembly: GCA_023548195.1. Taxonomy (NCBI): domain Eukaryota; kingdom Metazoa; phylum Chordata; class Mammalia; order Diprotodontia; family Potoroidae; genus Bettongia; species Bettongia penicillata. Next base: position 1,638,066 of record JAJHZJ010000652.1, on the reverse strand, counting down.
GTGAGAAAGTGATGAAAGCAAAGTAAATCCATGAAAAAGTGGGGAAATGTATCAGATTAATAGAAATCAAATCACCCATTTCCATTTCCATTTCCGAATCATCACAAACGTAGGAAAGGAGTAAGCAAGTAACCAGACCATATTTCTGCTAGGCAATATAATCAGGTCTATTTTTCATTACAAGTTAGTACTTAACTGTCTTTTGTCCTTCAATATTTCAAGCCAAGTGATAAAAGTTATTTTTGAAATATCTTATTTGCCTTCGTCTTAGTAAACAAAAAAAAAAAAACATTATACATGAAGACAACTAGTTCAAGAGGAATTTATTCTTAGTGTCATAAAAAAGGCAGAGAAAAAGGGAAGAAAGCAACTAGAGCTCTAACATTTTATAGTTCTATATTAATACTACAGTATGACTTACATCAACATATTGAAATTTATAATCTGGTTAACTTAATGATTCTTCCTAAATGCTACATTCAGAAGACCTTGCCTAGATCTGAGTTTCCTCATGTGTAAGATCAAATGTTGGACCAGGTTACTTACAACCACTCTTTCAACAGTAAATTGTGTGATTCAACAGAAAGGTACTCTAATAAATAAGTGTTGATCATTAACTTGCCTGTGAAGGCAATATGGCAGAGAAATTTAAAACCCTAAGGCATTGCCAATTAAATATGGATAAAACATCTCTGAACTTATAGAATTTAATAAGAACATATGACTCAATTTATGAAAATTAAACTTTTATCCAACTTTTCAGCATCAAATATACTGTTTAAAAAATTAAGCATTCTTTTCATAAAAGACTGTATTCTAAGTCATGATTACCAAATGGTTTCACAGAGAAAGCAATTTATAGCCCAAAGGACACAGGAGGTACCAATAAATACTTGTGAGGCAATAATGAACAAAGATACAAGTTCACCACAAAGAACTTATTTTACACACACACACACACACACAAACACACACATAACTCTCTGCTGTCTGACTTTTAAAGTATATCATCAATCGAAGATTAAAAACTATTTGCTGAGATAAGCTAAATATTTAAACCCTGAATATAAAACACAAATGTCTTCAGTTCCTTGACTTCAGCTAGCCATATGGATATATTAGCTCACTTGTAAAATGATCATTTATTAGGTAAGCATTGCCTGAGAATCAGTAATCCAGAAGAAGTCACTTTCCATCTATGGACTTCAGTTTCCTCCTTTGTCATACATGCAGGTTGGATTCAATGACTGTAGAGCACCTTTCCCGTGCTAAATTTAAAAGTCACAGAATTCTTACAAAATTGTTTATATTGTATATACTGAATCATATATGGAGCTAGGAGAACTTAATTAGAAACTTTCACACTTTAAGTGAAGTTTTAAATTTTAATCCATTTTCTAAAATGTATCAGGTCTCATAAAAAAGTTTCTGAATCTAGAAATAATGTTCACATCAATAAAATCAGGGGGTAATTACTCTTAAATATGTACATTTTCAAGAGACTTAAAATAAAGCTATTTGAGAAATGGAAATTAATGTGAAAATAGCAAGGGCTAAAGATGAGAATAAGGGGAAACAAAAAACACTGGCAAAGTCAAACAAGCCATCCATAAGTAAAAAATACAGCAAGAGTCTAGGGGCCCATGAAGGAAAGAAAGGATTGTGAATTTGATGTAGAACACAAAAAAGGAAGCTATGATGTAATCTTTTTTTAAAAAGTTGACTTTGGGGAGATGAGTAATTTGAATTGTAATGGGAAAGAGTTGCATTTCAGAGATAAAAAATAAAAGCTACTAAACCTACAGCAGAAGAAATGCCAACAACCTGAGCTAGGGACACAGGGTAACTGCATGAATAGCCAGAGGTGAGAGAAAAGTAAAACAGCAAATACTATACATTAATTAGACCATGGAATATATAGTTTATAGTTGTTACAGCAATACCCAATCAAATATTTAAGTGGTTTAATAATCAATATTCTTGATAAATTAACACAACAAACAAAACAGGAAATCTAAGCTCAGAAAAAATGCCAAAAAATTCCAAAAAAAACTACAAATTCAAACAAGACCAAGAACAAAGATAATAAAAATGTAAATGCTCTACACTAATTAAATTTATTTAAATAATGGCTAACTAGTCTAAATTAATCCAACAATTCAATTAACGTCCACATAAGTCATTAATGTCAACCTTCCTTAAATGAGCTGCTGATTAGTTTCACCTCAGTTGATAGCATTAAAGAAATGTCAATCCAAAAATTTTATAACTAATCAACTTAGATAATAAAGTTGATAATGACAATAGATTCAACCTTTGAAGAAACTAAACCAACAAACTATCCTAAAAGTATCTGGAAGAAATTACTGCCTGGTGACAAATCTAAATTCAGAAGGATATATCAACTTGAACTTCCTCCAAAATCTATCAGAGTTGAGACTGTGTGATTTGCCTTACTGTTGAATCAAGGAATAGGCATAGGGATATTATGTCACTGTACCTTAAACAATATCTAAAATATGCATTACTAAAATTTGCTACTAGATACAGGTATGCAAAATGCCCATTAATTTTAGGATTGGCTTTATTTCCATAATTTAGTAGTATCTCAACCTTTTAGACAAAACAAAGATGTTAGCATCTTCTTCTGAGTTGACAAAAAAAAAAGAACTCATTAAAAAGAGTCCAATTTCTGCTCAATTTATGTCCTATAACTCATCAAAATTTTTGAAGAGAATACAAGCTAACTTTTATTATGGGATTGCAGTATTCATGAAATCACAAAGCCAGATAAACAAAGGTCCTCCATTTGAAAAAGGATCAAAATAAAAATATATAAGAATAAATTTAAAAACTTGAAAGCTGATTCAGAATTACTGTATAATGAGTTTTTCATTCTGTGGCAATTTATCATTCTGTGGTAAGCACTATGGTATAATATCACTTGAATGTATAATCAACTTGATACTCCTCAATGGAAACCACTGAAATCAGAAAGTTATCCCTGAAACCGTCAAGATATCTGATATCCTGAGGAAGTGTATAACATCACTCTTTTACTTAAAAATTCAGTTCCAAAAGCCAAAAATGTTGGAGATTACTAATACACCGCACACCAGTAAGAGGGATCAATGTGTCATGGAAGAGGAAGAAAAACCCACTAAAACCTTAATTTACCAATAATGAAACTGGTAAGAATAAAACTAAATGATCAAGAATTTTTCATACCAAATAATCTTACCTGTGTCATTTTGCTCTTAAAAAACTCAAGATACTGATTTCAATTTTCATCTGATCCTGTCAACGATGCCATGACAGGCCCTGCAGGAAGCAGCAAAAGATCAATGATGGAGTGCAGATTTCATGTGTTCTCACAACCAGAAATCTATCACAGGAGAGGGTATCCAAACAGCTGTATAAAACGCTAAATATTAAAAATCTGTCAAGGTCTGTGTCGCCGAAGTATCTATTTCAGGTGGTCTTTTTGTCCTTTAACAGGCTTATTCCTTGTAGTCATGAAATACCAAAAAGTAAAGATCACAGGCAACTATGTATGTGAAATTTCTGAGAGTCAATTTCAGGTGAATGCCAGATCCCTAAGTCAGAAGAAATCCTTCTAGAGGAGTGAGCCATTAATTTCAACATTAGGTAGAATTAGCAACTAAGTATCACTAAAATTAAATTGGAGAATATAATAAATATTTTGAAGAGGTAAAGGATGGGACATTAATTTTCACTACACATTTTCAGTAAAGAAGTTTTAATTTCATGCCATCCCCTTATTCATTACAAGAGACAAACTATACCACCTGATGAAACTAATTTAAATACTTTCTTTCAAATTAAATTTTCTTTATAAGATGTCTGGAAAAACTAATAAACACTTCAGGAAAAAATGTATGCTATCAATCATGCTAAAAAAAAAATCTACAAACTTAGGACCCAACTTTGAATTATACTTCAATAACTGATGATACAGTAGCAAATTAGTAATGTTAACAGAATTTAAAAGTCAACAGTGTTTATTAAACACCTTATTCACCTAAATTAAAACCCAATTATCTAAAAATAAGATGACCATCTTCTCAAATCTAGTATGAAATTCATATTTACCTTATGAATTTAAAAGGAAATTAATGTACACTGACATGAGGCCTACCTATCCAGAACTGGAATCGTAACTGAAACTCACCTAATGACACTCAGTGAAGCGACACAAATATGGTTCAAGGAAACAAAAGGTTATGAATACATTCAGGAGGGAAGAAGGAAAGAAAGGAAGCCCAAACTAATCACTGAGTGAATAACTGTTTCCTAAACATTTTTTTTAATTTGAACAGTTAAATTTTGGTTTTATTTATTAAACAAAACTGTAGTCAAAGATGAAGTTTAAAAGTACTTCCCTACCAACTTTCATCTACCTCTATTGTTACGTGTGCATGAACACAAAATATCTGGCAGATTTTAGTGACATGATAAATCATCGTAATCAAAAAGTACTACAGGGTTTTGGTGATTGCAAAAAAAAAAGTTCATTTTAAGATGAATAGTTCGCTTACTAAAATACATTTATTATTCTTAGATTATTTTCTCTACAAACTAATTTCTACCTTTCTTTATTCAGATTTTTAGTTCAATGGTTTTTATCATGACAATATTTCTTTTCTCCCCCCATAAGACTCTACTTTTTTTACATTATTCTTCTTACAAATTCCTCCCTTTAGGATATAGATTTTAAAATGAATTGCCCCTTTAGAGACAAACATTTGGACATGTCTATTCAATATATTTAAAGAACTAGGTGAAGAGAAACTTTACTAACATCAGCATCAAAAAGAATCGGAAAAGGTGTCCTCTCCATTTCTAGTGTGTAGAGTTTGATACCATGACGCCGAGGCCTCTGAGGGTCACATTAATTAAGCTTCAGAGCAGCTGCAATGCAACGTGAGAAGCACGCTGCCACAGTTCTCACCAGTCCAGCCCAATTACCTGTAGTATTTCAGCACTGGACGAGTGACAACCACCCCTCTTCTACAAAGTCACTTGTTCCCACTGGTCTACTGATAAATGTTAGAACAAACTAACCTCTTTTTGAGAAGGGCTGCATAGCTGAGTGCACCTGCTGCAGGCTGCAATGATGAGTCCCAGAGAGATGTTTGTCAGTCAGATCTCTGCAGATGTTGTTTAACTTTATGCTAGAGCTGTATCCAAAGATGGAAATGAGATGGCAATCAGGCACAAACCTCCCACCCCATCCCCCAGTGCTATTTCTAAAAGCTGCACTAACTCCTAAAAGTTGTGCTTTTACCAGCATTACTATACTAGACTGAAAAATAAAAGAGAAAGAAAGAAAAAAGAAAGCCCAAGATTGCATCAGTGTTTATGGAGCAAAAGAAATACTTGTGTATCCTTTACGAAGAAATCTTTTTTTTTTAAACAAGGGACTGAACTTTAATTAGTGAGTTACATTATGTAATATGTTTTAAATGTCCCTTTCTTTAAGCCTACAATGGAAAGAATCTGTCTGCAGACAGTTTTGCTTCTTGTAGTTTTAATACCACATAGCCACTAAAAGAATTCCCAAAGCATAGCTCTTTTTCTCCAAATTATTTCATGGAGTATACCTAGAGTATTTCCATATCAACTTTCATTAATCCTTTCCTAAATTCTCTTTAAAATACATATGACAGTGTTATGTAGCATGTTTCCTTGCAACAGACTCAGTAACTTTAACAAATTAAAATGTTCAGAAATCCACAAGGCTTCAAATAGCAATTTAAAAAGAAGACACTGAAAACATTAATTTGCAACAAAATATAAGTATTTGAAATGTTGGTGTAATGAATTAATAATACTGTATTCATTACATTGACTTTTTTAATTGCAATATATTCTCAATTTAGTAATCATAATATGCTAATAAGAATCAAAAGGAAAGCAAATATAAACTTATGATTTTATTTTATTGCAATTATATCTTCTTTCAAGATGTTCATATTACATTATCAGTCAACATGTGTTAAAAAAAATAATTAAGGAATTCTTATATTACCCCTACAACAATTGTTGATTAATGCTGTTTTCTAGATGTACCAATAATCTGCCACTGGTGAAGTCCTTTATCATATGATATAGTTCAAAATCTTAAAGTAACAAAACAACATCACGTATTAATTGCAGAACAAAAATAAGCTATTTTCAGAGTAATTCTAATAGTTAAATTTCTCTGAACAAAAAAAGGGCAGTTAATCATTGCTACTTCACTTTCCTCTCTCGAAGCCCCAATCAACTAAGAATACTCTCCATAAGCAGAGGTGTTTGGCTTTAGAGTTTTCCCCCTGGTTTTTTAATTATTACAACTAATGTGATTCTAGTTATCCAAATGATTTTGGGAGAAAACATAAGCCACAATGCTTTTAAGTTGGTTTGCCTTTCCAACAAAAGGAGCAAGTATTTACAACACACTTTGGAAAGTTGATGAGAAAAAAAAAACATTGAAACTGTACTACTGATTTATGTTTTATTTTAAATTTAACAATACTGGGATCTTTCCGCAATTATAAAAATAGTAAAAACTGATCTTGTCATAGCCACATTATTCTTCTGATGTCTAAAAACAGCATTATTTCTAACAAGTAATCATCAAAACCAAAAACATGGCCACTAAGTTTTTTCTAACCACCATTCCCCTATTTCCCCCTCCCAAAAACAAGCATTATGAAGGGTAGGAGTGAGGATGCTGACCTCACCAAAAGTAAATAATCAGTCATTCTTGTTTTTACTTTGTAATCAACTAAAACATCTATCACCTTTGTTATGACAAGAGTCATAAATCAACCTGATTTAGTCAATAATATAATAAAGTTATAAGGCCGAGAGAAATAAAATGAAAATATGATTTATATTACTTGATAAAAATGTTTATTTGTTACCCAATTCAACTTCTAGACCACAAAGAATAGGTTCAGATCAAATGGTTATCCAAACCAACATAACTGTTATCCAATACCTTCACAAATTGGCATACAGGATATCAAGAATGTTCATCCTATTTGTAGGAAACATGCCTAAAGTATCATGTACAAAAATTAAGCAGTAATAATAATACAATGTAAATAATGCCCCTAAAATCTATGTAATATACTTTCTATATGTTTCACAGATCATTCAGCAAGGTTTCCTGATGTCCATCTAAATGCTGATAGAGGTAGGAACTGCAGTGAATTCATTAAAAAAAAAATTAAATATAACTCCTCTAGATTGCATAAAGCTCAATTACCAAATCATGAAATGTTACATAATTGAAGGTAATTGTTCATCTAAAATCCAGTGAGTTGCAAAAAACAAGTTGGCTTTTACTATAACAAACTACTCTGACATAACTGTATACAGAGCACATGAAGAAATCTACTTGCCACTGCTTTTAGTTAAAAAAAAAAAAGCCTCAAATAATCCCTCAAAAACAAGTGTTTCATTCTGACTTAGAAAAAAAAAAAGCTGGATAAAAAGTATGTAGTATGGCTCGAAGAAAAGCAAAACACAACATTAACTTGTAGTAGTACCTTTTCCCAAGTGCCACATTTGAAAACATACATATTCACAATTCCATACAATTTTACTTGATATACAATACGTTTTATTTTTTAATCTGAAATTTTAAAATACAATTTACAATGCAATATCGGATTTGGCATGTTAAATTCATATCAGTTTGGAAAATTTGTTTTTTTCTTCGATTTTTCATTTCATACTGTCAGTGAAAGGATGTTCAGAAAGATGTGTTTCAGAAATTTTCAAAGAAATTCCTTAGGAAACAAAGGGAAACAAAAACACAAGACACTTGGTATTTTTTGTTTTTTTTAAACTTGTTTTTTATTATTCTGGAGTGGGAAATTACTTATAAAAATGATCTTGTAAAATTCCTCATATTTAACCCCATAGGATGCAAGTTATGCAGAAATATATCAGTTTTTTCTGTGGAAAAAAATTCTAACTAAGCCTTCAAAGAACACATTATATCCTAAAGTGAAAACTAACCTTATATTGAAACAGAAAATAGACACAGCAAGATATATTTAGAGGTATAATTTGTTTCTGTTTTTACTATAAGAAATACGCTATTATTAGATTACATAATAAATCACATCTTTTCCCAAAATGTTAAAACTTTTCCAAACTGTTAATGTCAGACTCAGTAATAAATCTTGATGCAATAAACATCAGACATGTGAATGCTAATGAAATCAACAGTAAGTAAATATATGTAAATATAAATGCATTTATACATATATACACAGAAAGCACAAAATGGACTTCCAAATTATTGCAAAATCCTATAAGGAATGCCTTACACCTCTGTGGAATCAGTCACAGCTTTATTTTTTAGCTAGTCTGAAAAACAAGCAAGGTTCATATCACTAGCACTGCATGAGAAAGAATTGGTTGAAACACAGAAGTTGTTAGTTTGCGTGAATACCAGGACTTCTGAAAATTGAACAGGCTAGTGGACAAAGGCAAAACAGAAAGACAATCCAAAGTCTTTCACAAGATAGATGTATTTGTTAGCTCTATCCATGTCACAATGGTAAGAGAACCTCATTAAAATTATGCTTGGGCACTAAATGAACAAAGCTCCTAATAAGCTAGAAAGCTTTATATTTAAAATTGATTCAATAGCATATGACTTGGAGATGGTATTCCACCTGTTACAGGCAAAGTACAAGCTTTCTTTTATCCTGACATTTCATTCACGTTGGATCTGTTTACATCCCTATAGCACAACAGAAATTTTAATTCATTTCATTCTAGCTTAATTTTTTAAAAGATGTTCTTGCTCTGTCTGAACAATCTGCCTTACAACTATAAAAAAAAAAAGCAATTCCAGCTTAATCAGGAAAAAAAAAAGGCACGTGCTGCTATGTAGAGTGCTAAACAAAAGATCTAATCCTTGGTGTACCCTTTCCAACCCACTGTAAATAAACTATATTCAAATGAAAAGGCATTTAATTTACTATTTGGAATATCCTTCATAAACACCAATTTTCTGTAACATCCCTGCACATCTGATACCACCTCATGTATAATGCAAGGAAGCTATTTCATTTTCATCTATTGACAGTGAATTTAATTTACCATTGCAGCTCTTTTCCCAGAACTATTACGTTATTAATTCTGCAATCAAGCTCTTTTGAGTGCTTTTATTTCTATGAAGACTTTTCAAAATTCCACATTGATTCTTTCACCATAATATACCTTTCAAAATGTATGAGTATGAATATGTTAGCAAACTTTCCTAATGCATGAAGAAAAGTTTCAGAGACAAGGCATCTAACAAAACTACATGCTACTAAGCCCTAAACTTTACAGTAACTTCAGCTCTATTATAGTACATTTTTGTTTCATAAATTTCATGTGTTAACCCAAAATACAACAAACATTTTACACAAGTAAATGGCAATTTTAACAAGACTGAACCTTCTTATCCAGAAACATGATGCACTTCTGTCTACCAAGAGAATTGGCTATGAAAATGAAATACTCCAAACGTTCTTACACTCATGCCAGCTGTCTTTGCTGTTATATAGAATTCAGTCATCTTACTGAATCTAGATCCCCGAAAGCAAAACAGCTTTGCCTTCCTAAGAAAAAAAAATCGGCAATATTGGTCACCTCAGCACCAAATTATCAACCTCTAGAGTGAAAAATATACCATAACCAATTGCCTATTTCTAAATAAAATCATCAGCCAAGAATGTGTTACCTAGAAGAATTATTTTATAATAATTAAATCCCATTTGGTGAATAAGTAAAACAATGGACAAATTATCAACATTTTGGAATGTACAAAATATGATTCACTGCCCTCGCATTCCCCCCAAAAAAAAACCTCAGGGAAGAGCAAAAATATTAGATCCAAGAAACTGCCACATTCTAGCTACTAGGTGACTAGAGTTACCACATCAAAATGTTCACTAATATCTTATGCAAATAGAGTAGGTATGTCATATACATTCTGAAGATGTACTTCTTACATAACAATAGAGTGTATTTTTCTTTCACAATCAGAGAAGTGCACATTATAAAAGAAACATCTTTAAGAGGCAATACTTGTCCTCCTTACTTCATTTTAGGGCCAGCAAACAAAGCAATGAAGCAGATAGAAGGTATATCATGGATATAGAAGGAAATGGCCCATTCTTTAAGAAGCTCCCCCCACCACTATAAATTTACTCTAGTCTGTCATCACAGTGATGTCTGAAAACTTCAGAAGTACCCTCTTTCCTAATGCCAGCTGTCAGGATTTCTATCTTCCCTCCCCCCATCCCCCAAAAAGAATACAGTCTTCAAAAAAAAAACACCCAAAAGAAGAGTGTTTATGATCTCAATGTAAATCACTTTCTCTCACTTTAACAAGCAATATCAAATCAATTCTAGAAACAAAGCACAATAAACAATGTTGGATTTCTTACTTGTTTTTATGTTTCCCATAGCATTTATGGGAAGTGCTCTATGCAGAACATCACACATGAAGATCTAGTCTATATCTCCTGGGGAATTCAAAGAATGTGCTCATCATCATTGCACCTACCTGGGTAAAAATCTTTGGACTTAGACAGCTTGATGGTGGCTCCAGTTTCTTTTTGCAACTGAACAATTGTCTGTCCTCCCTTCCCAATTATAGATCCAGCAGCATAACTAGGTATGAGAACCTTTAGAAAATACTGGCCGTCTTCTGAAAAATGGAAAGACATGTAACCAGGTTAAGGTGATTTCGGAAACTTTCTATGTTCTCCCCCAAAGAGAAGCAGTTAAAGCATCAGGCATACATTTATATAAAATATGATAAAAAAAAAAACCAACCAGTGATATACCAAAGAAGTTTTTGTGGGCAAAACATATTTCTCATCGTTGGAGATTCTTAGATCTGAATGTGAGCAAATAAAATCTAAACCTATTTCATCATTTTGCAGTGGTGTAGAAACGGATGACTAAATTCCAGTTGTTATTCCAAATGTGGAACTATTCCAATTCTATCTGTGGTTACCATGGCAAAATAAAATAACCAATATAACAAAACTCCAGGGAATTGACATAGTGGTAGATTGTAGTCTTTAAAGAAAAAGGATACAAAGTAACAGTGCTGTACGATGAGCCCTTTATCATGAACAAATACATACAATTAGTTTCTACTTGCCAGCACCCTACTATTTTAAAGTGTACCAAACAACTACCATCCACCCAAACTGCAGGGATTTTATTCCAACCTTATGAGCCAAGTAATCATTCAATGGGGTGCAGAGATGGCCAACCTAAGTAATCCTAATATATTCCTTTACTACTTCCCAATCTACTAGGATCTCTTTGAAGCTCATTCATTAAGAGACTTTAAGAATTCTTCCCAATCATCCCAAGCTTAAGAGTCACTTATTTAAAGTACTTAAAAGGGACACAACACCTAAGGTCTCCATCAAAGCTACTACAAAAATGGGTGCGCTGTGAAAGGCAGGGAGGGAAGAAAAACTCGGGTGATTTTATAAAATGACTCTTAAGACGGGACCCTCTCATTTCTGTTGATCTTTTCCTGCTCCAAAATCTGACTCTCCCAAACATCGCAGGTGTACCCCTCACAAGAACCCCGTCCTCCGCTACGGTAAAGGCTGGGGATAATTCACCTCGGACTCGGTGCATGGCTAGGCTGACTCCAGCGCCCCGGTCCCGCTACAACTCCTCCTTGGGGGGCGCAGGCTGCTAACTACCACCTCCCCCCGCCCCCCAGCCCATACACACCCCCCAGACAAATCAATGAGATATCTACACCGGCAGCGGCAGCATGCAGCGATCTTTTTTTTTTTTCTTTTTCATTCAACTTGTGGCCCAAAGACAAGGACTGGGAAGAGATATTTCTCGTTCCTCCCCATCCTGCACAAAACCGCTCACCCAAGGACCATTCATTTATTTATCGGAGCCAACTGTTTAAAGCAAGCCGCATGCAAGCGCGCCTCGGGGATCCCCCAGCCCCCGGCGGAGGGTCCTGTCATCCCTCCCTCCGCAGACCCCGCTCCCCCTCCCCCGCTTCCCTCCCCTTACCTAAGTATAGGACATTTAAAGGGTTACCCTCTCTACAGATTAAACAGAAAGATGGGTCTATTCGGAAAACGGTCGCCATTTTGATGAATGATAAACATAGAAATGGAAATGTTGGGGAAGGGGAGGAGGAGAGGGCAGAGCGGAGGAGGGGGGCTGCGGGGCGAAGCGGGAGGCGAGGAGGGAAGAGATGGCAGGTAAGAGAGGCTGGCGGTGTCCAAGCCTGGAGAGGAGAGAGAGGGAGCGAGGGAGGAGGGAGGGAGCGGGGAGGGGGAGGGAGCGGGGAGAGAGGGAGGGAGGGAGGGAAGGGGCGGGCAGGGGGGGAGGGGGATGGGGAAGGAAGGAGGTGGAAGCCGATACCCACCGCCCGTATTGGTCCTCTTGGTGCTGCCGGCTTCGGGGGGGGCTTCCAGCGGTCTTTTCCGGGAGTCCGGCGGGTCGAGGTCTATGGGCACCCCGGCGTGGGTCCCGTTCTGCTGGATGGGAGCTGCCGCCATCATGTTGGCTGTTGCCGCCGCCGCTCCGGGGAGAATGTTCTCCCTTTTGTCCTGGCTTGTCTGATCTTTTCTTTTCTTTTCTTTTTTTTTCCGCGTTCGGGGGAGGGGGTAGAGGAGAAGGAGGAGGAGGAGGAGGAGGAGGAAGAGGGGAGGGTGTTAGGGCTTTTTTTTAACGTCTGAGTTTTTGTTTGGTTTGTTTTTTTTAAGAACAGAAATTCTCTTCTCTTCTTTTTCTTCTTCTTCCTTCCTTCCTTCCTCTCCCCTCCCCTTTCCCTTCGATCGTCGCCACTGAAATTTCTCTCGGAAAACCAGAAACGCGGGTCGAGGCTCGCCGGGGAGGGGAGGGCTCCGCTGCAGTGCAGAGTCAGTCCCGGGCAGGGAAGGAGGGAGGGAGGGCAGAGAGGGATGGAGCGGAGCGGCCGGGAGGATGGAGAGAGAGAGGGGAGACGGGAGCGGGAGGGAGCGGGCACGGAGGGAGCGAGCGGGCGCGGAGGGAAGAGTGCGAGGAAGGAGGCGGGCAGAGGACGAGGAGGCTGAGGTGCGGCGGTCTAGCGCCGGGCTCCGCGCTCCCGCTGCCGCCGCTGCCGCCGCCCGAGCGCTGCTGCCGGAGCCTGGGCTGCTCGGCGCTGCTGCTGCCGCCGCTGCCGCTGCTGCTGCTGCCGCCGCCGCCGCTCCGACTCTCTCATTATTTCTCTCCCGCTTGGGGGGGAGGGGGCCGCCGGCGGGGAGGGAGGGAGGGGGCGGAGAGGGGGGAGTTCGCAGACTCCCACACACTTCGCGCTCGGTCCGCGCCTCTCAGCGGCGCCGCTGCTCAGCGAGGGAGGAGGGAGCGCGCGCGTGCGAGTGCGGAGGGGCGGGAGGGGGCGGAGGGGGCGGCGGTGCGCGGGTAGGGGAAGCGGGGGTGAAAGGTCTCCCGGCCCCAGCAACACGGCTCAGCCAAACTCGCAGAGCTTGTCGCGGAAACCAAGGAGTCAAGGCAACCTGCTAGGCCCAGGAGGCGGGAGGAGCGCGCCCAACCGACGGCCCGGGCGGCCAATAGGAAGCGGGATGCCGGGACGCGCCCTCCGGCGGCTTCGCCAATCACGGCGCGGGTGACGAGAGGTAGCGGCGGGGCGGGAGGGGAGGGCAAGGACCGGGGCTTGGGGGTCCGGGCCGCGCCGGGAAGGACATCGGGGTGACCGCCGACGGCGGAGCCGCCCTAGGGAAAGCCCTTGCCCCGGCACTAAGCACGAGCGCCCTCCTCCCCAGAAATGCAGCGGTGGCGGAAAGGAGCGGGGGGAGCGAGCGTCCCGCGGAGCGGAGCCCGCAGCCCGAGCCGGGCGATCGCCGCGCCACAGCGGCGTCCTTACCTTTGGGAGACAGCCGTCCTCGGATGCGGCGCCGCCCGGCGATGCGCAGAGCCATGGCCATGGGGGAGGGCTGGCCCCTCAAGGTGCGGACCGTCTCCGGACGGAGCAGCACCGCCGAGTGTAGACAGGAAACACTGGTGAGCGCGGAGCGAACGCCCCCCGTAAGCACATGGAGCTAGCTCAGCACAGTGCCCCGCACATGGTTTCTGGCCCCGACCTGTGATTTCACCGGTGGGGAACTCCTTGCAGCGATGCAGATCGGCAACTGTCCGAAACTTGAAGAGATTGACACAGTGGTCTGGGACGCTGCAAGGGGAAATGTTCTGCCAGTGGTCACCTGGCCAGGAGGTGCCACAGGCGGAACCTCACTCCAAAGCCGGTTTTCTATGCCACTAAAGCCATGCTTCCTCCGTGTGCCTTGCACGTAAGAGATGATAAATACATGTTTGCTGAATGACTGAATGAACGCATCCCTATCGGGGCTATGTAGCTCCGGCTGTGTCCCACATTAATGGGGTGACCTTGAGCGAGTCATTTCCCCTCTCTGGAGGCTAGGCTTTTTAAATGTAAAATAAGGGGACCGGACTGCATCATCCTTAAATCTCTGTCTCCCACCCCTACGCAACACTGTGTACAGAAAAGCTCAGTTCTACGTAGTTGTCTCGTTAAGCGTGTTTTAAGTCCTGTTCCCACACACACTCTCAACGTATGCGCAAACACGACAGCTTCCTAAAGAGTTTCCCTTATGTTTTCATGATATTCAAGCCCAGAGTAAGTTCTTTAGTGAGGCAATGCACAAAGAAAGCAGCCGAAATGCCGTTTTTCTGACCAAGCTTGATAAGGAAGAAGAGATGAGAAAATGTATATAGAAATGGAGGACTGTAGAGGTGAAGCTCTGCATATACTGGCAGACAGTAGTAGTTTTGCAAAACCCTGTTCTCTCTCTGTCTCTGCCTCTCTCTCTCTCTCTCTCTCTCTCTCTCTCTCTCTCTCTCTCTCTCTCTCTCTCTCTCTCTCTCTCTCTCTCTCTCTCTCATTCTGTGTTATAGGGGATGACTCTCGAAGTAGGGAAATGGAGAGAGCTCTAGCTGGAGAAAAAGGTGATGTAAAATGTTTTTAAAATAAGAAAAAACATATGGGGGGGAAGCTAGAGAAAGAAAATAAAATAAAAAGAAATTCTATGAACAGAGGGTTAATTCCAGAAAGACTTCAGGAAAGAGATGAAATTTGTGGTGCTGTTTGAATGATGGATAGATGGCTTACAAGAAGGCTGAGGTATGGCTTAGTTCAGAGAAAGGCTTGAAGTTGGGAGTGAAAAGGTGATGGAAATGATGGACTTTGCTTATTAGAGCCCCAGAGTAGTCTGGAGAGAAAGAGGTATGGAAAGTGAGATAACCTGAGGGATGTTAGTCCAGAACTTTGAAGTTAAAGGTGAAGATTGGGGTCTTGTTTTGTAGTGTAATAGGAAGCTATCATCATCCACTAAGGATTAGTGCAGGGAATTGAGCAAAAAGGATAAGGTCTGAAATGATTAGAACCAGTAGTGGGTATGGAGAGGAAAAGGCAAATAAGAACCATTGCTCTGTCCCTGGAGAAGACTTATTTCCCAAGAGTTTGTTGCTCCCCTTGTGTACTAAATTATCCTATACAGTACTTTGCACTGAAATTGTTCTATTTAATACTTGGGATAATACTACAAATAAATGTTTTTGATGGGCAGAATTTGGCACTAGTCTGAATATTCAGAGTATAGAAGAGTGATGAGTCAAAGGTAACTCCAAAATTGCCTTCTCTAAGGGATTGCCAAATGTGATGGGATATCTGACTATGTGGGAGGATTATTTAGGAAACATGAGTAACTCTCTTTACCATGTCTGAGTTTATTTGAAAATAGGACATCCATTTAAAATGATTTTTATCTACGTATTTTGAGGTATAGATGGAGATGCTATGTGACATGGAAGTGTTCATTTGACCCTTGTTCAGATGGCCTATGTGAACACTTACCTGCACTCTAGGGAGCTCCTAGGGTCAAGAATGATGATGTTTCACATGAATGCTGCCCTTAATGTTAATAGACTGCTTTACAGTGTACCAAGCACTTTACAGCACATTCATACAACCAAATCCTTGCCTCTAAAGGGGGCTCAGTCTCTTCTGTTAGCTGATCTGGTCAGTGAATTGTAATAATAGCTTGGTTAAACCTCTTTTCCCTGGTAGTTTTTTTTTTTTTCTTTGTATTCTCAATTATAGTACTACTTTATTTTTAGTGCTGTTCACTCTATCACTCTGATTACAAATAATCAAAATGAATGTTTTAGGTGATATAGGCAGTACTATTTTTATAGTGATAGCAAGATGAAATTTACTAAAACTAAATTTTAAAGAAAGAAAATTTCTGGTGACTCCAGTGGCTGAAATATATGTTTTGTGCATGTGGTTTCCACGCATACCCACACTGGAATGAGCTTTTATAAGTATAGAAATAGTTAAGCTTTCAAATGCCCTTCATTTTGAGCACTTAAATATTATATATAAAAGACGAACCAACAATGGAGCAATGCTAATTTAGTAGTATTATCCATCATTTTAAAAGACTCCACTGAGGCCTACTGACTCCTATTTTAAGTATTTTCAGTGCTAATTTAGTTACTAAGTAATGAATCACAGCTAACTATCATAAAATGTCATTAATATGAAAGAAACAAATAATCATTTTTGTGAGATTCTATTAGAGAGTCTTCAATTTAGTTCAGAGCAAGGAACCTTGATAGGCTCTGGAAATATGAAGAAAAAACAGTCCCCAAC
Source organism: Bettongia penicillata ogilbyi (assembly GCA_023548195.1). Taxonomy (NCBI): domain Eukaryota; kingdom Metazoa; phylum Chordata; class Mammalia; order Diprotodontia; family Potoroidae; genus Bettongia; species Bettongia penicillata. Next base: position 1,621,328 of record JAJHZJ010000652.1, on the reverse strand, counting down.
TTCAAATGGTTTAACATTCTTTTTGTTTTTGGAAGGACACAGTATGCATGCCAATAAGTAAATGTAAGGTAATTTGAGGTGGAAGTTACCAGGGAAGACTGAGGAAGGATTCACATAGCAGGTAGCACCTGAACTGAGCTTTAAGGGAAGATAAGTCAAAAGAAGGAAACGTGTTCTAGGAGATAGGGAGGAGGAGTGAAGGTAATGCAGGGGCAAAGGAATGGAATAACAAGCTTGGGAAATAGCTAGTACCACTTTGCCTGTAGCAAAGAGAATATGAATATGAAAACAAGGTGAAAGGATAGGTCGGGCCAGGTGAGCCTTTGTCTTGGCAGGGGAGAGTTTACAAAACTGAGGAATCTGCATTTTATCCTAAAAGCCATATGAAACCAGTTTAGGGTTATGAGAAAGGGGCAACATGGTCAGAATTGTGATTTTAGTTAGATTACATTGGTAGCTGTGAGTGTAATGAATTGGAAAGTGGGAAAAACTGGAAATAGGGAGGACAGTTAGAAGCCTATTGCAACAGTGCAGAAATTGAGTGCCTGAATTAGGATGATGGCTGTGTGAATGCATAACAAGGGATGGATGGGAGAGATGTGGTGGAGGTAGAATCTTCTGTATCCTTTCTCTTTCAGTGTAAGAATCATAAAACTTCATAATCATAATTTCGGTTATCCTTGATGAGCTGAGACAGGGAAGGCAGACAACTGAAATCCACAGATAATCTCAAAGCTTCCCTACATCCTCATAATAGCTTTAGCTTGCCTCCAACCAAAGCTTTTATCAGAGCTCATACTAAAAAAGCAGAATGAATCAATTTTATTATACTTCTTCAACCTATCTTTGGTAAATACCAATAGATGCTAATGACAGGTGTTTAAATTTCTTCATTTTATCGTCTGGCTTACTAATTAAATGAATGAACATTTGGTGTACATCATATGTAAAATATTGGGCTTTAAGAATATAGTATATTTTTGCCTTTAAGTTCATAATCTGAGGACACTCATTTTCCAATTCTCTCCTCCCCTTTTCTGAAACCTGGACCATCCAGAGTCAGTTGTTCTGATTATTTTAGACAGTATTTTATCTAACCCTCTGGCCTCTAGTTTACTGTGGACCAGAACCTTGACCATGGGTACACTTTCCACACAGCTTCTGACTTCCTGTCCATGAGATTATGGCTTATCCAGATCCCTGGTTTTTAGTCTTTACTTATAGTACCATTCTGCCGATGAACTCTCAATACTCCAGTAACCTTTTGACTTCCCACTAGACTTTACCCAATTGATCCAAATTGATCTCCAAAACCCCTCTAAGGCTTCTAAAAAGAAAAAAAAGGCCAATGTCCCTTACCATAACCACTTCACCAAACAGAGAAAGGCCAGTAAAGGATTTGGAAATTTACAAACTGGGTATTTCAGCTTCTGAATACTATAACCAGGAATTGATTTTTAAAAATCTGACTTGTTTTTTGTTTTGTTTTCTTTTGTTCCTTCAAACACATTTTCAGCCATTTCTGTTACAGGGTATGAGGAATCAATATACAGATTAATTCCTATTGATTTCTCATTCAAAGAAGTACAAAGAAAATGGGGGAAATATATACCAAAAGAGTATAACACGTAATCCCTTAATCAGATATAACAAGTTCTATAAATAGATATATTAATCAAGAATAACATTCTAAGTAGTGACAACACATCAGAAAAATGATTAACTCAACTTCTTCTTAAAAAACATAAATACTTTTCCTTTTGGTATACACTTCACCTGTTAGTAGATACAAACATTCAAATTTAGCAAACATTTATTAAGTACATTATGTGTGCAGAGCACTGTGCTTGTCACTGGGGAAATTACAAAGTTTAGATAAGAGAGGATCCCTGCCCATATGGAGTTTATAGCTTACTAGGAAGATAATATGCCACAAATTTCTATTATATAAAATATTAGATGATAATAGCAATGCAAACAAAGCACTCTCTAAGGTCTTTGCAAAAGGTCATTATGAACTAGAAGATTTAAGGAAGCTTCAGGTAGAAAGTAGTATGTAAGTTGCACTTCAGAAGATGAATTTGTAGGCTCTCAATAGGTAGTTTGGGGGACTGAAAAAAAAAACATACATTCTAGGAATAAGAATGGTAGAACCAAAGGTATGGAGGTGGGAAAGTTGGGATCATAGGATTTAGAATTTAAAAGGGACATTAGAAGGACCTAATTCAACCTTTCCACCCTGCCTTTTTTTTGCAGAAGAGGAATCTGAGACCCCAAGAAAGGAAGTGACTTGTCCATGGTCTTATAGCTAAAAAGTAGCATGTAATGTGTACCTAGGTCCTCTGATTCCAAACCTAGTGCACTGTTGTTTCCAGAAATCAACTAAATAAACTTAATATTGTTCTCAGTTTGTAGGTACCAAGTTTTCAATCTTATACTCCATTTTCATTCATAAGACTAATTACATTTTTAATGTCTTTATTACTTATTTCAGCAACTTGTATCTGACTCTGCTCACACATGATCTAATAGAATAAGCAACAAACCACTTTAGAACTTAGAATTGTAACTTCAACTGTGTCACAGACTCCCTTTGGGAAGTTTATATAAGCCTTTTAATTCCTTTGTGCATCAGTTTTCCTGTCTGAAATGGTAGTGAAAGTTATCAAACTACATCATGTAGCAATTAGCTAATAAATGGTTGTCCATCTGCGCTATGTCTATTCTTCATTTCTGAATTTACCTATTTTATCTAACAGAATCGCAGAATTTCAGAGGTGGAAGGAATCTCAGCAGCCATCCAATCCAACTCATACCATAAAAGGAATTCCTCACTCTTAGATATGCAACCTCTTAGTCATCCAACCTCTGACTGAAGATCTCCATTGGTAGGGAAAACTCTATCTCCCAAGGCAGCCCATTCAACTTCTGGTTAACTCTGATTGATAGGAAATATTTCTTAACTCAAGTCAAAATTTGCCTCTTTACATTTCCCACATTGTTCCCGGTTTTGCCTTCTAAGTCAAACAGAACAAGCTGAAAACCTTTTCACCCCGGTGCTCCTTCAAAGTCACCACCATGCTGTTTTCTATCCCCTCCCTCAGTCCTTTTCTTCGACTTATCTCCAATTACTTATCATTTCATCATATAGGTTGCCCCCTTCTACATATTCTTCAGTATCTTTCTTAAATCATGGCACCCAGAACTGAACTCCAGATTTCATCTAACCATTGAGGAATAGAGTGGAACTTTCCCTTCCTTATTCCTGAAAATGATTCCTCTCAGTGCAACTCAAGATCATATTAACTTTTTTGGCTGTCCTACCACATTGCTGACCAGTGGTAAGTTGGGTAAGCACTTAAAAGGGTTCAGAATTTTTTTTTTAGAGAAACTGCTATCTAACTATGTATCTTCCATGTTTTACTTGTGAAGATGATTTTTGAACTCAAGTATAAGACTTAAATTTATGCCTATTGAATTTCATCTTTTTAGATTTAACCCAATACTTCAATCTGGCAAGATAATTTTGAACCCTATTATCCAGTACAATCGCTATCCTTCTCATCTTAATGTCACCTAAAAATTGATAACCATGCTATAATAACCATTATGATATATGAAAACCATTTGTCTTTATCCAAGTCACTGATAAAAATGTTAAGCAGAACAAGGCCAAGCATAGTCCTCTGGGACGCACCACAGGATATCTCCTGCCAAGTTGATCATTAAGTATTAACAATCACTCTTTTAGTCTTCCATTCAATCAGTTTTGAATCTAAGTATATTATCATCTAGGGCTTATCTCTCCATATTTTCCACAAGAAGAGTATGACATATAAATCAAATGCTTTGCTAATTCTGGACAAAATTCTTATCAGCATTCCTCTGATCTGCATAGATCAGAGGCAACTATGTAGTATAGTGTATAGAATTTTAGATTTGGTTTTGGGAAAACCTGAGTTCAAATTCTGCCTCAGATACTTCTTAGCTGTGTGAGCTTGGGAAAATCACCTACCCTCCATCTACTTCAGTTTCTTTATATGTAAAATGGGGATAAGAGCACAAAACCCCTCAAAATTGTTGTATAAATAAACTGAAATATTTGTAATGCATTTTGTAAAATTTAAAGTGCTATATAAATGCTATTATTACCAATATCTTTAGTATTCTTTTTCTCTCTCTCCCTATCTACTGATTCCTTTTATTCCTCCTAAAACTCTTCCATGACTCACCCATCCTTTAAATCCCCTCACTAGTTCCTTCCATTCCCATTATCTATTGTTCTATTTCTGTCCTCTTCTCAGCTAAACTTGTAGAAAAGTCATCTGCATTAGGGTGATTTCACTTTCCTCTTACTCTTTTCTAAACCCTCAGCAATCTAGATTCCAAGATCATCATTAGTCAACTGAAACTGCTCTCTCCAGAGTTACTAATGATGTCTTAATTGACAAATCTGATAGCTTTTTTCCTGACCTCTCTGCAGCATTTTACACTGCTAATCACCTTCTCTTTTTAGATATTCTATCTTCTCTGGGTTCACATAATGCTCCTGTCTTTTAGTTCTCCTTCCTTACTCTCCTTTTCATTCTGTTACTGAATCTTCTTCTATGCCTTCACCACTATAGATGTTCCCCAAGGCTCTGTCTCTGTCTCTCTGTCTCTCTTCCTGTCTCTCTCTCTGTCTCTGTGTCTCTCTCTTGCTGTCTCACTCTTGCTCTCTCTCTTTCCACACACCACATACACACACACACACACACACACACACACACGTGTGATCTCACTTGAATATACATCAGCTACCATTAGTGCCATTTCCTCTATGCTCGTGATTCCCAAATTTTTACATCTAGCTCCATTGTCTCTTTGAGCTCTAGCTCCACATAACCAATGTCTCTTACTCAACATGTCCAAAACAGAACTCATTATCGTCCCTCTCCATCCTTCTTCTAAACTTCCTTCCCACTGTTGAGAGAAGCACTATCTTCTCAGTCACCCAAGTTCTACCTCTACATCTATTGCATAGAGATGTTGTCCTTTTCCCTTCTCTTCACTCACATAGACATCAAGCACCATAGTTCAGAGCCTCATCACCTTTCAAATGAACTATTATCATAGCTTTCTCATTAGTCTTCTTGTCTCGAATCTCCTTCCATGTTAATCCATCCTGCACGTAGCTGTAAAAACAAAAAATTCCCAAAGAGTAGATCCACCTATGTTACCCCCTGCCCCCATACATTCCAACATTCCCTGTTACTTTTAAGATCAAATATAAACTCCTCTTATTACCTAACAAAGACTGGTAGGAATGCATTTGTCCGGTGTCGTGTAAATCTATTCAAAAGGGCTTTAAGTTAAAAGAGGTGAGAGAACAAGAAAAAGACCTAGGTATATGCAAAATCGATGGCATGTGGCTGTGGGGTGTCCCCAGTAATGTTGTTGCTCTTAGGGCTTTTAGGCTCAGGGTACTGGGCTGTTTCCATGGCATATAAGGAGAGATGGTAATGAAGGTCACAGTGGTGGTTCAACTTGCCTGCCATGTTTTTCCCAACTTTCCTTCAAGGTGCTTTGATGCTTTATGTGGGCTAGTTTGCCTGCCACCAATTGTTGGATAGCAGTTGGGGGGACTTCAATTATCCAGACATCTACTGGACCTCGCTTTCTGCTAAAAGTACAGTATTTTGATTGGCCTTAAAGATAAGATATCCTCCATCCTTCAAAATATAGGGGAACCCACAAAGGAAATTTTATATTGAATATGATTCCCAGGGACCTTGGGGTTACCTTCTCATGGATGGCAATTAGTTCCATAGTTGGTATAGGTAGTAGCAAAGATTATGGATACTTTTTCCACACAGATCATTCCCATGAATGGTTTCAGAAGCCATACAGGAAGGAAGATTGATGGTCTGAGTGGTTCAGGACACTAGTTTCTTAGGGTTTGTTGTCTCTATCAGTGTCTGAAGAAGAATGGTGATTGAGGTAGTTGCAGACATATGATGTATCTGGCATACTGCATCCTGTTTGTCCCTCAGGATATCTGTCTCCTTCTACTTGTCTAGGATAATAATATTTGTACTACATACCTAACAGTGTCGGTGTGAGGTTCAAATGAGAAAATGTATACAAAACATTATGTACATGTCAGTTATTATTATTGACCACCACAGACCCCAAATGGTCTCCTCCTGGAGAAAGCCTCATTTCAAATCCATTTAGTGACTTACATTTTTTATTCTCAATCAGTTATTAAGAAGATGGAAATTTTCTCTACTAGCAATCTCATCATTGCCTATTGATAAAAGATAAGGAAGAAACAGATATTAATAGAGATAGAGGGAAAAATTTTACTACGATAAAATTTTCTCCTAGAAATGGCCTTTCTAGAATTTTGCATCTATTGAGCTTTAATCACTCGGACTCCCATATTCAGAAGCTATTGTACTAGAGAAGTTTCTGACAGATTTGTATTATCTAAATCATTCATTTCTAATAGTCATATAACTGAGAGTACATGTACCTTGTTTTTATGAAATCTATATATGTATGTGTGTGTGTGTGTGTGTGTGTAGGCTACACTACTAAGTTACATAGAATAAATGTATGTTTATATCTATTTATGTGTATTCACATTTATTGGACTGTTTATGTATATATACATATTTGTATTTTTGTGTGTATATATGTGCATGTATATATTTACATAGAGAAATTAAGAAACAGAGAAATCACAAAGTACATATGTTAATTGTTTGCAGTGAGGGAAAAATAAACGATATAGAATATCCTTCTATTTAACCTTTCCCAAATCTAATTTTAATGTATCAATAATTCTGCTGCTTTAAGTCACTCAACATATTAGAATGTCTTTTAAATACCCCAAATTTTCTTTGATGACACTCCTTTGTTTTCCTTATATAATGCTAATACTACAGTTTCAATATCCAATTACTTTGTACCATAGGCATGCCAACATAGGGTTCCCACTCCACATTGTATACACCGATGCATTGCATATACATTAAATAACATATGGTTTTGACCAAAAGCACAAAATCCATTCCTTCACACATACCCAGGAGAAGCCACTTGCTTTTCAAAGTTTTAATTGTAAGCAGAAAAGAGGGTTTTGGTTTTCCCCCAACCCCGGCTCAGTTAATGTAATTAGAAAAGATAATCACAGATGAGAGATGTTAATGTGTTAACGTGGTGTTAATAACCCTTTGTCCCTTTGTGAAAAATGAATACTTCTCTCTGATTATGTCAGAAGGGGAAGCATCATTGTCTGGGCTGAAAATTTATCATACCTCTAAGGGTTTTAAGTAGCTAAGCCCTGGGGAGAGCTTGAGGCAGTTTAGAATTAGAGTTGATCCTAAAACTATAACAAAAGGCAGCAGGTGGAGAGGGGGATTTCCTCTTCCATCAAACATGGCTTCTAGCAATAGAGCTTCTTACCCAGAAAGGCATATTTCATTCACCAGTTGGAAAATCAGTTCCAGAGAGTTGAAGGCTGAATTAAGGGAGACACATTTTGTAAGTAGACATGGATACAGAAAAGAAGTTATTCAAGGCCAGAAGCATATTCTAGGAGTGTGATCTTTGGAAGAAAAGAAGAGACAGCTATGAAATCAGTGGTGACCTAGCCCTGGCATTCCAAAGTTGGACTAAAGAGAAGACACTAAGAAGAGAGAAAGGACTCTGAGTCTCAGAAGTACCAGAGGGATGAACAAAAAACCCTGGTCACATATGTTCCCTACAAATGTGACTCACTATCATTGTACTCTAAGTTTAAGTTTCATCTTCCCACAGATATTGTGTCTATTAGTGGAAGAATATGCCCCAGATTTATTGGGGGAAATGTTTTGTAACTCCTGTTGTTATATTATTTTAAAACACTTTTAAATTTTATCTTAAATTCCAAATGTAAAAACCAAGGAGTATTTGAATATACACAGCAAAACAGCAACAAAGGATTCTATCTGAAACTGTGAATCTCCATTTTATTTCACTTTTTTTACATATAACATTTTTTAAAGTATTCCACTTCCAGAACTACTAGTCTGTACTTTCTTCGGTTCCATTCTGCCTGTTCTCTAAAATGTTTTAATGATCCCTCTCTTATGGGAGGAGAGAAAGAAAATCTCTTTTGCTACTCTCTAATCCCTTTCCCCCAAAACAAAAATGGAAAGGGAAAAAAAAAAAAAACAACATATTTTAGCTGTAGCATTTAGCTGTCTCAGTGTGGCTTTCAGGGAGGCACGAATACATATCTCTAGCATCTCCCCTCCCTACCCTTCTCCAAGGGAAACTTGATTTCCTGCCAGGAAGAGAAGCAGGAAGTTGGACCAGAGGCTGACCATTCAGCTATCTGCTTGCTTAAATATCATTAGACTAAGGGAAATAACTTCTAAGTTCAAGCAAAACTCCTAACCATTATTTCTTAATGGGACCAGCAGACCTCAAGCTTTATATCAAAGGCTTGATTCCCTTCCCACCAACTACCAGTTCCACAGTAAACATACATAGGAAATAGGGAAGAAATCCATTTAAACTCAGTAGCAAAACAGAATGAGAGAAAGTATGCATATGAGAAGGCACTCTCTTGCTGGGAGCGAGGTAGCTAAACTCAATTGAGAGAATGTGTGTGTGTGTATATGTGTGTGTGTGTGTGTGTGTGAGAGAGAGAGAGAGAGAGAGAGAGAGAGAGAGACAGACAGACAGACAGACAGACACAGAGACTGAGAGACAGAGAGAGAATTCTAGATCTCACATAAGGGAAAATTTTTCAAAATCTCTAGGGAAGAAAACTGAAAATAAGGATATGATTAATGTTCTACATGTTGGGTTCTTCCCAGAGTCTTTCTCTTTTGAAGATCTTCAAAAGAGGTTGGAATGACCCATGTTCTCTCTCAAAGCTTGTATCCAGAAAAAATGCTCACCAACTCTAGCCTCATCCCAAATACACACATTAATCTCCACCAATGAGGAGAGAATTGCATACCAATGGGCTTTGGAGTTTAGGTCACATAGCAAATAAGTGTAATCAAACAGAATGAATCCACATAGCAGACCTGTTCAGAAATTTATATCTCTCACCACATTTTGTGTCCATAAACTTTCTAACAGGATGTGCATAATATGATTCATTATAGGGTCCCTTAGATCAATGGTGTCACATTCAAATACAAACAGTTCCCTATGGCAGCACATTGACTTAGAAAACTACAAATTAGTATTATTTGTGTTGTATTGCATTTTTATTTATTTTGTCAGACATTTGCCAGTTATATTTTAATCTCTTTCTGGACAGATTGGGGAATTTTGCTGACATGTGCTTGTGATTGTAACTGTGAATTTGACACCCCTGCTCTAGAGTCATGATTGGACATTGCACTGAGCAGAATTCTTAACTCTTTATGATGTTTCTGTCTCGGTATAAATTATTCTCTTAGTCCCACTTACTTCACTTTCTCTCAGTTCATATGATTCAGGATTCTCTGAAATAATCTTTTTCGTCATTTTTGACAGTGCAAAAATATTCTATCACATCCACATAACACAATTTATTTAACCATCCCTCAATCGATATCCATTCTCTTCAATTCCAGTTCTTTGCTTTTTTTTTTTTCCCTCCTCTCTTTTAATTTCCCCTTCAGAATTGGGAAGTTTGTTTTGCATCTGGCTATTCCCATCTCCTTAATGCACCCCATCCCAACCTCTACCAATGTGGAGTATTTTTTTCCTCCTGCTTTTATCCATGTTGAGTTTGATATATGTCTAAATCAAACTTTCTGACTGTGTATATATTCAGTCCTCTTTTGTTTCAGATAAAAGGGATATTCATCTAATACCCACTCATCCCACCTCTTCTTCCTATTTGCATACAATTCTTCTCTGAACTCCAATTATGAAAAATAGAATGTCTACTCCTATATATTTTCTACATTACTGCACTACTCATTTGACTTCAGAATTAGGGTCCCACCTATAAAATGAAGGGTTTGGATCAGGAAATTTCTAATATCAGAAGAACTTCCGGCTCTAGATAGTATTACTATTCTTACGAAAGAACAATAACAATTATAACTATATGAGTTAATTATTTGTGAAAATGATAAAATAAAGGTGAAACTTTTCTGTTGTGCCTTTAAAAAGGAAGCAGTGGTTGTTTAGATTAATTGTAAAAAGTGTATCCTTTAAACAAGTGCTCCCATAGAACAGGAGGGAGGTTACACTAGGTGACCACCAAGAACTTAACCGACTGTAAGATCTATCATTCTTTTAATGTTTGCTAACATTTTTCATAGCATAATGTAGAACCTAAAAAGAGAAAAAAAAAAAAAGAAAATGCAACATGTCATTTTGAATCCCTAATTAGCTACCTCAGATTCTACAGATTTTGGTGAATCAGAATTCTTTCTAAATCATAGCTCACAAGTCATCACCAATACTCAAAAGGATCTGCAATTTCAGTTCCAGAGTTCTTTCCAAGGATGTAGATCACAATCTATTCATGCCTGCCCACCCTGTGCAACTCTGGTACATTTGCTCCCATAAGTTCACCACAGGCGGGGTTCACTCAACGTACTGGAAGTATTGTCATTTCCCCCTGACATTTCTAGGGGATGAATGAGGAATTCGGCCAACCCACTTGTTATTCCTCTCTCATCACCTGACCAGCCCATCTTTTCTTGCTTGATTATATCTTTTATCCTTACTCTTCTTTGAATTCTCTGTTGAAGCCTGCTCATGCCAACCATGACAGTCTGCATTGTCCATCATGTGATATTAATTTTTAACTCTTTAAAAATTATTAAATGTCTCACTGCTATACCACATCACTAGCTGTTGACATTTAAAAGATAAATCCTTATTTCCATGGGAATGCTAATTTCTTTTGAGTGGCTCTGTTAGGGCTTAATTCAACTAGCAGTGTCCTCTGCAAACAGGAACTTTTGAAAATTTCACCATCCACAGATAATTTGGACTGTGCTCTGAATCTTCTCAATAACAGTGGCAGACCCTTTCATAAGTGTATATCTGCTTGTTTTATGCCTCTTTTAAATTTTATAATTACAGAGTTGCTGAAATTTTGAACGATTTTTATGTATGGAGGAAAGACATCATTTTGGAAAAGAGCCTTTAAAGTGGTATTTTTATACTACCAAATAAAAAAGCTTTTGTAAAATCAATAAGCAATAAGTACATTGGTAAAGATATGATGTGTTATTGAATATTGTTTGCAAAAACCTTATTCCCTACTAATTCCCTTATTAAAGATGTCCTTTATTTGTACATAAATGATTCACAAATGAAAGTCACATTATGCCTATATGTGGGAGATTAAGTTTATTGGTCATTAGTGATTGAAGTTTTCCTAGTTACTTCTTGTCTTGGAATTAATAAGGTCTGAGGTTTTTTCCCATGCTTCTGGTGTTTTCCCCTCCAACACATACATTGCATATAAATGCACTAGCACTCTCACAGTTGTGTTTCTTTCAGCACAAATATCCTTTATATATACATGGTCCAATTTTACAGCCTTTTCTTAATTCTCTTTACTGTCATTTTTATATTCCTCATAAGCACCTCTGAGACTTTGATATTATGGTTCCAAGTGTGGGGATTCCATTGCCTTGATGTTGGAAATGTATTTTTATAAAAATAATTATTACAGATCTTTTCCATTTTCTTCTATTTTGGCCTTTTTTCTCCTTTCATTGCTAAAATCCCTTTGAACAACTTTCCTTAGTTGGATATCATGTCTTTCTTTAAAATGTTTTTACCCCCTATTGCTTTTCTATGTTTTATGAGACACTGTTGCTTATAATCATCTATTATTTTATGTAAGGTTTTGCAAATGAGCTTATAGTCTAAACCAGTGTTTTTCTAGTCCGCCTTCATTCTCTCCTTGATGAGTAAGTCAAATGTAGCCTTTACTAAGGTCCTTTCTTAGTTATCGTGGTCTTCTTATTATGGCAGTAGATTTACAGTGATGAAACTTTGTTGAAGTATTTTGGTAGGCATGGATGCCATTTCTGATATCTATTGTCATTATAAATATCATGTCAGTTTCTCATAATAACTTGTTTAAATAATTCGTGATATCTTTTTGTCATTATTATTCCTTCTTGCTTTTTACTTTTCCTGAGTTTTGCTTTGACGAGTCATTGACTATCCAACACACAAGTAATTCAGGAATAAATTCCCCAGTAACAAGATTTTTCTTTAGAATTTGGGTATCCCTAAAGTCTTAAGGCAGTTTTAAGCTATCAGAACTTTAAAAGCCATTAGAACTGAGAACCACACTGAAACTTGAGCCCTGTTCAGTTTTGCAATATTGTTTAGTACTCACCGTATCCAACAGCTACAAATACTTTTCTCAGTGAAAGTGGTCATAGTATAAAAGCATGAATGTTGTGTATAGTCTACAAATCTTTGGCCCTTCTCATTCCTTTGTCATGAATCATATTTCTATCCATGTTTATATTTTCATTACTTTTTTTCATCACTTACTTGCCCCCCCCCCATTAAGTTTCTTAAGCAACGGATTGTGAAGGATGGGCATAGTAACTGGATGTGTAATTTTATTGGTACAGGGAATTTTTAGGTGAGGAAATTCTACTAATGCAGGATAGCATGTTCTCAAAACCTTATATTCTTAGAGAGTTGCCTATAGCAGAGGTATCAAATATGAGACCCACAACACTCCCAGGTATCACTAAATCAGATTAAAATGTAATTGGAAATTTTCAACAATATAAATAAAAATACAGTAAAACAAATAATATTAATTATGTGCTTTTCTAAATCAATATGTAGCCCACAGATATATTTGTGTATGATTTAGTGACCACCATTTCTATTTGAGTTTGACACCACTCCACTAGAGCACTGAGATGTTAATAAACTTGCCTTGCCTTGAGTCACTGAGTTAACATATGTCATTGGTAGAACTTGAACCAAGGTCTTTCTGACTTCAAGACCAGTTCTCTGTTGATTTTGCAATGCTATTTTTCATTGCAGTATATATGTCAGTTGAATATGGAGGGACTTTCTGAGTTCTTTGTAGAATTTCTCCATCTCTTCATCCGCAGTAACTGATGTTGGTATATAAGCAACAAATATTTACATGATGGTCATTTTTCAAATATTATTGCCAGTATAGCAATATCATGATGATGATAGCTAACATTTATATAGTGTCTTCTACATGCTTGGCACTAGGCTAAGAGCTTTATAATTATTGTCTCATTTGATCCGCATAACAACCCTGAAAGGTAAGTGTTAAATAGAATCCCTATTTTACAGATGAGGAAACTATAGTTAAAAGAATTCCTCAGGGTCACACAGGTAGTAAATATCTGAAGCCAAGTTTGAACTCAGATCTTCCTGACTCTTGGTCCAGCATGCTATTCACTGCACCACTTAGCTGGTCCATGATAAGATCTCATATGAAACAATCAGATATCCCATGATATAATGCTTCTTGTTGCTATTGGGCTAGGATACAACTAGCTCTACCAACTCCTTTATTTGCTGTCTGAGGAGAAGAACACTTATAACTTGTGCATTTTCACAGAAAGGTGACTTGCATCACTGACACCACAAAGCTGCCAAAGAATTTTTGTAGTATCATTAACCTGCTCTCTACCAGACACTACTTCCTATTCCAATTGATTGTCAACTTTTACTGTTTTCTGGGTCATGTTTGATATACTGAAACAATATTCACTAGGGAGGATGTGGTAGCATTTCTTTCATCATTTCTTTTATCCTCCACCATCCACTTGGGGTTGTGGAAAGAGAAGAAGAGAACTCTGTCCAATAAGCCTCTTGCCTGCTCTTTTAAAATAAATAACCATCTTGGTTGTTATGTTGTTTTTATATCGCTTTTCCTGGGTCCTTTTCCTCCCCTTCCTACTTTATGTCTTTTATCAAAAGAAATTTATTTAGCAAAATTTGTTGTATCAAAATTAAAAAGTGGGAAAAAATAAAAACAGTTCAGCCAGACTAACCAACAAATCAAAAAAAAGCCTGGCATTATATGCAATATTCCACACCCATATTTCCCCACATCTACAAAACAAAAAGGGGAGAGCTATTTTCTCATCTCTTTTCTCTCAGGCCAAGCTTGGTCATAATTTCATTGCCTTTAATTTGGTTTTTTTGTATTCTTTCCATTTTCAATCCTATCTATCTTTCAACTCTGGGTATTTTCACTGATTGTCCTCCCGTATATGGAATTCTCTCCTTCCTTACCTGTGCCTCCCGGCATCCTTGTCTGCCTTTGAGTCTCAGCCAAAATTCCACCTCTTGCAAGAAGGTATTTCTAATCCTTCCTAAAGCTGGTGCTTTCCTTATGAGATTTTCTCTAATTTTTTATTCTGTATATAATTTGTTTGCACACAGTTGTTTACAGGTCTCCATCTATTACATTGTGAGCTCCTTGAGGGGAGAGTTTTTGTTTTTTTCTCTTTCGTGGCAATAGTTAACATTTAGCACAGCTCCTGGCACATAGTAAGTATGTGTGTGTGTGTGCGTGTGTGTGTGAGAGAGAGAGAGAGTGTGCTTGTGCGTGTGTGTATATGTGTGTGTGTGTATATATATACACATATATACACATGTGTATGCACATATATGTATATATGTACATATATATGTATATATATACTTGATGTTATTTGACTTATGGTATATATTGTTTTTCTGATTCTGCTTACTTTGTATCAGTTTATATCTCTTATAATTTTCTGCAGGTAGCCTGGATTGGGAGAGAATGACTCCTGGGAAAGACTGAGCCCAAGCCCAGGTGAGTGTAGTCCATCCACAGGCTTGACCCACATCAACAGTCCAGCCATTTCTATGGACACAGAGGATGGTCTATGATGCCGGTGATAATGAGTGTATCTAACTCAAAGTGAGAATGTGATAAGGCCTTATCCTGAAAGGGCCAGAGTCCCACGTTGCATCTTGGGCCATCTCCAGTTGTCCTGCTGAATATCAGGGCACTGGATTCAGATGGCTCTGGAGCAAAAGTGAGGCTGGTGACCTGCACAGCCCTCCCTCACTCAAAACAAAGTCAAGTGCAAGTCCTGTCATCATTTCTTTGATGTGATGGTCTTATTCAGCAACAGAGGACAAACATGATTCATTATGTCTTATAGCACAGCAATAAGTTCATGTCCCATACTTTTAAGCCATTCCCCATTCAATGTATATTTTACTCTATTTCCACTATTTTATGACAAATAGAAGTACTAATATAAAAATGTTAGTGTATAAAAGGCCTTTATAATTCTCTTCCTCATCTATTATTTAAATATAATTTTATTTGTATAAAAAGTTTTTAAAATAATTTTGCTCATTTAGTTCCAGGGTTTGTCTTGGCAGGTGTAATTCCAGGTATTTTGTATTGTCTACAATTCTTTTAAATCCAACATTGCTTATTGTTTCTTCTTGAAGGATTTTGTTTGTGATATATAGTAATGTTGATGGTTTGTGTGGATGTAACTCTTTCATTGAGTTTTTGGGATCTTCTATGCACATTATTGTATCATCTGCAAAAAGATAGTTTTGTTACTTCATTTCCTGTTCTGATTCCTTCTATTTCTTTGTCTTCTCCTGTTGCTATTGCCGTTTCCTGTACAATATTGGATGATGTTGGTCACAATAGGCATCCTTGTTTTATACCTGATCTTACTGGGAAGGTTTTTAGCTTATCTCCATTACAAATAATATTTGTTGATGATTTTAGGTAAATATTTTTTTAATTAATTGAAGGGAAAATCCATTTACACCTGTTCTTTCAAGTGTTTTAATAGAAATGGGTGTTGCACTTTATCAAAAGATTTTTCTGCATCTATTGATATAATCATATGATTTTTGCTGCTATTTTAGTAAGCACTATCAACTGCCCTTTCAGCTCTTTTTTTGACTCAGCTGTGGTTCTTGGCCTAGATGCCATTTTTTTTGAGATATCTGTAACCCTGTCCTCTTTCTCCTGAAGATACTATGATTAGTTATTATTTCTTCTTCAGGAAAAGCTACATTTTTTCCTTAAACAAAATGCTTTAGTTTTACTTTATTCACCCAGTCAAACCATCATGCCACAAAAGTTATTTTGTCTGTTATGTGCCAAGAATTGTGGTAGGTACTGAAAATTTGACAACAAAGCTTCAAGTCCCTGCCCACAAGGAGGTTGCATTCTATCAAGGATAGACATAGATACACAAATGTAGGAGAGCCAGTATGGCATAGTAGTTGGAAATGCAACCTCGAAACCAGGAGGATCTGAATTCAAGTCCTCTCTCTGACATTACTGACTGCTCAACTCTGGGCAAGTCACCCAGCCTCTCAGTGTTATCATCAACTCTCTAAGATTGCATACATTATACATTACTGAGTAGGTGCTGACTTGCACTGGTAAAAATTTCCTCAACTATGAGTTTCTTATATGAATAAAACCATAGGTCCAGTTTCTATCTGCATATATATATATATATATATATATATATATATATATATATATATATATATATATATATATATATACATATATATATGTATATATATATATATATGTATGTATATATACACACACACACACACACACACAAATTAAATACAAGGTAATTGATAGTAGGGGCTAAGGTATGTAGAAGAAGGCACCAGTAACTCAGAATATCAGAAAAAGTCTTCCATAAAAAAGAGGGAAAACTGAATCTCAATCTACAGTTATATTAATCAGCAGTCAGCTAATGACTATGATATTCATTACAGATATCCAGGGAAGCTTTCTTAATCAATCTTTTTACACAGTAGTTCCTTCATTTGTGCCAGATCACATCCTGTGCTTCCATACAGAATAAGAATCCAAGAATAGTATAGATTGGTCCTTTGAACTCTTCTTAGGATCCATATGTGAATTTCTTCTGTTCTGAGCTCTTCTCTAATTTCCATTTTTGCCTAAGGTTCTTATCTTCCACTGTGGAAAGACAAGCACTATGCCATCATAATGGAGGGAACATAGGTCTTAGAGTCAAAAACACCTGAGTTCAAGTTCCTCCAATTGCAAGCACTAAATGTATGACTTTGGGTGGGTCACTAACCTCTCAGAGCTCTTGGCAACTCTGAGATTTTAAATCGCAAAGAAACTGCTGACTTGAACTGGGAGGGAATTTGTTCATCTGGTAGTTCCTTATATTAATGAAATGAAAGGTCAAATTCTTATTCTCCTATACTTGGCTGTCACCTAACTTATAGTCAGACATCTCTATTTTACTTCTTAGATTTTATAGCACTCTCTGTCTGAGATAAATCTTTCTAAGGCACTATCTTTCATCAGCACAAAAGGGACTGAGGGACACCATGGTAAAGAAATAGTTTCGACATGATCTCAGCAGCTTCTCCGTCCTATAAAGAAATAGTGACAGCCTACTTGGTTAGATGATCCCCAGAGAGTATCATAGATTCAGAGCTAGAAGGGACTTCAGAGGTCATTGCCTCCAATCACCTCTCACTACAGGTGATTGAACTGAAGCACAGGCAGGTTAAAAAAAACTTGTCTAGAGTCACATAGATTAAGTTGGTATCAAACTTATCTACTGTAGATTTAGCATTCTTTCCACTGTACCTAGCCATTTGTATAACCTTGGTCAATTCATTTAACGTCCTGAGTCTCAATTTCTTCATATTTAAAATGCGGGAATTGAATTACACTCTGAGGTACCTTCCATTTCTACATCTATGATGCTATGAGTGAAGGAAGGTAGAGATAGTTTGTCCATGAAGGAGGAAGAAGAGAGGAAAAGTATGGGGAGAGGGCTACACATACTCCCAAAAACAGGTAGGGGAAAAGGGAGATGGATAATGTACTCCAAGTATTTCTCAAATACAATTGAAGAGAAATTTAGACCTGGCATTCAGGGGGTCAAGGTGAGCCACATTGACCCAAACCAGCCCTCTTCTGGAAATCACTTAAGGGAAAGAGGCTGTGTCACAAACATTGCTTTTCTCCCTGCCTCCTCTCATCCTACTGAGGGTTCAGGTCCAAACCTAACTAATTAGGTAGTTGTATTGAAAGAAATAAAAATAAGGTTTTATCTTTTATATAAAACATGTGATGTAAATTAGCTTTTGGTTTACATAGAATTCTTTTATTGCCCCCTAATTTATTTATAAATGTGATAACTTGGTATTTCTTATTAGCTAATGGCAGCAAATTCCATTCTTGATGTATATATTATGTGGTTAGATATTTTTAAAAAATAAATTTCAAAAATCTATTTCATTTAATTTCAAATTTAACAACTGCTATCTTAATAAATCTACTTACTATTTAAACTATATGAACCTTAGACTAATCATATTGATGAAAATGATGGGGAAATACAGAAGCTGCTAAATTAAAAATGAGAACTCAACAGGATTTATCAGCAGGACAGCTTGTCTATGTCCAAGAAGGCAGTGTTTAATTCCATCAAAAGTAAAATGCAAGAGAAGCTTAGTGAGATGCAGAATTTTGGGCTCAGTAAGAAGACAGATGAGATTTGATTGTAGATGACTACAACTCAGGTTGTAGTCAGTCCTTCTCTAGCTGAGCTTCCAAATGAAGAATAGGTATTGAATGACATTAAGCTCTTCTCAAGTGGCAAAGCACCTGGTACTGATTCCATCTCAGAAAAGATCTCCAAGTCAGGAGGTTCACTGTTCAGAAGCTGACTGAAATCTTTGAGATTATTTGGCAAGAGGAAGTTATCATCCAAGAGATCAAGGATGCCTCCATTGTCCATTTCTATAAATAAAAAGGAAATAGATTGTGCTATGCCAATCACAAGGGGGGGTCTCCTTCTTAGTCATTGCTGACAAGTTTCTTATCAGTTTTCATTAATTGGCTGATTCTTCGCTTAGAAAATGGTCATCTGCCCAATAGTGAGTGTGACTTCAGAAAGGGCTAAGGAATGGTTGACATGGTATTTGCTGTCCAATAACTCTAGGAGAAGTAGTAGGAACAAAACAGAGGTGTATATAAGCCTTTGATACTATCAGGTGTGAAAGCTTATAGAAAATAATGGTGAAATTTGGTTGCCTAGAGAAGTTCATCAGTATTGTATGCCAGTTTCATGATGGCATACTCACATGGGTTCTGGATAAAGGCTGGTGCTTCCAAGTTTTTCCAGGCACTAGTGGAATGAAGTAGAGCTGTATGCTTACTCCCATGCTTTTTGGAATGATATTTTCCATGATGTTTTCAGATACCTTCAAGAGGACAAAAATGGCAGTAAGGTCAGCTACCATGCTATTAAACTTGAAAAGGCTAACAGCCAAGACCAAAGTGGAGGGAGAGTTGATACATGACTTTGTTCCCAAATGCTTGTGCACTCAATGTAGCCTCTGAGACTGAGCTGAAAGAGTGTTGATTAATTCTATGTCACATGTGATAGTTTTGGCCTCACAATTAACACAAAGTAAACAGAGATCCTCCAACAGTCAACACTGCACCATCCATATATGGAGCCATTGGTCACAATAAATGGTGAAATGTCGAATGCTCTGGATAAATTCATTTACCTTGGCAGTACTTTTCAGGGATATACACATAGAAGACATTGACACGCTCATTACCAGAGTTAACTCACAGTAAGAGACTCCAAAAGTAAGTGCTGAAGAAATATTAGGCTACATATCAAACTGAAGGCCAACAAAACTGTTTTGCTGACTTACTGTGGTATGCCTATGAAACCTGGACAGTTTATCAGTGCCATGTGAGAAAACTGAACTGTTTCCACCTGAATTATTTTAGGAAAATTCTGAAGATTACCTACTAGAATAAGGTACTGGACACTGAAGTCCTCTTTTGAGAACTGTCAAGCATTCAAACTCTCCTACAGAGAGTGCAACTTTGATGAGCTGGCCATGTAGCTTGAATGCTAAACACACACTTACCTAAAAGATTATTTTATGGAGAACTCCCACAAAACAAATGTTCACAGATTGATCAGAATTCATACAAGGACCTTCTCAAGGTCTCTCTGAAGAACTTTAGTATCATTTGGGAGATGTGGGAGATGCTGGCAGAGGACTACTTAGCATGGCATGTAAGTATCAAAGAAAGTACTGTACTACATGAGGAAAGCTGAATCCCAGTAGCTCAAAAGAAGTGTAAGCTGTACAAATCCACAGACACTTCCATCCCAAATGTTCTGTTGGACTATTTGTGTTGGACCTGTGGTAGAGTATTCCTTACTCATATTGGACTGATCAACCACAGTTAAACACATCCCAACATTGTGATGTCATTGATCCTCTGAAAAAGAATGAGCAATAATTCCATTACATTGCTAACTTTATGACCTAAGCCATAAATCTTTATCTCACTTCATATTTCCTATCTTACACTTATAACTAGAATTTTTTCACCTGATGCAAAAACAATTAGAGTTGAGGTAGTTATAAAGAAGATACTCTAACTCAGATGTAGTCCCATCAAAAAGGATGTCTATTTTCTAGTTCTACCCCTCACAGTGTTTGTAAGGGAAGGTCAGTACTAGAACAAAGGCACCACGTCGATGGGTAGCTAAAATTGGTAGACAGGGGTCATTTTGACATGTGACAGCATGAGTCAACAGAAGACTGAAAGGCAGGGTGTTGGGATAGTGATCCCTTTTAGAATGAAGTGTTTACTCAAAATGTTAGCCCTCCGGGGCAAAGCTCCTTTCACCCCTATGCTACTTAAGGCTGGATCTCTAGGATAGTCTGGCCTGTTTCTTGTCACAACATAGAGATTGACCAGGGTTATTATGTTATTCCAGGCACTCAAACTTTTGCAGGTTCTACAGAATTGGAAAAATTCTGAATAGAGACCCAGAGATAGGCTGCACCTCTATCTACCAAGGGCCAACCTACCCATGTTTAGAAAAGGTTGGCCACCAGATGGCCAACATCTTACATTTTTGTGGCACAACAATGTAAGAAGAGCATGTACTTAGGCATGAAAAGGACTGGGAAGTAATAACGTATATTTCCTGTATACTGTTCCTTTTATGGGTTTAAACATCCTGATTCTATATGGCAAGGCAGAACTCATAAGGAAGTATAACTGAGAAGTGAGAATTCTTGTTACCAACTCATAGGTTATATATAAAGGGCAAATCATATACATTTGATTAATAATTGACATTGAGATGAAAATGCTTTCCAACTTGACACTTTTTTTCTCCTCTAAAACGATGCACCTTAATATCTTTGCCAGGGCATTTTGTCAATTACAGGATGACATTAGGTATAAAGTACTTCATTGGCTAAGTTTTCAAAAGTCTTTGGGGTCAGAGTTATTAAGATGCAAAGTTTTTTTGTTTTTTTCCCAAAGTTAGTGTTTAAAAAATATATATATATGTATATATATATATATATATATACACTAAGTGTGGGTGATAAGAGATTCAATCTTTTTGTTGGAAGCACTGAAGAGTTTGTTTCTATGTTAAACTCTTATAAGTAGCCCTACCAAGAGGGGCAAAGATGTTGGACAAGATCCTAGGGCTGAGGATTACAGGGATCTAACAGCAGCCAATCCAAAGCATTGGCATTGTAGAACAGAAGCAGGAGGTCCATTTATCATATCTCTATTGCAAACCATAAAGAATTCATGGATGATTCTGTTAATACATGTCATATTTCCCAAAGTGACTTTCCTTCTTCTCAGATAATTCAAAATCATTTTGGCAGCAATTAGTTGTAGTAAATTAAAATATCAGGGATTTAGTTTAAGACCAACCAGGCCACATCTTAGAACAAGCAAATGTTACTAATAACCGCATGAAAATTACAAATATTTTTAATTGAACTTCTATGGGCTAACTGTTCTTGTTTAACTTAAATGTAAGATAGGAGGAGAATAAATTATGTTGGTTGCTGCAGCTAGATGGCTCAGGATATAGACCATTAGGCCTAGAGAGAGGAAGATTTGAGTTCAAATCTAGTCTCAAATGTTTAGTGGCTATGTAGCCTGGGTAAGTACCTTAACCTCTGTTTGCCTGAAAGGCAGCTAGGAAGCTCAGTGGATAGAATGCTGGGCTTGGAGTTAGGAAGACCTGAATTCAAATCCGACCTCAGATACTAGCAGTGTGTCCCTGGGCAAGTCACTTAATCTCTGTTTGCCTTAATCCACTGGAGAGAGAAATGGCAAACCACTCCAATGTCTTTGCCGAGAGAACTCCATGGACAGTATAGGCCATGGAGTCACGAAGAGTTTGACACTACTGAGTGAATGATAACAAAATTTATTTCATTGAGTCCATATATAGAAAGTAAAGAGATGAGGCAAATATCTGGATGACTGAAAATACCTTGCCCCTTTTCTGCTTTCCTATCTTCGTAATCCCTTTTAATTATTATTTCCCGATGCTCTATAATTCCTAACTTCTATAATTAACTTCTTTAATTTATTCTATAAATAACTTCCAAAAGCTTCTATAATTCGCTATTATCTCTGTGTGGATGACTTCTGAAACTTTATCTCTAGATTTGATCTCTAGATAGTCATCCTCAACTATCTATAGGATGTCCTTCTAACAACATTACTCAATATGCTAAAAATTGAATTTATCTTTCCCCTCAAACCCACTCTTTCTTCTAACTTCACTATATCTATTACTACTGTTACTAGTTATATAATCCCCTGTGTTTGGAATTTGGTTATCTTTAATTCCCCTCTAATTAGATCTCTACAAGATTTTACTGTCCCTTCTTTATTCCTACAACCACATTCTAGTACATGACCTCATTCTCACCTGAGCAATCAAATCCTTGATGTTAACACATTGTGGAGGGGGGAGGGTTAGATGAAGGAAGGGAGGAAGATGGTGATCTCTAAACATTCACCAGCTGTTGATTCTTCTACTTTTCTAAATCTATTGGCGTCCTGGTATCTTTTGGCCTTGATCTTAGCATAAAACGTAAGTGAAACCACAAAATAACTACAGGCTCTTATTCTATGAGAAATGGGAACACCTAGAATATAACTAGATATAGAATATGAAAAGCAGGTAGAACTGTATATAGAATATAGGGGAAGCCTTAGTGAGACAAGGAATCTAGCATAAGTTGAACTATCTAGCACATGGTCCATCAGGAGAATCACTAGCTCAACAATTATGAATATAATAGCTAATATTAATATAGCATTTCAAGATGTGCAGAACACTTACATTTACAATACTCCCAAACTTGTAAATGATGACCTTATTTCTTTAAAGAGGATTTCAATAGAGTACTTTTTTTCATCTGAATCCAAATGGTCCTTTATGAGTAGACTATATTGACAAATGTTAAACAAATGACTCTCTGGAGGAAAAAAAAAACTGCACATGTGGTACATTTTTAATTTTAACATTTATGCATCATTAATTTTTTCTCCATCACATTCTACAGTCTAAAAATCAATGAAACAATAATTCAAACCCTGGTTTATAGTGTTTGTTGATTTTTACATTGTAAATGTTCACATTGGAAATTTAACAGTCAGCTTCCCCCTATTTGAACTAACTCCTTTATACCCTTGTAGGTGATGGAAAAGAGAGAGAGAAAAAGCAATACATACATCTATCAATCCTTAGCTATTCATCTCAGCTCCAGTTCAACAAGCAAGGCCAAGAGGGAGGTCCAGAACTCTCCTAGGCTCTCAGAAGTAGTGTTAAGAAACATAGCGAGTGACCAGCCGTCTGGTCCCTTTGTAGCCATAGACTAAGGTTAGCTATAGAGTCACAGGGTTTTAATTCCTTAAAAAGCCTAGCAGCCATAGAGTGGTAGTAAATCACCAACCTCCGGTTCTCTTCACAATGTCAAGGCAAGGGAACAGGAGACATAGAACCATCTGGCCACCAGCTCCCTTAGAAGTCCACAAATAAGAGGAAAAGTAGGAGCTCAATCACTGGACTTCAGTTCTTTCCACAAAAGCAAGAAGACTAATAAGAGGGAAGTTACAGAAGCCATGCCTACTGTTCAGACAAAGTCCCAAGCTCAATCATGTGTCTCTTGTCAATGCTACTTCCCTTGAAGTAATGCAAGCCTATATGCTGGAAACTTGTGGGTGATTCATTTACTGTCCGTGTTCAGTGCTTTGCCAGGAATCAGTTTGGTAGTGTATGAGCTCCACTAAGTAAATAGGTATCACCCTTCTCAGCTTCTACAGTATTGAATTCAGAGGGTCATGTCCTGTGCCTGTTTTGAAAGGAAATCACAACTTCAATCTAGTATTACTAATTTAAGAACATTTGTGCTGGCAAACACTAGATGGGAATGGAGCAGGATCTTCCACTGTCCTAATTTCCATTCAAATAACCAGAAGGTATTATCTATTAAGTATAACATTGCAAGAGATAAAGGAGGCGGAGTTGTCTGGTAAAAGCAAACTGTTCTAATAGCTTTTAAATGCACAGATCTTATCAAGTCATTCCATTGGATGCTTCAGGAGATTTTGCCCTTCACTCGGTTCAGTCATGTCCTACTCCTCATGACTCCATTTTTCTTGACAAAGATACTGAAGTGGCTTGCCATTTCTTTTTCCAGCTCATTTTACAAATAAGCAAGCTGAGACAAATAAGGTTAAGTGACTTGCCCAGGGTCACATAGCCAGTAAGTGTTTGAGGCCAGATTTGAACTCAGAAAGATGAGTCTTCCTAATTCCAGACCTAGCCCTGTATCCATTGTGCTGCCTAACCACCCCATTCAGGAGATAGTGTGCTGGTAGATCTGGAATCAAAGGAACTGGAATCAAATCCTGGTTTTCCCATTTACTTCTTTGTGATCTTGGGCAAGTCACTTAGCCTCTCTGGTCCTCAATTTCGTCTCTAAAATAAGTTGAACAGAAATGATAACTGATCCCATTGGAGCTGAGAAGATCACCAAATGAGAGGTATAAAGACAGAAGAGAGGGCACAGGACAAAGTTCTGGGGGACACTCCTGTGTCATAGAGATGGAATCTATATATAGATCTACATGATGATCCTTCAAAGGAGAATGAGAAGTAACAGGCAGAAAGGTAAAAGGAGAGCCACAACTGAGTAGTATAACAAAAATCCAGAGAAGAGAGCATGAAAGTGGAAAGGGTGGTCAATAGTATCAAATGTTGCAGAAAAGTCAAGAAGGATGACAACTAGAAAAAAAAAGACTTGGATTTTATAGTAAAGAAATAATTTGTAACTTAGGAAAGGGAGAGAGCAGTTTCAGTTGAGTAGTAGTGCACAGGTCAAATTAAAAGAGATTGAAAAACAAGAGGTGAGAAAGTAGAGGCAATGACAGCCAACATTTCTTTTAAGGAGTTTGGCTTTGAAGAAGAGAAAAGACAGAAAACTGCAGGATCAAGTAAGAGTTTTTTAAAACGTGGAAAACTTGTGCTTATCTGTAGGCAGCAGAGATAGAGTTAATGGATAAGAAGATGTTGAGGAAAGAACTAAGCATTCTGGAAAGCAATTTGGAATTATACTGAGAGGGTGATGGAAATATCCTTACTCTTTGACACAGAGATCTAACTGCTAGACATATACTCTTAGAAAATTGGTGCTTTAAAAAAAAGGCCCTATATACAGAAAAATATTTATAGAAGCGCTTCTTGTAGTAGCAAAAAAGCTAGAAACAAAGTAGATACCTCTCAACTGGGGTTTGACTGAACTGTTAGACATATATGTAATCAATTAATTATTGTGCGATAAGAAGCGATGGTACACAGTAACAGTCATACTGTGTGATGATTCACTTTGATAGACTTAGCTCTTCTCGGCAATACAAGGACCTAAAACAACTCAGAAAGACTCATGATGGAAAATGCCGTACACATCTAGAGAAGGAAATGTGGAGTCTGAATGCAGATTGAATCACTTGTTTTGCTCTCTTTTTTTTGTTTTGTCCTTTCTTTCTCATGGTTCCTCCCATTCATTCAAGTTCGTCTATTCAATATGATGAGTGTGAAAATACATTTAATAAGAATGTATATGTAAAGCCTATATCAGATTGCAGGCTGTCTTGTGGAGAGGAGAGGAGAGGGAGGTGGAAAAAATTTAAAATTTATGGAAGTAAATGTTGAAAACTAAAAATAAATTAGTATTAGAAAAAGAAATGATGAATATGAAGAATATGGGAGGCATAATAAGACAGGAGAAGCAATGGAAAATGAAGTAATAGAACTCAGGAAAGCTATATGTAGAGTGACTAAAATGATGTAAATGGAAAAAAACAACATGACCGACATAATAAAAACTGAACTCTCTAATTATGATGACCAGTCTTGGCTCTGAGGAAGAGATAGGAAAATGTGTTCCCTATCCTTTGCAGAGATTGGGGACTTCAGATGTGGAACAATGCATTTTACCATCAGAATTGATTGGTGTGTAGATTAGTTTGTTGAACTTCTCTTCCACTCCCTCTCCTTTCTTTTTTATTTTTTTGTGATAGGGAAGAGATAGATGACTTTTTGTGTGGTGGACAGGAGGAATAGAGTGGGAAATTAAGGAAATATAAAAGATACTAGTAAAAACTAAAACAAAACACAAAAGAAAATTAAGCAAAAAAGAGGAAATATTGGAAGGGGCAAGCTCCTGGAAGAAATGAGAAAGAATCAAGGATACAAATGGAAGAGTTTGAAAGGAGAAGAACTATCTCATTTTTTGGAGACGGAAGCAAGGGGGAAGATTGGAGAATGACCTTGATTTGAAGGGAGATAATAGGAGCAGAGGGAGATGAAGAAGGATGGCCTCACTTCTTTTCAGTTTGGGCACTCCACTAGAGGAAATGTAGAAGAGTAATATAGGCAGCTTGTCTTGAAAAAAGAGTTTGGAATAACTGCTGTGGGGAGCTCCCAGTCAATCTGGAAAGAATGAAAGTACTGGGTATGCAATACTGAAGGTCTAAATGACATTGGATAACATCAATTTCAGGGGAACCCAATAAGCATGGGTGTGTAACTTTTACAAAGGCTATTCTGAAGGAGAAGAAATATGGGGAATAATTCAGAGCTGCAGTTTAGAAACATAAGGAAAATGAAAGGACAATGGGACAAAGGATTCCAGGGTGGAAGAGAGTATAACGCTGAACTGATTAATTAACAAGTTGAGATTTTTAAAAGAGAAAAGTGGGGACAGAACTGGAGGGATGGTCTGAGAAAGTAGAAAGGATGACAATGATAGGATTGTGCAGTGTAGACCAAGAGTTGGTGTTTAGGTACAAGAAGAGCTGGAAGAACAGATTATAAGCAGAAGAATTTTAGAATTATGGATTTAGAAGCTGAAACATGAGTGAACACTAGTTGAAAAGTGAATGGAAGGTGAGAAAATAGAGCCAATGAGGGAATATATATTTTTCAAAGAGTTTCCAGTCTATTATCAATCATGCTACTTCTTACCTTCTATGACCCAGCCAAACTACCCTTCATGCTGTTTCTCACACACTATTGTTCCCGTTTCTATTCTTTTGAACTTTCTATCTCTTCATTTAACAGTGCTATCTCCTT
The DNA here is from genome assembly GCA_023548195.1 of Bettongia penicillata ogilbyi. NCBI lineage: Eukaryota > Metazoa > Chordata > Mammalia > Diprotodontia > Potoroidae > Bettongia > Bettongia penicillata. The sequence goes on along the minus strand of JAJHZJ010000652.1, from coordinate 1,593,825 downwards.
ACCTTCAACTCTTAGAATCTTGCTTCCTTCAAAACTTAGCTCAGGTGTCACTTTTAATATGAAAACTTTCTGTATTCCCTCAGCTGTGTGAATATTTCCTCTACCTAATTACTTTGTATTTTAAAACTTATTTTGTTTATACTTATATGCTCTCTCCTCTCACAGCATGTAAACTTTTTGAGGGCAGTGACTATTTCATTTTTTATCTTTGTATCTGAAGTGCCTTGTACAATGTGTGGCACTTAGTAAGCACATAATAAATATATGATTCATTGATGTTGAATTCCCTATGTGGAATTTCATCCTACCTGTCAGCAACTCATGCATAGTTTTTCTTATCTTCTCAAAGGGTTACCTGGGGTAATGAGAGGTTAGCTGATTTTCTCGTCTTCACATAGATAGTCAGAGGAAGTACTTGAATCAATATCTTCCTGACTCTTATGCTTAAAGTCAGTCTAGGATTCAGTACATCTTCCTGCTTCTCACATGGTAGAGTTAAGTGGTCTAGAAATATAAGGACTGTTAAGTGAACATCAAACAGCATTGTCCTAGGTAACTGAGAATTACCTATGCCTGATGTAATTAAGATTCCAGTGTTAAAATATATGTTCATATCAATTTGACAGAATGAACTAGAATTCATTCTGTACTAGGGTTGCAGATTTCTCATACATACACAGACACACACACACATACACACACAAACCCATTTAGGTAGAAATTTTATTTATTTTTAAATGGAAGGAATCCATGTACAAATTCCAAGTCAGTACATTTCTGAAATTGCTGTAGTGACTTTGAGTGTGCACGTATGTATGTGTATGTGTATGTGTGTTTAACTAATATCAAAAACTAAAGGAGAACTCAAGAACTATGCTAGTGTCTTCTAAAAGACTCCCTGGAGCACTGCCTATGGAGCCAAATGAATGCAGCTAGGAGAGAACCTAGGCAACTTGTCTCCATAGCTGATGCTGAAAGAGAAGCATAGATAAAACACTAATCACCTTCCTCAGCAGTACTGTGGTTGTCCAGTCAAGAAAGATTTACTAACATAGACAGATAGCAAGAGAAAAGAAGAATTTTCAAAAGGGTTTGGAAGGAAATAAGAAAGAATCACATGGGAGAAGAAGCAGTATAAATAAAAAGTGGGAGGGTGGAGAGAAAAAATGAGAAATAAACAAGAAAATGGAACTTTGTTGCGTTGAAAACTTCGACCATGACAATTATTTTCAGTTTGGAAAGATTTTTTGGAAGTAGGATCAAGATGACTGTCTTAAAGGAAGAATGAATCAGTCATATATATGCAATCATTTTATCATCCTTTATATTTTCCATTCTTATTCTCTTACTTATGAGGAATTAAGGGAAGATCTTCAGGTATGAGGAATTAAGGGAAGATCTTCAATGAGTATGAGAAAATTAACAGAATTACTTTGTTGTTTCATTTAACATTGATGATAAGAATATCAATTCACTTTTTAAAAAGTAGCACTTCTAGACCATTTAAACTGAAAATACTTCTCTACTTAAGCTGTTAATTTCAGAGTGATTTAAATGATTAACTAGTTATGTCTTCCAAGGGCAAAGTAAGTCAGGATTTTTTAGGCAATTCAATCTCTTATCATCAACATGATGTAAAATCTCACCTATATAAGAGTATTTATATAAGGAAGATTTAAAATAGTCTTATTAAAATACAAGCATATCAAACATGCATTTTAATTTTTATGAATTGACTAAATATGAGTTTATCTATTTTGGGAATTTGAGAGGAAAAAAACAGTTATAGTATCAGGTGACATCAAGTTTAAAATTTGGTTCTTTGACATATGCACTTAAAATCCTTTATATTGTTGGAACTTTTGGAAATAATACCTGGCATTTATTTATGGATTATAAAAGGATGCTAAAGAAAATAATTATGATGCTAAACTGTCCCTTAATCGAATCAGAATCAGATTCTGTAAGTGATTTGCATAACCACTAGAGAGAAATATGGTCTCACGGTCTTACAGTCTCAGTATACACCAGGGGACAAATTTGATAGTGTTCTAATTCTGCTCCTCATGCTCCTGGGACATTTGGCAAATCACTTCCCTTCTCTACACTTTCTGATCTGTGAAAGACAGTGATAATACCTATTTTCTAGGAGATGAATGATTTCAAAGTGCTTTGCACCTAAAATAATTACCATGTTCTGTATTAAAGCATGAAATTGCTTTTTAATATCATCTCTAAAAAATGTCACTTGGCTCCTAGTAAGTGGAGGTTCTTGAGTGAGGGATGAAAGCATTGATAATCTAGAGCTTTGCTTGCTTGGTGTTGAGTGCTGAACTATTTAGTCTAATGGAAGAGATAAAAAAAATGATATCCATTATATATATATATATATATATATATATATATATATATATATATATATATATATATATGTATGTATTTGACAGCTGTAAATTCAGATTCAAGCACCAAACTCCCGAAAACACTTTCATAGTGTTTCCTAGATGATGGAAAATTTGCTAAAGGCATATAAATTCACAAAAAAAACCCCTCAGTTTGAATAGCTCCCACATCAGCCACCATGTTCTCCTCAAACCCAGATGACCATGGCACCCCTCCCACCTCATGATGCCTGTCTACCTCTGCCGCAGTAGATTTCTTTTCATGCAGGACTTTTCCATGATTTGATGAGTTCCTCCCAAGCTTCCATTTGAGGATGCACTCATGCCAGCTATTTTTATCTCTTCAAACCCATACTACTCTATGATGCCCCAGACCACCTCCTCCACCTTACCCTTAAATGAATACATTCCTGTTTCCCTTTTCTCTGTCATATGTTCTCATCTCCTACTAGAAAGTAAACTTTTTGAAGGCAGAGACTATCTTTCTTTTTGCTTGTATTTGTATCCCTGATGGGCTGGCCACGTTGTTTGAATGCAAAATATACACTTGCTAAAAAGACCATTTTATGGAGAACTCACAAGGGGCGGGTAATCACATGGTGGTCAGAAGAAGAGATGCAAGGACGCTCTCAAGGTCTCTCTCAAGAACTTTGGATTTGATTGTGGGACATGAGAGACACTGGCATAGGACTGCTCAGCATGATGTGCCCACATCTGTGCTCCATGAGCAAAGCAGAATTGAAACAGCACAAAGGAAATGTAGGATGTGCACATTTGGAGTAACCACTCCAAATGTTCACACGGACTATCTGTAGCCAATCTGTGGCAGAGCATTCCGAGCTCATATTGGTCTGATCAGTCACAGTCATGTACGCTGAAACTTCACTTTATCATGGTGATGTCATTTTGGTCCTCTTCGAGAATGAAGGACACCAAACATTTGTATTCCCATTATTTTTCACAGTGTCTGGCACAAAGTAAGTGCTTAACAAGTTCACTTTGTCTCTCTGTCACTGTCTCTGTCTCTGTCTCTCTATGTGTCTCTCTCAGGAATCATTTTACAAGAAACAGTGAAAGATAGTGGGAAGGGAAGGATAATTCTGGAGAAATCAAGTCTTGAAATAGGGAAGTGTCAGAGTGGACAGAGTCACAAAGACTTGAGGTCAAATTCAACCTCAGATACTTAGCTATATAACCCTGGCCAAATCACCTAACTTCTGCTTCAGTTTTCTCCTCTGTAAAATTAGGAAAATAATAACACCTATCTCCCACAGTGGTGAGGACAAAATGAGATACTAGAAAGTTCGTTTACAAACCTTAAAGCAATAGATAAATGCTAGTTTTTGTTGTTGTCAATTTTATTAATATCAGGTGCAAATAGGCCAACTCGATCACCCTGAGAACTTTTATAGAAGAAACTGAAATATATGTGAAATGAAACAGATTTGTCATCATTTCTATATTGATCTGTTTCCATGAATAGTACTGTAACTACTTTTGATCTGTCACCACAGTACTGAATATACTATGTGGCAAAGTAGAAATCTGACCCCAAAAAGTGGATATCTTGGACAAATTTTTCATGAGAAATCTGAACTGGAGGTATTCGGAGACTGATTATCAAACTATTTCAAGAATGATACTAAAAAGAACTATAGCTGCATTATTTAAAAAAAAAACGAAACTCTTGGTTATGTCAATAATTACTAACTTAAATGTCACCCCTTTTATCTCTAAACAATATTTATGAGGATGATCCATATCAATGTGAATGAGTCATCCACATTGGAAACACAAAGTGGATTAAAAATGCATGCTTATTAGATAACAATGGTGAAGTTCAATGGTTAGCTCATTGAATTAGTCTACCTGTAGATATGTGTGTGTGTGTGTGTGTGTAGATAGATGATAGACAAATATCATGAATGGACAGTGCATACTGAAAAGATCATGGATACAATGGAGAATCAAATTTGTAGGACACAGCATAATGCCTGGCACATAGTAAGCACTATATAAAGATTAGCTGTTTAATATTATTATTCAAATTTCCATTTTGTGAACAAATGTGCAAATATTGATTCAGCAATGTTTTTCTTAAAGTGACATTCAGAAGATCTGCATCTATGTAAACATTCAGTTCTAGAAAAATCATTGAAGAATTTTTAAAATATTTCAATGTCTGATATCTTTAGATACATAGAGGTTTTAAAAATGTATTCAAGATAATTTACATAATTACAAATATCACTGAATGAAAATGTGAAAATGAGTTTCACCTGTTGTTATGAGCAAGCAGTAATGGTATTTCATGTTTTCACTTTTAAAATTCTTTTGTGCATTGTAAAATGGCAAATAGTTCAACCCACAAAGCAAATCGAAGTTTTCCTGATAAGTGGTTGCATAAATTAGAGTTAATGTCAATTTAATAATTCATATTAAAAAATTAATTGAAATTTAGTTCAAAGCTTATTTGTTTACATATGCTGTGTAAATTAGTTTTAAAATATGGTACACTGATTTCTTTGATATTTACATGATGTCAGCATCAAGCTCATATATGTATATTATATGAATATCATATGACAATGATGGAGAAGGGGAAGCTGTGTGTGTGTGTGTGTATGTGTGTGTGTGTGTGTGTGTATGTGTGTGAGAGAGAGAGAGAGAGAGAGATCACTCAATCCTTAAAATGTTTGACCAGTTTTGACAGAAAATACTGTCTTATTATATTTTTTCTACTCCAAAAATATTTGAATGTTTCTCACTCCTGATTCACTCCCATTGCTTCAAAAATCACCTTTATTCAGATGACTCTTACATCTCTATCTATAGTGCTGACCTCTCTTTTAAAGCCCCAGGCATATATCTAACTATCTATAGGATATCACCACCAGGATATCCTGCCATCACCTTTCATGCTACATTTCTAAAGCTGAACTAACTCTCTCTAAACCTACTCTTCCCTCTAAATTCACTATTTCTGTTTCTTTAGCCATCATCTACCCAGTCTCCTATTTTCAAAATCATAGTGTTATCTTTAACACTTTACTGCTCTTCATCTTTCATATCCAATCAGATAACAGATACTGCTGATTCTGCCCCCAAGGTATCTGTAGCATCTATTCTCTCTTTTCTTATAGCCTTTGTCACCACTAGGGTACAGGGCTTATTTATTATCTTGCTTGACTGTTCTAAACTTCCCACCTCTACTCTTCCCTCCCTCTTCTCAATCCAGCATTCATAAAATCACCAGAATAATTTTTATTACATATGGATTTGACTATATCCTTCCTCAGCTCACAAATTTGGTGCTTCATTCTGGGCCTTTAGAATAAAATTCAAGTGAGTTGGGATGACATTCAGGTTTCTGACATAATCAGTCATCCTCATTGTATTGTGAGCTCCTTGAGAAGAGGGACTATTTTTTGCTTTTTTTTTTTTTTATTACCAGTGCTTAGCCCTGTGCCCAGCACACAGTAGGGTTTTAACAAATGCTACTTGACTTACTGATTTTTCTAGGTACATTTCCTATTACTCTTCTTGAAGCACTGGGTCTATCTTGTAAACAAAATGTATTACTCTGTGTCCACTGAGCACATCCTACTCCTTTCTTCTTCTGTAAATTTGCTAATGCTGTTCCTTACACTTCGAATATTTTCCTTTAAAACCAAACTACAAAGCCACCTCCTTTCAAGAACACTCCTTGATTCCATCATTTTCTCAGTAATTGCCCCAATCCCCAAACATCAAGTAACATTTTTATTTTGGATCTCTGCAATGTACTTGCAGTACTGTATTCTATAACATAGTCTACTTTTTATGTGATCTTTGTACTGTAAGTTCATGAAGGCAGGGACTATATATTCTCTAAATTTTTCATTTTTCATACTGCCTAATTGTGCTCTGCACATAGTGGATAGTTAATAAATATTGATGAATACAACTGAAGTGACCTAGCATCAGGTAGATTCAACCTTAGTTACTAGAGACAAAAATTGATTAACAGGTACTTAACAGAGATGCTTTGAAAATGCTTTGAAGCAGCTCTTGGTATTTGGAAACAATGGCTATGTGAATATGTGACATAATACTTAAGTCTGTAATCTTCTTTATTTTTCTATATTTTCTTATTCCATGTCATTCTGGCCTATGCCCTTTTAAATTATTTTATTTTTAAATTCTTTTTTTAACAAATTCCAAATAAGATGAACATTTCACCATATATTAGGGTGTAAAAATTTTATAGTTGAATGCAGAAAAGAAATATTAAATACATCCTTTTCAGATCAAAATGCAGTAAAATTATATTTAAAAAGGGACCATGGAAATACAGATTAAAAATTAATTGGGGACTAAATAATCTAATCTAATCTTATGGAATGAGTGGGTTAAAGAACATGTCATAGAAATGATAAATAATTTTATTAAATAGAATGGTAAAGATGAAATAATATATCAAAACCTATGGGATTCAGCAAAAGCAAAATCAGACAAAAATGTACATATCTAAATGCTTACACAAAAAAATTAAAGATCAAACCAGTGAATTAGGTATGTAACTGAAAAAACTAGAAAAAGAACAAATTAAAAATCCTCAACTAAACACCAAATTAGAAGTCCTAAAATTTAAAGGTGAGTTTAATAAATATTAATATAAGAAAACCATTGAATTGATAAATGAAACTAGAAGTTGATTTTATGACAAAATTAATGAAATGTAGATAAACCATTGGTTAATATGATCAAAAAAGAAAGAACAAATTACTAATAAAAAACAAAACATGAATATATCACTAATGAAGATGAAATCAAAGTAATTATTAGTACTTTGCTCAATTATATATGCCAATGCACTTAATAATTTAAGGGAAATTGAAGCATATTTACAAAAATATAAATTAGTGTATCACTAAGGCAATATTCACAGGACTGGTGGTGATTAGCTGCGTCCATGGCCGTTGGAACAAATTATTATCATCTGCCCATTCCACCAGGGGAAGTCTTCTCATGCTTGGGGTACACACTCTCCCCCAACTCACCAATGGGTTTGAGACCCCTTGGTTACCCTCAATCTGGTTTGTCCCATCTGCTGAAACTGTTTACCAGGGTGTGGCTGCTGCACATGCTGCAGCTTCTTGGAGCCACAGGTGAGAGTCAGGTGGAACGAGTGGACACCAAAGGTGGAAAGAATCCCAAAAAAGGCTCAGCAGCCATCACACTAAAGGCACTGGAGCTCCCTGAACACATCTACACCTCCGGCCATGAATGTGGCCAAAGCAGGTGATGTGGAGTGCTTAGAGCTTGGTTAGATACCAAAGACACCAAGGTCATCCACTGCATCCTGAGCCATCACCAGCCATCTTGACTCTTTCCTGCCACTGGACTATAATGACTCTGGAGGAGAGAGTGAGGCTGATGATTTCATGCAACTCTGCCTCATGTAAATCCAATTTATACATGAATCAAAAGACATCACCCATACTATTTTATTGTTATACCTCAAAGTCCTGTGGTGACAGGCAAGTGATGAAGTAGCAGGTACAGGTACACTGGGAGCTGTAGTCACAACACTGCACACAAGCAGCCCAGGCTATGGGGTCGTTTCTCACTGGAAGTAGCAGTGGAACTTGGCAGCCCCTGGGTGTCTGAGCAGCCTTTTAAAAATTGCACTGCTCATCTCCTGGTGTGAGGAAGGGGGCTAGAAAAGGTGCCCTAAATATTGTCTGCTTACCCAAGCCTGGACTGATTACTGTGGCAGGTGGGGAATCCCACTCTGCCATAGAAACACATAAAAAGTCCAAAATGTGCAAAAACATCTGGAAAGATGATTCCATTAATCACTGGCACATGGAACGTCTGCACACTTATAGAGAGAACAAAATCCAGTAGACCTGAAAGAAGAACTGCTCTGTTGCAAGAGAATTCAACAGATACTGCATCCAAATAGCAGCCCTAAGTGAAACAAGGCTGGCAAATGAAGACCAGCTTACTGAAGCTGGAGCCGGATACACATTTTTCTGGAGTGGCTGCAGTGAAAGGGAGTGCCATGAAGCTGGTGTACCTTTTGCAATCAAAACTAATCTAGTCAGCAAGCTTGAATGCCTGCCAAAAGGAGTGAATGGCAGGCTCATGACAATGCGATTGCCACTTGCAGGAAAACACCATGCTGCCATCATCAGTGCCTATGCTCCCACCATGATGTACCCTGATAAGGTAAAAAAAAAATTTTATGAAGATGTAGAGACCCTTATCATCAATGTGCCAAAAGAGGACAAGCTTATAATTCTGGGTGACTTTAATGCTAGAGTAGGCTCAGAATACCCAACTTGGCAGAGAGTCCTAGGGAGGAATGGAGTTGGAAACAGCAACAGCAATGGTCATTTACTGCTGGAGACTTGTGTATCACATGACATTCTCATCACCAACACTGTTTTTCCTTGCCTAAACACAATAAAACTTCATGGATGCACCCTCACAGCAAACACTGACATCTAATAGACTATGTGATTGTAAGGAGAAGAGACAGACAAGATGTGAAAGTGACAAAGGCAATGTGTGGTGCAGAGTGCTGGACTGATCACAGACTTATCCTTTCCAAGCTAAATATTCACATTCATCAAAAGTGGCACCTCCAAGGCAAAATGACTACCAAAAGAATTAATGTCAACAAATTAGAGCCTTTCTCTGAGCGTGATCAGTTTGTTGCTAACTTGGAAGGAAAGTTGAGCCAACACACAACTGGCAACAGTAGAGCAGAAAAGGAGTGGGCAGCTCTCAGAGATTTGGTGTACAGCACTGCATTTGCTCATCTGGGTACCAAGACTGATTTGATGAAAATGATGAGGAAATCCAGAAGCTGCTAAATGAAAAATAAGAACTCCACAGGATTTACCAGTAGGATAGTTCATTCATCTTTAAAGAGAAAGCATTTAATTCCATCAAAAGTAAAGTACAAGCAAAGCATAGAGAGATACAAGATTCCTGGCTCAGTAAGAAGACAGATGAAATTCAATTTTATGCTGATAGTAACAATCCAAAGCACTTTTGTGATTGCCTGAAAGCTATTTAGGGACCAAAAATCTATGGTGCATTGCAACTACTCAGTGTTGATGGAGCCACATTGATTAGTGATAAGCACATGATCTTAGAGAGATGGGCTGAAGACTTCCATATTGTGCTCAATAGTCCATCAAAGCTGAGGCCATTGACTGTACTTTAGGTTGAAGTCAATCCCTCCTTCACTGAACTGCCAACTGAAGAAGAGGCTTTGAGTGTCATTAAGCTTCTTTCATGTGGCAAAGTCACAAATATGCCATATAAATATATACAAATCAGAATTAAAAGAGAATTGTTTATGGAGGTTAGTAATCTGTCAACATACAGCTTGTGTTAAGGATACAATATATTGTACATCTATTTCTCTTTTCTTCTTTCTTTCTTTCCTTCCTTCCTTCTACTTTCTTCCTCCTTCCCTCCCTCCCTTCCTCCTTTCCTCCCTTCCTTCCTTCCTTCCTTCCTTTCTTTCCTTTTTAACTGACTCAATGAATTTATTATCTTAGCTTGTAAATCACATTACAGATTGTGATGTTTTAAATATCATCTACAAACTACTGAACTCTAAGAAAGTTTGTCTTTGAGCAATTTGGTCTTTTTTCTGGATAAGGGACATTTTAAGATATTTCCATCTTTTCTTTCTAATTTCCCTCTTAGGTTTCTTTTCATAGACCTGATTCTCCCATGTATCAGCATGAGCTTTCTTGTACATCTCCATTGTGTTGGAAATTATATATTTTTTATACTGTGAAAATTATTTTTATGAGATTTTCATTTTCCATTAGATACTACATATAATTCACAACATTTGGGCCCATAATGTGCACATGATGTAATTCAACATTGAATTTGCTTTTAAAAAAAATACAACATATTTGTTTTTCAATTCTCAACATTCTCTTCCACAATACTTTGAATTCAAAATTTTCTCCCCATCTCTTTCCACACCCACCCCAGGGGAACATGCACCCCATTCACCCCTTCCTCCACTCTGTCCTCCCTTCTATTACGCTCTTCTTCCATCCCCCTCCCCTCCCCTCTATTATCCTGTAGGGCAAAATAGATTTCTGTACCCCTTTGGCTGTATATCTTATTTCCCAGGAGCATGCTAAAACCATTTTTAACATTCATTTTTAAAGCTTTGAGCTCCATATTCTCTCCCTCCCTTCCCACCCTTTCCCTCATTGGGAAAGCAAGCAATTGAATATATGTCATTTGCATGTATAGCCATGCAAAACACTTACATAGTAGTTATGTTGAGAAAGATGAACCATACTTCCCTCTGAACTATCCTGCCCTCCATTTATTTCATTCTTCTCTTGACCTATCTTCCCACAATAGTGTTTGCTTCTGATTATCCATAACCCCAAATTGCTATCCCTTCTATTATCTTCCCTTTCCTATCCCCTTCCCCCTGCCTTCATGCAGGTTAAAATAGATTTCCATATCCCAGTGAATGTGTGTTATTCCCTCCTTTAGCCAAATCCCATGGGAGTAAGGTTCACTTATTCCCTTTCATCTCCTCCCTTTTCCCCTCCATTATAAAAGCTCTTTCTTACCTCTGATATGTGAGATGATTTGCTACATTCCACCTCTCCATTTCTTTCACTCTTAGTACATCCCACTCAACAGTAAATTTTATTTTTTAATTATTCTATGTGCTGGGTAATTGATCCTTGGTTGTAGTCACAGTCCCTTTGCTTTATGGAATATCATATTCCAATCCTTTTGATCTTTCAGTACAGAAGCTGCAAGGTCCTGTGTGATCCTGACTGTAGCTCCTTGATATTTGAATTGTTTATTTCTGGCTGCCTGCAGTATTTTCTCCTTCACTTGATAGTCCTGAAATTTGACAACAGTATTCCTTGGTGTTTTTAGTTTGAGATCCCTTTCTGGAGATGACAGGTTGATTCTTTTTATGACTATTTTGTCCTCTGGATCTAGGACTTCCGGGCTGTTTTCCTTGATGATTACTTGGAAGATATTGGTCAGACTCTTTTTGTCATCATGGCTTTCTGGTAGGCCAATAATGCTTAGATTTTCTTTCCTGGATCTATTTTCCAAGTCACTTATTTTTCCAATTACATACTGTACATTTTCTTCTATCTTTTCATTCTTTTGATTCTGTTTGACTGATTCTTGATATCTCATAGAGTTATTAGCTTCTACTTGCCTAATTCTAATTTTTATCAAATCATTTTCTTCAGTTAACTTTTCATCTCCTTTTCCATATGTCCAATTGTTCCTTTTAAGGAGTTATTTTCTCCAGTTAGTTTTTCTACTTCCTTTTCCGTTTGTCCAATTTTCCTTTTTAAGGAGCTATTCTCTTTAGTGAATTCTTTTGAAATTTCAAAATTTTCTTTCAAAATCATTGACCAGTTTTCTTTTTCTTTCTCTAATTTGGCTTTTAAAATCCTTCTTGACCTTGTCCAAGAATACTCTTTGGGCTTGAGCCCAGTTCGTATTCCTTCTGAAGTTTCAGATGGGAGTAGAGTCTCAAGGCTGACCTCTTTGAAATTAGTGTTTTGGTCCTTGTTCCCATAGAATGATTCTACAGTCATTTCTTTTCTGGCTTGCTTCCTGCTCATGATGGTCACCCTTTCCCTGGCTTTTAAAGTAGACCTCTGTTTCTGTGGCACAAGAGTCTCTGTTCCACAATTCTTGTGCCTTGATTTTGAGGCTTTGTGAGTTGTGGCCTCTGGTTCTTTCAACTGGAAGCTAAAATGTTACAGCTTACTTGGTGCCGAGCTGGTTTGTGTTTGAAAGCAGAGGACAGGTGAAGTCTTTCTGGGTTTCCCCAGAGTTACCCTAGAGCTAGCTTTGTTAAGTGTTGGGGAGGGGTGGTCTGGCCACAGAAGGCCTCCTCTGCTGAACTAGAGCATAGGCAAGCTCAGCAGTTGGTGAACCTGTCTGTTCTAGTGTCTTCCCAAATCCCCTGGGGTACTGAGGCACCTCTGCGGTTCTAGTGTTGGCAGTTACAGGCTCCAACTCCATGGGGCTCAGGATCTCCTCCCAACTTGCTGAAGTGGGCTGTCTGGGACAGCTTAGGTCCTGCACTGGTCCCCTTCAGCCATAGCAAGAGGGACCCTCCTTAATGATTTTCCTAGCCTCAGGGGCTAAGAGACTGTTTACCCCTTCACCTAATCCCATTGTTCCAGGATTTTCCCTGGAGAAATATTCTCTGGGCTCTTCAATGTCAACAAGGGGAGGGAGAGAGCAATTATGAATCACTCTGCCATCTTGGCTCTCGGAAGTTCAAGTGGGTAACTTACAGACATTTAGTCTGTGGGCTGATAGTGTCAGGATCAGCTGTTGCAGTTACCTGGGCATCTGGGCTCTCTCTCCCTCAATTCCACTGAAGTCCCATCTTGAACTGATATGTTTGAGAGTCTATAGTGTGTCTGCAGTTTCAGATCATCTGGGGCTTCCTGCTTTGCTCCGTCATGGCAGGTACAGCCTATGCGCTATGCACTCCTCCAGCTCCTCACAACGGATCCTTCCCATCGATCCTCCAGTCTGTCTTGGGCTGGAAAAATGCCACAGTCTGTCTTCTATTGGATTCTGCCCCCATGTATTCCTTTCTAATGAGCATAAGCCATTTGGCATATGATATCTCTGTTGGTGACTTGGACTATCCTTCTACATTTAGGCATTTTATACTTGTTTTTATCCTGGATTGCTCAGCATTTTCACGTGTAACTATCCATTTCTCTCTCTCTCCTCTCCTGGTACCAATTTTACTTTGTACTTCTTGAAGGAGACCTTTCTCTTGATCATTTCAACAAATCCTATGCCTACAAATAATGCTCAGTGAATAGAGCATTGAACTTGGAATCAGGAAGACTCTTCCTCATGAGTTCAAATCCAACCTCAGATACTTACTTGGTATGTGACACTGGGCAAGTTACTTAACTCTATTTGCTTCAGTTCCCCATCAAAATGAGCTGGAGAAGAAGATGGCAAACCACTCTAATACCTTGGCTAAGAAAACTCCAAATGATATCACAAAGAGTCAGATGTGACTGAAATGACTAAATAACCCTCTGAAAAATATTTCCTTAACCAGAAGCAAGAATTATAGTAGTTAGGTGAAGAGCAGTAGGATTGCCAATGAAAATGTAGAGTCAGAATTTGGAGTATCTTATGTAAGGGATAGTAAGGAGGTCAGATTCACTGGATTATAAAGTATAGGAGAGAAAGGTGAATGAAACCTGGAAAGATAGGCATTGGCTAGGCTATGAAGGGCTTTCAAAGTCAAGCCAGACTTTATATATGATCCTAGATGCAATAGAGATGCACTGGATTTTACTGAATAGTACAGTGACATGGTCAGACTTGCCTTTTAGGAAGATCAATTGGACATAGGAATAGAGGATATCTTGGAGTAGAGGGAGACTTAAGGTATGGAGACCAACTAGAAGGCTATAGTTTATATACACAGTAGTCTAGATATAGGGCAGTTAAAGCCACAATCAGAGAGAAAGCATGAATTCTAGATTTTTTTTCATGGAAGGATCCCAGAAGGGAGAGAAAGACTTTAAGAAGTCCACATAGTTGAAGTTCTGGCTTTTTGTGACATTTACAGAAGCATTCATTGTTAAAATTTTTCCATGGCAAATTATCTTTTCATGTAATTGTCCATTAGATTTGGACAGATATTTGGATGTATATACAATTAATAGTTTTAGATACTGATGCTTAATTTAGCATTTAATCAATACCTGTTTCAAAAATGCTAACAGATTAAAGTCTCAAAATATTATAGAATAAAAAATATCTAGGACTCTACCATTCATTCCTGGAATGCTCTGCCTTTCAAAGTTCTTATCTTCCTTCAAGACTCATCCTAGAGAGAAATTTCCACCATGAACCCTTTTCTTGTTCTCCCTAGTTAGCATATGATCTCTTCTTGCTCAGATTTTCTTAAAGCATTTTGTTTGACCTCATCCTTATCTATATCTCTCCTTGTTTCTTTGTGCATGTTTCACATCCCAGTACAACATAACTCCCTTGATGGTAGAAATTATTTCATTTTTGTCTTTGCTTTCCCAGAACCTAGCAGAATGCTTTGAGTATAGGAAGTACTCAATGTGAGTTGAGTTGAATTGAACTGAATTCAATATACTCCTGCTCTCAAGTATCTCAAATCTTATGTAATTCTATTAAGAAGATGCTTCTGATGTTTAAATAAATATTGAAGTATGTATTGTAGATGAAATAATGGCTTGAAAATTATGTAATCCTCTAGCTTTCAGAGAAGTTTTCAATTCAGTGTTTTGTCTGGCTGAACAACTGAGCATTAAACTTGACCAGTTTTTAGCTGGCAAAGATTTTTGGATATAGTTCAAATACAATCTATCAGAATTTGAAAAATGTTCTTTTTGGTCCATGGAGAAATAGCAAATTCAGATAGTGGACAGCAGATTTGTGGTCTTTCTTATAAAATAACTCTTTCAGTCACAGGCAGCACAAAATTAATAGGCAAATGCCAGACCTTTAGTCTTGTCTTCTATAGTGGGATCATGTGGGTGGAGATGAAAAGCACCCAAAGATAATTATTATTGTAAAGGGAATAATTGGAATGTGATGCTTTCTCCTTTAACACTTCGCT
Organism: Bettongia penicillata ogilbyi; assembly: GCA_023548195.1. Lineage (NCBI taxonomy): Eukaryota > Metazoa > Chordata > Mammalia > Diprotodontia > Potoroidae > Bettongia > Bettongia penicillata. The sequence continues at coordinate 1,578,756 of JAJHZJ010000652.1, read as the reverse complement.
GCCACACAGCAGTAGCAGTAAGCAGAGTCAGAAGATTGGAGGATCTAAACCTTGGGTCAAGCAAAGAAAAAAATAACCTTAGGAGTAAAAATAAAATAAGGTAGTATTTATAAAGTGCTTGGCAAACCTTAAATACTACTTAAAATCTACTTATTATTAATAGAAAGAAATGCCAAGGAATAGATTTATATGGGGGTACAAGGGCCAAATTTAGCACACTAATGAATCAGATTTGGGGTGTGATTCTGTATAGCATAATGGATAGAGAGTCAACCTCAGAGTCATGAAGACTCAACTTCACACCCAACCTCTAACTCTGGGTAAGTCATTTTATTAGTACCCCCCAGGCCATCCTCTGAGACTACAAAATGCTCCTCTCCCTGGAACTGCTTAGTATTGATACGTTTCTTTTTTTTCTTCCTGAGAATCCCCATACCAAGGAAACACAATTTTAATCCATATCTAGATAGATAGATAGATATTTTGCAGACCCTGAAAGACTGAGAATAGATAAAAGTGTTGTGGCTAGAAGTCATCTTTGAAATCTTATAGTTTAATACATATAAACACATACTTTACAGACAAGAAACTGAGGTTCAACATGGAGAAATAATTTACCCAGGGTCACTCAGTTCAGTAGCATATCCTCCATAAACAATATTGTTCAGCAGAAATGATTCAACTGCCTGAAGGTTTTATGTACTACTGTGATAAGATCAGCATGATTGTATTAAGTTGGTTCTGTTATGTTTGGATATTTTCAAATTGTACAAAGAAAAGATCTTAGTCTCATTAATGAGCAATTTTGGTCAGAAATGTAGTTGTAAACTGTTGGATTTGGTCAATAAATCTACTTCAATGTAAATTAACCACTTATTAATTCAGAAGAAACATTAAGGACCCAGATACACATTGATATAAAACTCTCTATAACTTTGTCTCTGTTGGCTGTGGGTCCTTGAGTGCTCTTTAATTTCTCTTCAGAGACTAAAATATCTTAGATATTCCAATTAAAACTTTGTTGGGAACAAAAATATTATTAGTAGGATAATTCTATTGAGAATATTCCATGAGACTTGGCAACACACAAGGCTCTTTGCAGTATAACAGGTAGAGGGTCACCTGAACTGCTGCAGTCTAGAAGTAACTCCTTATGTACCTGGCACAGAATCCACACCAATCATGACTTGGGGTCCGAAAAGTTATGCTTAGACATGGAAGTGAATCTTGGGGAGTCACACTGATTGCTGATAGACAACCAATGAACCTCATTCTTCCTACGTTCCTCCTTATACCCTATGACTCCTACTGACATTACTTATATGTTCTAACCTTCAATCTCTTTGATCACCTGTTTTAATATCTGTTTGGTCTCTTAATTATATCTCAAAAACCCAGGAAGTTAGTTTTCTGGGCCTACTACAATATATTGTAGGTAAGTGTATTAATGGAATGGCAAATGAGGTGGCTTTGTTATTTTTTTTTTTTTCTGAGGGAAGCCAGGTCTATAATTTTATTGGTATAGGAAGCTTTAACTCTCTAATCAGTCAGTTAATAAGCAATTATTAATCACTCAGTTCCTTATCCAACTAACTTTCCATGAGCTACTCCTCCATCCCACCTCAGCTACAAACAAAGTAATCATATCCTTGATCTTGCCATCCCCAGCAAATATACAACTACTATGTTCAAGAATTCTGAAATTCCTATTTCTGACCATAATCTATTGGCTTTTTCCCTCTCCTTCTTTCTTCCCTTAAAAAACCTACTCCTACTCTGACTGTGACCTCTAATCCATTGACCCCTCAATTCTCTCCCAGACCATCTCCCCTATGCTAGTCACTTTTCTCTTTTCCTCATCTTCACCCCTTGATGAACCAGTTAAACTCTACAGTGTCCTCCTCTCTTGAATCCCTAGCTCCCTTATATCACCAATTACTTGCAGCCAAGTCACAGTCTTGAATAACTCCTTCTACTTGCCACATGTGTGCCTATACATGTGTGGATGAATGAAGGTGAAGAAAAAGATTCAGTCATTCTGACTGGGGAACTATAAATTTATGTTATATAGATAGCCTTAACCTAACTGGACCCTCACTGCTGCTAGGCAATCCTTATTCTATATCAACTTTCAACTGACTATCCCACTCTCCACAGAGGTTCTTCCAAATCTTTTCATCCCTCCTCAAACCTCCCATAATTCTCCCTTCCTCTCCCATCCCCTCAGCTAAGAATTTTGCCTCATATTTTACAGAAAAAAATTTAGGTCATTTACCATGCGTTCTCTCTTTTTCTCTCTTTCTCATCTCTTATCACTCAGATGCCTTCTGCCACTATCTCATCTTTCACTTCTGTCTCACATGATAAAATAGCCTTACTTCTTACTGTGTTTAAACCTTCACTTGTTCAAGAGATTCCATTCCATCTGGTCTCCTCGACAGTTTACCTCGTCTGTCATCCCCACTCTTTCACTTTCAATCTCATTCCCTACTACCCATAATCATGCAAATATCTTCCCCATACTGAAAAAAACCCTTACTTAATTCTTCAAACCACAGTAACTATTGTCATATATCTCTTCTGCCCTTTGTAACTAAACTCCTTAGAAAGACCATAGGTGCCTCCACTTTCCTCTTACTTTCTTCTTTATCCCTCAGAATATTTTTTTTACCTTACCATTCCACTGAAACTCCTTTCTCCAAAGTTACAAGTAATCTCTTAGTTTCCAAATCCAGCAGCCATTTCTCAACCCTCATTCTCCTTGACCTGTCTTTAGCCTTTGGAACTATGGATCACTTTCTTCTCTTTGATACTCTCTTTTCTCTAGATTTTTAGGATTCTACTCTCTCCTGGTTGTCATTCTCCCTGTCTGGCTGCTCTTAACTCTGTCTCTTTTGCTGGAATGTTTTCCAGATCATGCCCTCTAATTACAGATATCTGATCCTCGGCCCTATTCTGTTCTCCATCTATGGTTGTTGTGTGTTTGTCCTTCGTTCTTGAAGAGGACCATAACATCAAGATGATGACATGACTTGACTTTGATTTGATTGAGGGAGGGCTATGCAAGGTCACCAACCTCACTTTCCTCTCCTGAGCCTTCTGGGTCCAGTGGCCTGATATTTTTCAGGACGATTGGAGACGGCCTTGCATGCAAAGGGAGACCCTGGCCCTTTCAGGCTAAGGTCCTATCACATTCTCACTTTGAGTGAGATACACGCATTCAATGAATAGACCTTCTTTAAGTTACTCAGAGGATGGTCCTTTTAATAAAAAAAAAATCAAACTGGGAGGGGAAGACCCTCAGGGTTCCTGTGTAAAAGGGAAACAATTACTATTTAGTTATTTCATTAACCCTGTGCTAGATGGGTGGGGACTTGTTGTCCAGTCTCTGAGCTCCAGAGTAAATTGAGTTTAAGGCTTGATCTTTGAGCAAGAAATGTAGCCAATAAACCCAAAGGAAATTAAGGCAGCAGCTTTTGGTTATAGAGTGTAACTTCCCCCGGCTAGAACACCAGAGGAGAGAAGAAGGGAGAAGAGGGGAGGAGAGGGGAGAGGAGGGGAGGGGAGGGGAGAGGAAGAACTGTTACTTACTCACAGGTTATGTTTATCCTTCATTCTCAAAGAGGACTATGACATCAAAATGATGACATGACTTGCGGTTGACTTTGATTTGAGTGAGGGAGGGCTGTGCAAGGTCATCTACCTCATTTTCTTCTCCTGAGCCATCTCTCCATCTATATTACTTCACTGAATGATCTCATTAGGTCCCATGCATTTAATTACCATCTCTATGCTAATGATTCTTAAATCTATCTGCCTTTCAGAAATTCCAAACCAGATATCTAGAAGGCATTTTAAACTCAATGTGTCTAAAACATATAAAACACAAAACAAACAAAATAAAACTCTCTCCTCTTCCCTCCCTTTCACTGTAGAGAGTAACACCATCCTCCCAGCCCCTCAGGCTCACAGCATCATTGACTCCTCACAGTCTCTCACTTCCAGTATCCAATTTATTGCCAAGGCTTGTTAATTTCACCTTTATAACTTCTCTTGGACATCCCCACTTCTCTCCTCTAGCACTGCCATCACTCTAGTGTGGGTCCTCCTGGACAATTGTAATACCATGATGGTGAATCTGTCTCCAATCTCTCACCACTCCATGGCAATATATTGGAAATTAAGAGGATGCTCATCAATTGGGAATGACTGAACAAGCTGTGGTATAGGAATGTGATGGAATATTATTTGCAATAAGAAATGATGAACAGGCAGATTTCAGAAAAACCTGGAAAGACTTGTACAAACTGATGCAAAGTAAAATGAGCAGAACCAGGAAAACATTGTACACAGTATCAGCAACATTATGTGATGATCAGCTATGAATGATTCAGCGCTTCCCAGCAACACAACGATCCAAGACAAGTACAAAAAACTCACAAAGGAAAATGTATCCCCTTTCAGATGAATTCTGAATGCAGATTGAAGCATATTTTTTCACTTACTTTATTCCTTTCCATAGGGAAATAGGTTTTACATGATAATACATGTATAACCCATATCAAATTGCCTACCAGTTTTGGAAGAGGGGATGAGAGGGAGGGAAGGAAGCAGAAAAATTTGGAACTCAAAATTTTGAATGACAAAAATTGTCTTGAAATGTAACTAGGAAAATATATAAAATACTATTTAAAAAAAAGACAAAAAAAAAAGTCTCCCCACTCCAAACCATCCTCCATTGAGCCACTAAAGTCACCATCCTACTTAATAAACTCCAGTGGTTCCTTTCATTGCTCTCAGGATTAAATACATAATGCTTTGTTTGGTATTCAAGACCTTTCATGACGTAACCTCCTCCTTTCTAGTCTTCTTGAACCTTATTTCCTGACAGGTATCCTTTGATCCAGTGACACTGTCTAGTCCACCAACAAGACACTTCATCCCTTGTCTCTCATCTTTTCTTTGACTGTCCCCTGTTCTAGAAATGCTCTTCTTCCTCTGTTCTTACTCCTGACCTCCCTAACTTCCTTCAAGTCTAAACTAAAATCTTATCCTTTATCAGAAGCCTTCCCCAAACTCTCTTAATTCTAGTGTCTTTTCTCTGTTAATTATTTCTTTTTAATCCTCTTTATTGCTTACTTTGTATTATTGGTTTGTATGTTGTCACCCCATCATATTGTAAGTTCCTTGAGGGCTGGACTTTCCTACAACATAATAGCATCCCATCACATTCATGTGTCATAACTTGTTCAGTCATTGCCTATTTAGTGAGAGCTCCCTATCTAGTTCCATTTCTTAGTCACTGCTAAAAGAGACCTACTAAGCAAACACACATGTATATGTTATATATGTGTATAAATGCTACATATGTTTGCTGTGTGTATACATGTATATGTGTGTACACATGCAAACAGAGCTTTTGACTGATATAATATGATCCTTACAAGGCTATTTATGTACAGAGCTGGAGAGTATTTAAAGAGAGGGAAAATGTGACACAGGTTAGATTCTAACTATATAAAATCATCATACTTGTGGTGCTTTGTGGTATTTAGTTATATGCCTTTCTCTTTGCAACTGTTCTCATGTTGGCTGGTACCCTGACCCTTGTGGGAAGGTAGCCAGGAGAGCAAGTTGTGTGTATATCCTTCATTGGGGTTTCTCCTATTGTGGATACTGAACTGACATACTACTCTAGAAACCAAGCACAGATTACACAATTATCTGATAACTTTGGGCTTTAAGGTTCAGGGAAAGCTGCTTACCTATGGGATCTGGGATTTCTGCATTGTACTGAATATAGATTTAACTTTTCCCCCTTCCCTCTCCAATATTGCTCACATAAAACTTGAGGGTGGCTTATCATCATGTTTTTCGTGCCCCAAACAGCTCAGGGCTTGTTGGTCTTTTCTACGGCAGAAAAAACAAGGCAAAAGTTTTTCCACCATCCTGCACATACACTAGTTGTAGCTCTACTCCTGCAAGTTGAAGAAAATTGATTCCTTCTGCTTTCAGGCTCCGCATTCCCTCCTACATCACTCCCTGGAGTACCTTAAAGTTAGGAATCTCAACGCTTCCCTCCCCCTACCTCTGAGCTTTAGTAGCTTGCCAATATGGGGGTGGTAGGAGGGTATCCCTGGTAGGCCCCTCCTTGAAGAGTATGCTTTTTTTTTTGGTTCTCTGACTCAGGTTTTGCTTCCCACTCATAGAAAGATGTTCACAGCTGCAGAGGATGCTTTATGAAGTTAGTGTCACAGAGAAGAAAAGTCAGTGGGGAAAGGAGGCAGAGGTGGTAGATCAAACAGAGTAGTGAAGTTTTAACTCTCAGCCTAAGACAGAAACTGCTTTAGCCATAGAATAATGGTAGAGGGAGGATAGAGGAGAAGAGAAATGAGAATAAATTAAATAAATGGGTTAGCTTCTTCCTCAGCCCTGAAATGCCTCTCTCTATATAATAGAGCAGCACTGAATTGCTTGTTGTTCTTCCTATGTGATTACCACTCCATCTTCCGACTTCAAACCTGCTCACTATCATCTCTCCCTCTTGGTTTCCTTCAAGACTCAGCTCACATTCCACCATCTGTAGAATGTTTTTCCTCATTCCCTCTACTCCCCTTCCCCCCTAGCATCTGATATTTTCACCTCTGACATTGCCTTCTATTTGCACTATATCTGTATCTGTTGTATTCCTCATTAAAATGTAAACTCCTTGAGGGTATGGACCCTGTTTTGCCTTTCTTTGCATCCTGAGTGCTTGGAACACTGCTAGAGAAATAGTAAGTACTTAATAAATGCTTTTTGACTGACAGATAGAATGATTATTCAGTGCTAAAAGTGACAGGAGAAGATATCTAGACCTTCTTTCCTCGTTTTAGAGATGGGAATCATGAGGTTCATGGAGGTTGAACGATCCACTTAATGTCACACAGGTAGTAAGTAGTAGAACAAGGTCTTCTGACTCTCGAACCAGTCATGATTCTTTGTACAATATCATACTTTCATTTTATATCACATAATACTGCTTTATATTTTTCTGGAGCTAAAGTTTATTTTATTTTAGGGAAAAATAACTCACTTCTTTCAAATATATTTATGTTCTGTCAGGTCTTAGACCTCCAGTACATTAGATAAACATCCTCTGGAAAATTTATGGAAGGAAGGACATGATTACAAAAGTTCATAGGATAATAAGGTATGGATGAGTTTTGATCTGTGTCAGTGAAGGAGATAGTTTCATGGAAATATGGAAGACTTCATAAAAAATTAATTAATTGATTTTCAGTGCATTCAAGTACTCATAGGGATCTATAAGCTCAACAATTTAGGAAAACCCTGCAATTATGCTGTTCTCAACCCATCCACACCTGCTCATTCTGTGTAATTCTTGCCCTCGTCCTTCCACAACTTCAATAAAGGACATTTGTACTAACTGTTGGAGGCCTTCCCTTCTCTCTCCTGACATTCTGAGGGTATCATTGGGGAATTCTGGTTGTCTGCCATCATTCTTGGCTGTTGTTACCTGACCCGCTCATCTTTTCTTCCTATCATACAATTCCTTATTTATGTCTTTTATTCCTGTCCTTCAGAGTTCCTCATTGGCTATACATTTCAGTCTGCTCACACGTATCATGTGCTTCTCCATTGCACTCTGGGTAATACTCATTTTCAGTTCTCCAGAGGAAGTTGTATCATATCTCACCACAATATAGCAATTCTGTTGGAATGTTAATATTAAAAAGAAAGACCTTTATTTTTATGGGGAAGCTTTTTTCCCCATAAATGTTCCATTGTGTGCGTGTGCATATGTATATTTGTACACACATTCACTCACACCCATAGATATATATGTATATATATATATATATATATATATAGGCTTAATTTTATATATATATATATATAATTAAGCTCATATTAATAACAATATAAAATTTCTGCTATTAAGACACACCAGAAAAGTCAAATAGGCAAACTAATAAGAGGCTAGGTTCTAGTCCCAGTTTTGCCATTAACTCCTTCTATGTCCTTGAGCACACTCCTTAATTATTTAATTAAACAAATATTTATTCTTTAGACTCCAGTTTCATCCCCTATGGCAACACTTAAAGTCTCTTTCAAACGTAGCATTCAATACTTTTATAAATGTGTGTGTATGTATGTGTGTGTGATGGATCCCTTTGAGAATCTAATGAAGCTTATAGACCCCTTCTCATAATAATGTTTTTAAATGTATAAAATGAAATACTTAAGACTGGAAGGAAGCAATTTATACTGAGAAACCATTACCAAAACCTTAAAAAATGTTCATGAACCCCCAAAAAACTCTTATATAATATGTGCCCAAAGATGTACCATATATTGTAGCAAAGGTTAAAATTGTAGAATTGTGCAGTTGTGTTCATTCATTTAACAAGCATTTATTAGTGCCCGGGATGTGACACTGCTAGGTACTTGTGATAAAAAAAGCAAAATTATAGTAGTCCCTGCTCTCAAGGAACTTACATTCTATTGGTGGCAAACTATATATACACAGGCAATTAAATACAAAACATACACAAAATAATTTTTGAGGGAAGAACACTAGCCACTGGGGAGATCAAGATATGTTTTCTGTAGGAGGTCGAATTTGAAGAGGGCTTTGAAGAAAGGGATTCTAATGCAAAGCAATGCTATTGTGGGGATGGAGAAATCCTATACAAAGGCACAGAGACAAGAGATGGGACATCGGGGAATATTGTATATAGTGTTCCAGCCTGGTGAATTTGCATAAGATTCTCTTAATTGGTGGAGAGAATAATTCTTGGCACTTCATGCCTATATGAGGGGTACAGTTGACTCTAGAGCTTGGGAGAGGAGAGATCTGACTTCTTACTTCAGAGATGACACATGTAGTTGTAGGAGGAGCTAATGAGTTGATATATTTTAGATTTCCATCTTGCCTCCCTGAAGACTTTGGGAAGCTTCCCTTTCTATGAGATCAGAAGCTCTATCTCTTGATTGAGAGAGGGGGAGGAAGGAACAGACATTTATTAAGTATTTACTATGTGCCATTTACTGTTCTAAACACTTTACAGACATTATCTATTTTGATTCTCACAAAAATTCTATCAGGCAGGTCCTATTATGTCCCCCATTTTGTCCTTGAAGATCCTGAGACAGGGTCTGGTCCAGAATCATGTAGCTCATAAATGTCTGAGGCAGGCTTACTTCAGACTCAGAATTCTATCATCTGCACCATCTAGCTATGGGAAAGCTTCTTCACTCTATATTTCTTGGTATAGTTTAATCTCTATAATTTTATTTCTGTTTGCTACTTGCCTATATAAATGAGTTTAACTGTTATTCATGACTTGTGATGGACTTTTATGTAAATAGCATTTTGTGGGAAGGAAGTGAAGCTTGGGGTATTCCCCTTTAAGAGAGATTAAGCCTGGAAAGCAACTTGAATCTAAGAATGAAATTGTTTATCCTAGAAAAAACAATATTTAAGGAAGAGGCAGATAGACATAATTCTAGTCAGGTACCCTTTCTTTAAGGAGAGCAGAGCAATCATCTTTGTGGCCTCAATCTCCTACTCTTCTCTAGGCAGGAATTAAAATCCCTTAGACAAGAATAGATGAGATTCTAGAGTTGTCCATTTTTGTCTGCTTGTGAGCTGCATTAGATAAATACACACATACATGTGTGTGTGCATACACACACACACAGTAGCAGCAGCAGAAGCATCATCAGCAACAGCATCAGCAGCATATGAGCCGATGTGTGTGAAGGAAAGTAATGCTTTATGGACCAGGAAAAGGGAGATCGAAGACATTTCAAGAAAGATTTTAAAAGCCCATTCTTAAAGGCAAGAGAAATCCATTAATGGTTCTTGAGTGACATCATCTGACATTGTTTATAAATATCTGTCCATACGGACAAAACACTGCTTGATCCCAGAAAGCAGAACTAGAGCCATCTCTGGAAGCAGTGAGCTGGTCCCCACAAGAATCATTCAAACAAAGACTGAATGATTCCTTGTCAAGGAGATCAAAGAAGGGATTCAGGTGTGGGTTGGACCAGATAACCTCAGAGGTGCCTTCTAGATTTGAAATTCTGTGATCAACAGCATGACACTCACAACTTTTAAACATAATGATCTGATCTTATGTAGCATGTTAAAAAAAAAAAGGAAGAGTGGTGGCTGGTAAGAAAGATTCTTTGACAAGGCTTGACATATAATAAGACTTTTTTGTTGTTCCATCATTTTAAATCATGTCAAACTCTTCATGACCCCATTTGGGGCTTTCTTGGCAAAGATACTGGGCTCATTGGCTGTTTCCTTTCCCAGGCATTTTGCAGATGAGGAAACTAAAGCAAACAGAGTTATGTGACTCTCTTAGGGTCACACCGTTAATGTCAGAGACCAGATTGGAACTCGGGAAGATGAATCTTCCTGACTCCAGGCCAGGTACTCTCCACCGTACCCCCTAGCTGCCCCTAGTAAGACCTTAGTACGTGCTTTACCATTCATTCATATGACTGGTATCTTTTTGTCACACAGATGATCAAGTTAGTGTTTAGTTAGAACTTTCTGTTTTGAGTTTTGCTACTGTTGCTACCAAAACAGAGATTAGTCATCCAGATAAGCAAAACAACTTTTACAGAAAGGAAAAGAACATCAATACATAAGAACTCTGAGGTCATTTTCTATGTGGTTCTCCATGAAGCTTCACCCAGCTTTCTCTTTGTATATGACTAGGTTCTCTGAATCACAGTTAACTGCTATTTTCTGTTACAGCCTCTTGGCAGTTATCTCAGAAACTTCTTATCAATTTTCTCATAGTTTTGTAACTCACTTAATAAAAAAAAATGTAACCTGATTCAAAGAAAATTCATCTCTAAGCAAATCTAAAAGTATTGATCTGGTGTTGCACTATTCTGCATTTTGAAGATAAGGAATTTTCTGCTAAGGTTTTCGGTTTCTTTTCTGTCAATGGGACTTCTGCGAAGGAATCAATAGTAGGATATGGTCCTTAGTTTGTAAATGCTGCTTGGCCAGGGTCAAGGGAGGTAAAATTATATTTATCAATTTTCTTGCTGTCTGTGGTTGATTGAACTACAATATGCTGAATCAGAGAAACCTCCAGGGCCACTGCTTAGTCTGGATGGTTGTTCATTTTTAGTAAATGTTCAGTGACTGAAAAGCCTTTCTTGTCTCTAATTAAAACAAGAGCCTATAGATGTCTCCTCTTTAATTCAACTCTGATTCCCTTCTTTTTTTTTCTTCTTGCCTCTTTTGTTTTTGCTTTTTCTCCAGCTAACTTACTCCCCCCTCCTCTCAAAGTTTGCTCATCTAAACGTGAATATCTTCTGCCAAAATACTTTTGGAAATCTGCCAATGTTTTCAGTTCTGATATATGTCAGCTTTCAGGTTCTTTCTGCCCGTTGATTTGTTTCTCTTCTAACTTATCTTTCCTCCCTTTCCAACAGTTTCTCTCTGCTTACACATATCAGCTTGTTCTTATAGTGGAGGGAGCCAAACGCCCTACTTACCATTAGCAAATCAGAGATCCTAGAAGTTAGGGCCTTTGTGGGACTTAAAATGTAAGAAACAGCTGAAAAGGATACGATGATGCCATTAAATTATTTTTCTAGTTTCATTGCATGTTACATTCCCCGCCTCTAACACACATACATATTATGTGTCTTTGCCAAACTGGCATTTTCTCCTCTACACGCTATGCACCGTCTACTGTTTTGGTACCTTTGCATCAGTGTCCTCCATGCCTGAGATTCATTACTTCCTCACCTCCATCCTATAGACTCCCTTCGTTCCTTCGAGATGCATCCCAAGTACCACTTTCTGTACAATCTTACCTGATTCCTTTCCACTACCAGTGCCCTTCCTCCCAAACTACTTTGTACGTACCTATTCTGTACTTTATATCTATGCTCTTTATATTTATTTGTATCGGTACTATTTGTATTTTTATATTTATCTAATACTTCCTATATACTTACATTGGTATTTGTTTTCCTGCTTCCACTTTGAAATCCTTGAGAGTAAGACTTGTTTCCATTTGTCTATGATATGCTTTGTATAGAGCCTGGTTTATAGTAGGAGCTTACTATTCCTTTATTAATTGAATTTCTTGTTCCCACTGTATTAAGTAGGACCATAAAAATGCAGCAATGGAGAGAAATTACCTTTTTATTCGCGACAAAAGATTTCATTTGAATATGAATTTAAAATTTAATTCCTCACACTCCATAAAGCTAAATTTCATAACCCCCCCAAAAAAATCAGACATTCCTGGTGATGTTATCTTTGAATCTGATGAACATCACTCTCTCCCTAAAATGTAGGTTTACTTCACTGAGTTTAATACAACCTCTCAAATATAGTTTCATATCAGCTGTATAAACTTTTCTCAGATGAGATGAGTGTGGGGGTGAGGATCTGTAATTACACTGATGGAAAGAAATTTTGTGTGGAAATTCCATCTAATGCTGGATGACAATAACTCCTCTTTATCTTACCTTATTAGAGGTTGAGTAACTTGCTCAGGGGAACACAAGTAGTATGTATAAAACATGGGCGCAAGTCTTCCTGCCTTTAAGTTCAGAGGTTTAAGTTCAGTTTACTAACCATCTTCTCCATATATCGATGGGCCTACATAATCCTGAAAGTATTCTTTTACTTTCTGTCATGAAAACACTCAGACCATTTTATATATTATATCACTTTTCTACTTTATTCCACAATTAAATATTTAATTAATTCAGAAGTATTTATTAAGCACCTAGTATGAACTGGTGCTATGCTCTGTGATTAAATGAGGATACAAAAACAAAAAGGGTACATCTCATGCCCCAAAGGAGTTAAAATTCTGTTGGGGGGAAATACGTGTGTAGTTTCCTCATCTGTAAAATGAGGACCCTGGGAGAGGGGAGACTCAAGAGGTATACTATGTAATTGTAATGAACAAATGTTTCCTTCAAGAAAAGGTAATAATTTGAGCTTTTCACTTGTCTTTATAGAAGTGGTATAATATGGGTGTGGAGCATTGGCTATTGTCAGACATGCTATATGAGTCAATTATTTTTTTTTCTTATTATGAACTCTTAAAAATATGAGTATTTCAAAACAAAAATAACACAAGAAAGAATTGCATAGGAAATGGAATTATTATACATAGATTTAATGCATATTTTAATTTAACATATTAACAAAGCTCTATTTGTCTTTGTCTCCAACTTTCTTCTACTTGCTTCCATGAATTTGTTTAATACTGGTATTTTTCTTCTTTTTTGCATCACTATCAATACCCACCAATTCCCCTATAACCTATCCCCTCCTCTCAAATAACAGCCCTTCTTTGTGACAAATAAGTACAATAACATAAAATAAAATCACACATTTGCTTCTTCTGCAAATATAGGTCTCGTCTGCACCTCTGATCCATAATTTCTCTGCCAAGAGGTGGGATATATATGTCAATAATAGTCTACCGTTGTCATTATTGGTCATTGCCTTGGTCAGACGGTTTAAGTATTCAAATTTTTTTTTTTTTGCAGTTTTTAGTTCTGCAAATGATTCTCCTGGTTTCATTCACCTCACCCTTCATCAATTCATTCAAGTTTTCCTAGGTTTCTCTGACTCTATTTTTGTCATTTCTTATTAATATAATAATATTCCATTGTATTCAACAATAAAAAATTACTGCTTTGAATATTTTTGTATATATGGGTCCTTTTCCTTTGTGTTTAACTTATTTGTGGATATGCTGCAATGATATTGCTAGGTGAAAGGATATAGAGAATTTAGGGACTTTCAGAGCATAATTCCAAGTTACTTTCCAGAGTAGTTGGAACAATTTGATGGAAATGAGTTAGAAACTCAGTTTTTTTTAACTTGTTCCTCTTATTGTGATTTGAATCATCTTTTCAAATGTTTGTGGATAGCTTGCATCTCTTCTTTTTGAAACATCTTGTTCATATTTTTTGACTAATTGGCGAAAAGTTCTTTTCTTTTATAGATTTCTATCAAATCCTTCTATACATATCTTAAATATTAAACTGTTATTAGAGGCATTTCCTGGAAAAATGTTTTCTTTTTCTGGTTAACTATTTCTTATCTGTTTTTAACTGTATTGATTATGTTTGTACTAGCATTTCTAGAACCAGGATAAGAGTGGTGACAACAGACATCCTTCTTTATTCCTGAACTTAATGAAATGCTTCTATCTCCATTTCAGACAGTTCTAGTTCTTGGTTTTATATAGCTAGTGTTTACTAAATTAAGAAAAAAAATCACTTATTTGTGTTTTTTAAGGTTTTAAAAATAAAAAAATGGTATTATATTTTGTTAAATATTTTTCTGCATCTATTGATCATGTGATTTTTATTAGTTTTACTATTCATATGCTCGATTATGCTTATAGTTTTATCAATATTGAACCAGCCCTGCATTCCTGATATGAATCCAGTAAGTTGCTGTGGCTTCTTTGCTAATATTTTACATCAAGATTCATTTAAAAATACTGGTCTACAGTTTTCTTTCTCTGCTTCATTACTCTCTGGTTCATGTACCACAGGCACACTTGTTTCACAAAAAAGTTTGCTAGTATACTTTGTTTCTGTTTTTATAAATAAATTAATTATGTACTATTGTAATTAATTATTCTTTGAATGTTTAATATAATTTAAACATTGTCCGTCTACCTGGACTTTAGATTTTTCTTTGTTCAGAGTTCAGTTATTGGATTTTCCTTCCATCCTGACATTAAGTTAGTTAAATGATCTACTTCTTTTTCTGCAAATCTAATAACTTTGTAAGTATGCATTCATTTAATTTCAGTGATCAGTTTTTGGCATATAATTTGGCAAAATAGTTTCTATCAATTTCCTTCCATTTTTTATCTAAGGGGAAGTGTGTGTGTGTGTGTGTGTGTGTGTGTGTGTATGTGTGTGTGTGTATTTAAATTCTTGAGTGCAGTAATTAATTTTTCCTTTTTTTCCCAATCAAATCACTAACCAATTGCTTAGTTTATTAGTATAGTGGGGCACCAGGCAAGTGAAGACTTCATCTTTAGAGTATGTTTAATGTGCATTGCGTGGTGCCGTTCTGTGTTCAGGCTTGCTGAGCTTGATTTGAGTGGAGTCCTTTCCTTCTCCTCTTCAGAAAACCCAAAGGTATGCTTTGATGTTAGATTGGAAAAGCCTTCAAGACAAGGACTGTCTTTTGCCTCTTTTTGGATCCCAGGCACTTAGCACAATATCTGGAACATAGTAGGCACTTAAAAATGTTTCCTATGGCTTATTGCAAGATGATAAACTCTTCAGATGTCTTTTGAGCCAGAAATAAATGTGTAGATAAAAAGTTTATCAAATGAATTCTACATGCCCCTCCCTCCACTGTCCTCTGTTAGGCAAGACAAATATTAATCTATCCCTCTACACTGATCCCTTTCTCCCACCAGGTAGTCATGTATACATGAGTATGCTGCTGTAGCTTCTTTGCTAATATTTTATTCTTATGTAACCTCTGCTTTTAAAATCTCTGTTGCATTTATTCTTTTCTGATCTTAGCTGTTTGAATTTCAGAGATAGGATAGACAAGGATGCAAAAGCATCATATCCACAACTGGAACCAGTGACCTTAGTAGACAAATTTGGTGATGAGTTCCTGAAGCTCGAACCATCTTACTGAATTTGCCAGGCAACTGAGACACCATGTTCTGTAAGAAAGAGAGTAATTTATCCATCTGTTATGCTACACCCAGAAATGGTACACATAAAGCTACAATATATTATCCATGATGAAATGTACAAGAAGTACATTGTAATGAATATCATCCAGAAAAAGTGGATGATCATAATGAGATGTAGGACAACTCTGTAAGAAAAAATGTGTAGACGGGAAGGAGCACAGTATAAACTAAGAAACACTGAATCAAGTTAGATACTTGAGTTCATGTCCAGGCTATGAATCTTAATGCTTTCTGGGCCAGAAAGTACATTCTCCTTCCTCCTGGTTTGGTGGGAGAAAAGTTTTGTAGCAACATCTTTTTAATAAATATTTATGCCCTTTTATTTTACATTATCAGAGTTTTCTTTAGCACCCCTCTCCTTCCCACCCTCAGAGAACAATTTCACATAAGATACAGTGTATTTAAAGACAAAAACAAGGAAAAACCCAATATATCTGATCAATACACTGAAAATGTTATAGCAACTTTGTTTGAGTTCACTCTCCCTGTAGACTAAGTGTACCAGCAGAGGTGAGTGTTTGCCACCCTCCTCTCTGAATTTGGCAGAATATTGTTGGACTTCCATTCTTAGATCTTTACATTAAATGCTTCTTAATAAAATCCAATTCTCCTTATGACTATTTCCTAGCTCTCCTCCACTAAAACATAGCTCCTTTAGTTTAAGCAACTTTGATAGATTATTCCAAGGACTTCATGGACTCCAACTAGTATTGTTCTATCAGGCTTTGTGTTTACATTTGGTAGCTTAAAAAGCATCTACTTTTGCTCAGTTGGTAGTATAACCTTTTCCAAGAAAAGAACAAAGGTCTTTTTCTTAAAGTTTGTTCTTATAAATATATTCAGGTTAATTTAGAGCTACCACCAGTGAGGCTTGTAGATCATTGTTTACAGTGAACTTTTAGAAAAATAGATTAACTTCTGTGCCCCTAAAACCATTTCCTTTTGAACACTGCTGAATTCACACTTCACTTATGCTGAGTTGTGAGTTTTTTGTGGCAAAGATCTGATCAGAAATGATTTCTCAGTGATTCTTTGACATTTTCAAATGGAGAAATTGTGTATTTTTTTCAGTAGAAGTTAAAGACTATCACAAAGTATAAGTGGCTATTAAAGTTACGTTTAATGTGGAATATTAGTCATGGAACTGAAGTTAGAAGTAGAATTCTACTGTAGTAAAATAGAGATTTTAAGTATGAATCCCTGGTTTAGAAAATTAATGGGTATCTAGTTTCAAATGTTTACATTCTTTAGATGCAATAGCCCAAATACATTTCCTGAAATGAGCTATGAGAAACAATTGCTGTGAATATATCTATATATCTATATATATATATATATATTATGAAAACCCATCATTTTTTTGCTTCTAGACATACAAGAAAAGGATGAACTTCACTGGTAATGATTAACTTACTGGGAGGTAGACCTGGTCCAGTATAGGTGTTATAGGCAAGGCATCAAATCTTGGTCTTTCTATAGCGGCTAATTCAACCAATCATCTAAAGATTGGATAAATCACAGTTGGGCTCTTACTAGCTAGTTCAAGAAGAACTAAGGCTACATTAGCCATTCTTTCATTAACATATATTTATTAAATATATTTTGCAGAGCAACTTACTAGACCGTGGGGAAAATATGAAGCTTAAAATAGACATGGTTCATATATTGAGAAGACCTTTATAAACTGATATAGGATAAAGTGAACAGAAACAGAAGAACAATTTAATGCAATGACAACAATATATAGAGAAACAACCTGGAAATATTTTCATACTTTGACTTAGGCAAAGATAACCCATGAATCCAAAGGAGTGAAGATTGATCATGTTACTCACCTCCTACCCAAAAGGTAATGAACTTTAGGATCTAGAACAATACATACTTTAGACTTGGATAGACTGACTAGTAACTGTTTCGCTTTTACCCAGGAACCTTGAGGGTCCTCCCCTCCCAGTTTGATTTTTGTCTTTTATTAAAGGGGCTGTCCCTTGAGTAACTACTTAAAGAAGCCTATCTTTGAAAGGGTGGTTCTAGATAGTTCCTGCTCTCAATGTATCCCACAATGTAAGAGGGAACATTCAAATAGTTATTGTACAAATAATAAATGGAGATAATCTCAGAGGGCAAGTGCCAAGATTTAAGGAGGACCTGGGAGCTTTGGATTTGGGAAAAGGTTCCTGGGTGGTGGGTGTTTTGTTTGGGCTTTTCCTTTAGGAGATACTTATTGGATTCTTTCTCCTTTTACTTTCCTCTCATGATATAATATATTTGGGCATTTTTCTTTTATGATTATTTAAAATATGATAACTAGGATCATTTTTTGATATTGAATTTCAAATAAATCCAGTGTTTCTTGAATTACCTCTTTTTGATATGTTTTCCTGGCCAGTTGTCTTTATATCAATACTTTTATTGTCTTTTATTAAAAAAAAACAAAAATAAAACTATTTGATATTTTAATATTTCTTGTAGTCTCAAGGAGTTATATTTGTTATTTTTGTTCCATTGTACTTTTTAAGGAGTTTGTTACTATGGAAAGGTTTTATGCCTGTTGTGCTAAGCATTTTTTTATACTTTATTTTTTGCCCAAATCTGTGATCCAAAGCTTTTATTTCTTCTCTAAATCTTTTTTCTAGCACTCTCATTTAATTTATACTATTTTGAACTTTAACAAAAAATAACTTCCTGTTTCATTTCTTCCTAGAATTCTAATTGAGTACAGACTATCTATATTTTTCCTTAAGGCTTTGTTTAGAGGAGTTGTGAGGTCATTCTCCTCTTTGGGGTTTTGGCTAATGTTCTCTGACATCATAATACTTCTTGGTATTTCTTGTTTACTAATTCTTCTAGCTTTACTTTACACTTCAAAACATTGTGTTAGGATCTTCACACTTTAGGTGAGTATGAGCCTGGCTTAATTTATCTGCGGTCTTATCACTACACATTTGTTACTGAATGCTGTGTTCTTCAAGGATCACAAAGGTATTTTAAGTCAAAGACCTAGTCTTTAAGTAGGTCCTGTGTGGTAAGATCAAGGACAAGGTGTTATCACTGTCCTCCTAAGACTTGCAGTTTTTGGACCTTAATTTGTATCTTGGCAACCAGGCTACAGACTTGTCCCTGTATGGCACTCTGGTAGGCAGTGGTTAATTCCAGCCCATATCAGCTAGCTTCAAGGCCCAACAAGTCAGATCAATTGCACTGTTGTTCTATTCCTACTCTGGACCAGTGATTAAGTATCCAGTTGACTCTTGGGGGGTCTGCTGGTCTAGCCTTGTTTTGGTCCTAGGGAGGCCAGGTAGTCTACTTTGGGAGACTCTAGGCTGTTTGTCCAGCCATGTTTGGGCCCTCAGGGGAGAGTCCTTCTTGTAGACTGAGCACAGCTGGCCTGGGCCTAAGACTATCTACCAACTACTATGGACTGCCTTGTATTACTCCTTTGTCTTAGCCCTGTTCATGGGGCCTGAGTTTTCTACTTGCCTTTTTGTGAAAGTTGACCTGGGCATGGAGCTGAGTCTATGATTCCAGCCCACTTATTTTTCACATACCAGGAACACATTCTCTCTAACCCCCGCCACCCCCTAGGTTTCTGTCCTGGGTCCTCTTCTCTTTTTCCTCTATACTATTTCACTTAGTCATCTGTTCAGCTCCCATGTAATTATTATCATCTCTATGGAAATGATTTTCAGATGTCCTTGTCCAACCTGAACTTATCCCCTGACTTCATCTTACCTATCTAATTGCCTATTAAACATCTGGAAGTAGATATCCTATATATGTCTTAAATTCAACACATCTAAAGCACACCATGTTACAAATTATTTCCTTTTCCTAACTTCTGTATTATGGTAAAGGGCTGTTGCTTGTCCTTTGTTTTCAAAGAAGACTAATGACATCATAGGATGATGTCTTGACTTGTGAATGAATTGGATCTAAGTGAAGTACAGTTGCACAAAACTGTCAGTCTCACTCTCTCTTCTAGAGTCATAGAAGCCCAGTAGCAAGAAACAAGTCAAGACTAGAAATTAACCCAAATGCAGTGATGCATTCTCTGTGTCTCTGATGACTTAGCAAGCTCTAAGTACTCCACAGCACCTGCTTCAGCCACCTTCATAGTGACTGAAACATGCTATTCTCATTCACCTAGTCTACCAACGCAAGTACTCACACATTTGGGGTAGACATTCTCTTAACTCATCAATAGATCTGAGAAATGTTGGCTACCTTCCATCTGTTTTAATTCATCTACTGAGATGGTTTTACTAGAACATAGCCACTGTGCCTGCTATAGTTTCTTTGAGCCACAAGTGAGATTTGAGTGGCAGGTGAATACGAAAGATGAATAAGTAGCTCTGAAAAGGGTTTGACAAGCCCTCATACCAGAAGTACTAGTTCTCCTTGAATACTGCAAACACAGTGGAGACAGTAGATAGGGACAGTGAGAATCTCATTTATCCATTCATGTGTATCACTAATTAGATGACAAGAGTCAAGGGCATCACCCAGGCGTGCAACCTAGGTGTCCTTCTTAATTCTTTACTTTCTCTTACTGTGCCCTCCCATACTCAATCAGTTGTCAATTTCTGCTATTTCTACCTTTGCAACTTCTTTCATATATGTCCCTACCCTCTTTGATACTTCAATCAACCTAACATAGGCCCTCATCACCTAATGTCTGGACTATGGCAATAGCTTGATGCTTGCTCTCCTTGCCACAAGTGTTTCTACACTCCAATTCATTTTCCACTCAGCTATGAAATTGATTTTCCTAAAAGACAAATCTGATCATATAATTCCCTGATTCAATAATCTTCACTCGTTCTCTATTACTTCAAGGATTAAATATAAAACCATCTATTTGGCTTTTAAAACGTTTTGTATCTGTGTGCCTTTCTCATTTGTTTATATCTTATGTACCTGTATTTACTTTGCAGTCCAGTGATAATGGCTTCCTTGCTAGTCTATGTACACAACAACCCATCTCACAGCTAAGCATTTTTACTGGTTATCTCCTGTACCTGGAATGCTTTGCCTCCTTATATCTACCTCCTAGCTTTTGTGCCATCCTTCAAGTTTCACTAAAAGTCCTATCTTCAATAGGGAATCTTTCCTAGTTTCCTTTGACCTTTAGTGCCTTCTCTCTGAGACTACCCTCTTGATTTACCCTGTATATGTCTTTTTTAATATGTAGTTCTTTCTCACATTGGACTGTTTGCTCTTTGAGGGCAGAGTCTGTTTTTTTGATCTTTCTTTAAATCTCAGAACTTAGCATAATATCTGATGCATAGTAAATACTTAATATATTCTCACTGACTTGACTTGACTAGCAAGTTCCGTCCTGGGGAAAGTGGGATCAAACAATACAATTCTATGACTATTAACTCCACCATGCTCAGCATAATAAAGAGTTGATTTTGCTCCCTTGCTTACAAGTTCCAATGTCTTGGCTATAAAGTCAATCCACTGCAAGACTGGGTACTGATTACTCCCTGAAGTTGTGTAAGCCAACCAGGTTTTACTGAACACAAACTCTGCCAAGGACTTCAGTAATTGGCCATTTGACAACTCACTTTTCTAATATTTTCATCTCAGAAGCCTAGTTCATTCT
Source organism: Bettongia penicillata ogilbyi (assembly GCA_023548195.1). Classification (NCBI taxonomy): domain Eukaryota; kingdom Metazoa; phylum Chordata; class Mammalia; order Diprotodontia; family Potoroidae; genus Bettongia; species Bettongia penicillata. The sequence goes on along the minus strand of JAJHZJ010000652.1, from coordinate 1,557,393 downwards.
GTTTCCAACACTTCTTAACCTAAGGTTAAGACATCAATTGACCAATTGACCAAGGAGCAAGAGCATGGCTATGTGCCCATGGCTTCATATTGATTTGACTGGAAGGCAAAGAAGCTAGGATTACAACCAAGAATAGCCTACTTAGTGAAACTGAGTATAATCCTTTGGGGGAGACATGGATATTTAATGAAACAGAGGACTTTCGAGCATTCTTGATAAAAAAGACCAGAGATGAATAGAAAATTTGACATTCAAACACAAGATTCAAAAGAAGTATAAAAAAGTAAACATGAAAGAGATATCATAAGAGACTCAATAAAGTTACATTGTTTACATTCTTATTTGGGAAGATGAAACATGTAATTCCTGAGAACTTTATCATTGTTAGGGCAGTTAAAAGGATTGCACATAGAAAGAGGGCATGGGTTAATTATGTTGGAATAATCTCCAAAAAAAAATGAAAAATTAAGAAAGAGGGATATACTAGGAGAAGGGAAAAGGGAGAGAGAAAGAAGGGAGAATGGGGAAAATTATCTCTCACAGAAGAGGTACAAAAGGATTTAGGGTTAGGGTTAGAATCGAGCGCATTTAGGGTTAGGGTTAGAAAGGAGAAGCTTTTACCACGGGGAGGGGTGGTGGATAATGCTTAAATTTCAGTCTTATCAGAACTGTATGAAAAAGAGAAACACAAACACTCTCTCTCTCTCTCTCTCTCTCTCTCTCTCTCTCTCTCTCTCTCTCTCTCTCTCTCTCACACACACACACACACATTCATCTAGGTATAGATAGATCTCTTACTCAACAGAGAAATTGGAGGGGAAGAGGATAAAATGGGGATTATAAAAGGGAGACTATATTAAATGATATAGTGGTCAGAAGGAAGACAGACTTTAAAGGATGGACAGGATAAAAAGAGAGAGAAGCATAAGCAGAAGAAAATATGATGGAGGGAAATAAATAGTAATCACAACTGTGAATGTGAATGGGATGAACTCAACCATAAAACAGAAGTGGGTAGCAGAATGGATTAGAAACTAAAATCTGATGATATGTTATTTATGAGACACGTGAATCAGAAAGACACACACAGAGAGTTAAAATGAGGAGAAGGAACAGAATCTATCATATTTAAGCTGAAGTAAAAAAAAATAGACTGGGACAGCAGTCATGATCCCAAAACAAAAAAGAAGCTTAATTAAAAGGGGTAAATGGGGAAACTACATTTTGCTAAAAAGAGTACCATGGACAATAAAGTAATATAAATTTTTATAGCATGTTTCTTTGATAAATGCCTCTTTTCTCAACTATATAGGTAACTGAGTCAAATTATAAAAAAAAAATAAAATCCATTCCCCAATTGACAAATTGTCAAAGGAAACGTACAAGAGTTTTCAGAAGACATCAAGGCTATCTATAGTCATGAGAAAAATGCTCTAAATCAAGATTGACTGGAGAAATTCTAACTAAAACAATTCTGAGGTATCATCTCACACCTATCAGAAATGACAAATCCTGGAAGGGATGAGGAAAAATAGATACACTAATAAATTGTTGGTAGAGTTTGAACTGGTTCAATGATTCTAGAGAACAATTTGGAACTTGACCAAAGGGTTATAAAACAGCACATACACTTTGACCCAGAAATAGCACTTTGTCTGTACCCCAAAGAAGTCAAAACAAAATAAAAAGTACCCAAAACAAAAGTACAAAAAATATTTGTAGCAACTCTTCTTGTGATGGCAAAGAATTAGAAATTGAGGGGATGCCCTCACTTGGGGAGTGGCTAAACAAGTTGTGGTATGTAATTGGGATGGAGCACTATTGTGTTATAACAAATGATGAGGGGGATAGTGTCAGGAAAACATGTAAAGACTTGCATGAACTGATACAAAGTGATGTGAGCAGAACCAGGAGAAGATAACGGCAATATTATAATGATGCTCATTTTGAAAGACTTAGCTCCTCTTATCAATACGATGATCCAAAAAAATTCCAAAGGACTCATGATGAAAAGTGTTATCCAAATTGGAATATTTACCCAGTTATCTCTGGATTTAATTAATATCTATGCAGATGTTAAATGTGGTATCTAGAGAAATAGCTAATGAATTCTGAGTGCAACTTGAAGTATATTTTTCTCATTTTCTTTATTGTTCTTGCTCTTTGGGTACAATATAATTAATATGGAAATGTTTTGCATGATTCCACATGTATAATTGTGTCACATTGCTTGCCTTCTCAATAGATGTAGAAGAGGTGGGAGGGAAGAAGAGAATAGGGAACTAAAAATGTAAACTAAAAATATTGTAAAAATAAATAATAAATATTTAACACTCTCCCACTGTTTTATGTCAAAGAATGTTTTCGTATATATATCATTGCTTAGTGTCTGCATGTGTGTGTGTGTGTGCATGTGCGTGTGTGTGTATGTGTGTGTGTGTGTAAGAGAGATCCAATAGGGACTTATTAAGTCCATTCCCTCCCAACATACACACATTGAGTTTAGTCCCTGGGTGTGATGACAGTTGATGAGGTGTTGATATACTATGAAAATGTTAACATACTCTACGCTTTGTTGCTGTTTTTCTCTCTCTAGTCACAAAGGAGCAATATCAATGGATGAACAAGAGTTGATTATACTTCTTGATGATCCTTAAAAGACGTAATCTAGTCAGTTTAAGTGAGTTGAAGAAAAAGTCAATATTATAAGGAGAACCCAATTCTTGGGGAGGAATGCATTTTCTCTTTTCTCTCTCACTGACCATGGTACATAGCAGAGAAGCTGCTAGATCTAAAGGAGACACACTATCCAACAGCTGGAGACCTGCTTTTACTTAGTATGAGGCAGAGTTGAGGGAGCAGAAATATGTTCTTCAGAAAGACATGAATACAGAGAGTCAGTTACTTGTTCCTGGAAGCAGCTTCAAGGAACATATGGAGGAATGAATAACTTTGGCCACATATGTTCCATACATTTGTGCCTTACTACCATTGTACTCTAAATTTATGTTCATTTTTCTCATAGTGTATGTATTTGTGGGAGAGTATGCAAAAACTCCTCTGTAGCTGTGTCTCCTACATTCTGTCTCATGCAGTTGATTTTTTTTAATCTAAGTGCAGAATTTTAAATTTACTCTTATTCAGTGTCACTTCATTAAATATAGTCCATTGCTATAGCTTGTCAAAATGTTTTTGGATTTGAGAGTTGGTGAGCTATAAAGTAGTGAATAGAGTGTTTGATACAGAGGCAGGAAGACCTGGGTTTGAATTCTTCCCCAAACACTTACTAGCTATGTATCTCTAGGAGAGTTACAACTTCTCTGGGCTACCATGTCTTCATTAATGAAATGAGATTGTTGATCTGTGTTCTCCGAGGTCCCTTTTAGGTCTAAAGAGATGGCTCTTATAATTTTGTTCCCACCCTACTACACCTTGTCATAACCATCATCTAAGCCTTTGTAAACACAAAACACATAACCATCACTAAGCCTTTGTAAACACACTACCTATATTTTCACTTCAATAGTTGATTAAAAAAATATTGAATAGGACAGGACCAAAGATAGAGACTCTATTAGAGCCTGGGACACTCTACTAGAGAAATTTTCAGCAAGGTTGAGATTCATCTCTTCATCACCATTCTTTGGTTTTATGCCTTTGATCAATGCTCAGTCTACCTAAGTTGTTAATAAAGATATTGTGAGATTCTTCCTCAGTTGCTTTGCTGAAACCAAAGAATACCATGACAGTGGCATTCTCCTAACAATTTAGTGGCTCTGTTGGTAGGAATATAGTGTGGTATTTTTTTCTTTTTTAATTGAAGCATACGTTTTCCTATCTTATTTTCTTTGAGATTTTTTGCCATTACAGCATTCCAATTGCTTAACATATTCCTCCTTCTTTTCTTACCCAATGAGCTATTCCTATGACAAAAAAGAAAGAGAAAAAAGCAATTCAGCAAAATCAACCATTGTGTGGATGTTTCATTTTCAATATACCCATGCTATTTCATGTTTTCCTTGCTAAGAGTTAACCAACCACTCATCTTATAACTCAGGCCCTATTACCCTCTTGTCCTTGTTTTCTTGGGTCATGCTCATTTGGCATTCTGGTCCAGCACATGGAAACTTGGGGAGAGCCTGTTTCTGATCATGTGTAGTGGAAAAGCCCATCCTCCATGCCAGAGAACATTCAATTAGCTTCTGAATGTTTTATATTTTTCTGTTTCTCCAAGATTTGTCTCTGTGGTGATGAAAAGTTTTGTTATTATTGCTTTCTAGACGTTGAGTTGGAGCTCCATGGATTTTCTAAAAGGAAGATCCCTGCCCCTCTGTCTCCTTTTTTCCCCTGTGGCTTTCCAGTGAGGAGGACCACTATGAGAAGCTTGGAGAAGAAGGAAGGGCAGTTCTTGTCCTGCCTGGTTACTTTGTGTTTGCAAATCATATCACCTTTTTTGTGTTAATTTTTTCCTGATCTTATGTGAGTGTATATTCTGAGGGGAGAGTGCCAAACCATCTGAGTAGCTGGGAGAGCCATCAGTGAGTTTTCACTGGTAAATAGAGATAATAGCTGCACCATTTGAGTGTTATGAGGTGCCATTATAGAAACAGAGCAACCTCTTTCACCCAGCTCAGCTGTGAATTGGCCTGTCATTTGAGAAATTGTACCCAGCAAATGAGCCAGCCTAGCTGAACTGAGTAACTTGTGCACCGCCATTGTAATGTCCTAAACAAAATTTGATACTCCTTGGAGAACATCAAGGCCCAGAAAAGAGAAGAGAATTCTTAGACCAGGAGTACTGACGTATCCCATATCCCCATGTCTTTTCTTTTGTTGTCTCACTGCTATTGTACTTTAAGTTTTAGTCTACTGTCCCTAGGGTACTTGCATATGTGCAAAGAGAGAGTGCATTTCTTGTATAGGATAATTTCATTGGGACTATTGTTCTTACTATATATTATATATATTTTTACTTAGACTGGTTGTTTGATAGGAGGGAGGACTCATAAATGGCAAGCCTAGACAACCCAAGCTTTCAGAGTTATGTATGAAACCCTGAGGAAAGAAAGCAGTTTTCTCTACTGGGGACCTAATAGGTCAATCTAGTGCAAGTTGGGACAATCAAGTCAAATCAACAAGTATTTATTAAGTACCTCCTGTATACCTGGCACTGAAATAAGCACTGAGGACACAAAGAAAGCAGGGAAAAAAAAAAACAAAACAGTTTTCCTTCCTCTCAAGGAGCTCACAATTAAATGGGGGAGACAATATGTGAATATACAAGCAAGATATATTACAGAATAAATTTGGAGATAATCAGCAAAGAAAAAGGTGAGAACAGAGAGGGTACTACAAGAACATGTTTTACAATTTCATAGAAACTCATGGAAAGATCACAAGCCTAGTATAGAGTCCTTGGGATAACTTTTATTTCCCTCTAGTTCTGTGGCACTCCACTCTTTAAAGCTTAGACTTCCTTCCCTCTCTCCTTCCTTCCCTCATTCTTTCCTTCCTCCCTCCCTCCTTCCTTCCTTCCTTTCTGCCTTCCTTCCTTTAAATTTTTTTAGTACCTGACCCAAGACACTGAGGACAGCTACAGACCATCTCATCACCACATTTATCTGGGTCTTAGTTTTTACCATGTTTGTTTCATTCTTGGCTAGTTTTGTCCTTAACGTTTGTCTTTTCTTTGGTAGAGAAAACAGAAAGAAAAACACCGCAGAGCTGTATGCTCTGCTAGATATTTAAAAAAAGACCAGTTTTTGACAGTTGGAAAAATTGTAAAATGTTATGGAAAGGAAGAAGATTTAATGGAATTGAAGTATGGTGATTATAAGTTTTAAAAACTAGAAAATGAATTTTGGTTATCATTATTGTGCAGCTGGTACATAGTACAAATGTAAATAATGTTACTGGGGAGGTTGTTTGACTTCAGAGTATTGTAGGTGATCAGAATAATGATATATGCATCTTATTAGAGAGATGATAACCTTTCTTGAGTAGTAAAGAGAATCTCTGAAATTATATTCTATAATTTCTAAAACAACATATTAAAATTTCATACAGCTATGCTATGTCTTATGGGAAACTAGGTCATAGATAGCAATATATGGGAAATTAGAAGGAACAAAAATAAAAATCAGAGATTATAACTTGACAACAGATAGCTCAGACTCAACATATTTAAAATGGAGTTCACCCTGTTCCTCCCACTCCTAATTCTTCTACTACTGTTGATTGCACCATTGTCATGCCAGTTGCCTGGGCTTAAAATTTCAGTGTCCTCTTTGACTTTTCTTTCTTCCTCATCTGTTCAGCATCCAAAACAATTGCCAGATCCTATCAATTCTACCTCTGAAATATCACCTCCCATTTTCACCACTGTAATTTAAGTCCTCATCACCTTTGACCTTATTGTAATAGATTCCTAGTCAGTCTTTCTGATTCCAGTGCTCCTTTCTCATTCATCCTTTACATAGGAGCTGTCAGATGCTCTAGATAGAGTGGGTAGTTACCATATTAAATAAGGATGACAGTCGTATCTAGAGCTCTTCAATTGAAAGAACTTTAGAAGAAACTAAAGAATGGAGCTGGCTGCCAATTTTGAGGTTTAAAAAACATTTTCACACACAAATAGTGTAGTAAGTTGGTGTCTATCCTTGCAAGATGTGAGCTACCAATACCCCTGAATCATCCAGATGGGGAACAGAGCTAGAGAAATAAGTGTGCTCAAGTCTGTCATATCAGGAGGAAGTTTCTGGTACAAGAAATTTATAAGGAAGGGCTCAGTGAATGCTATGCTGTTAAATGTTTAGCAACTGGCTCTCAAAAAAGTAGCAACAACATGTTGCACTTTTAAGTTCAACCTCCCATACTGACATTTTCTCTATCATTTTAAGTCTACAATCTAGACTCTAGATTATCAACAGAATAGTAAATCAAGTCCTGATTTGTAGTGTTTGCCAGTTTCTGAAGTGTAAGTGCACACACTGAAAGTTCAACAACTGTTTATACTCTTAGGAGCCATTTCAAGCTGGTTCCAGCACACTCTTCAGTTCAATAAACACCATAGACGATTTAGTCACAGACCTTGGACAGAGTCATGGGAAAAAGTAGTGTTTCCTAATTTTTTCCAATAGACTCATCACATTTCTCCCTTTTATTCTATACTTTTACAATAGCATTTATGACAACTCTGAAAACATTGTTCTAATATAGCCTGCAGGCCTGAGTATTGTAAAGGATATGGATGTTTTATTCATTGAATCAAATGTTAAGGTACAGGTCTATTTAGGTGCCTCCCCTCCTCAAAAAACATTTAATTACTCCCACTTGCTTCTTGCTGGCAGCTAGGTGGTACAGTGAATAGGAAGCAGGCCTGGAATCCAGAAGGTTTATCTTCCTGAGTTCAAATCCATCTTTAGACACTTACTAGCTGTGTGACCGTGGGCAAGTCACTTAATTCTGTTTGCCTCTGTTTCCTTATCTGTATAATGAACTGAAGAAGGGCTCACAAACCGTTCCAGGGTCTGTCAAGAAAGGCCCCCGAAAGAGATTCTGAAGAGTGGGACGTGACTAAAAGAACTAAACAACAGCAACGAAAACCAACTTGTTCTTGGATGAAATACAAATTACTCAGCCAGTGTGTAAAGTCCTGCAAATCTGGCTCCAACTTACCTTTCCAGCTTTAATTCACATTACTCCCATATTATATATATATATATATATATATATATATATATATATATATATATATATATATATATATATATATAATATGGATAGATACATAGATATAGATGGATAGATTTATCTATGTATATATTTGTATATATGTATATAGAGATATATCTTACATATACATACATATGTATATATTATATATAATATATATGTGTGTGTGTATATTATATACTCCATGTGTTATCCAAACTAGACTCCTAGTTCTGCCCCGAATTTGCTATTATGGTTCCTGCCTTTCTTCATTTAAAAAGAAAGGCTAGCCCCCATACTTAGACTGCTTTTTCTTTTCGGAAATCTTATCTTCCTCAAGACTCAGCTTAAGTCTAATCTTCCAGGTAAAGCCTTCTCATATATCATTAGTTTTATGCTCTCTTCCTTCTCAGATGATTACAAATCCTCTTATATGTGGATGTAATATATTCTCTCATTCTCATGTAAATTACTTGAAAGCAGGAATTGCGGTCTATTTAATCTATCTCTATCTCCTTATCAATTATCTGTTACTTCATTTGTTTACTTACTTATTCATGGTATGTCCTTTTAGCCAATCTAATCATTCTTTTAAGCTTTCACTCACTTATTTGTCCCTTCATTTATTTATTTATTCATCCATTCACTTATTCATTTTTTCATGTATTTATGTATTTACCTATTCATGTATTTGTTTGTTTCTTTTGGTTTCTGTAACCACGGTGCCTAGCATATAGTTGGTTGGTTGGTTGGTTGGCTGTTTCCTTTGTCCTCTAGGAGGAGCAAAAGGACATCACTATGATAAAGACAAGTTCCGCTGTGTCACACAGTGGCTGATAGTTGATACTTAACTAATGTCCAGCAAACTGAGCACAACCAAATTCCTGGTAACTGTGTTATGCAATGTATCAACCCAACCACAGCACAATTTAGGATAATTAAATATTTCACTTGTTCTTTCTAGTTAATTATTGGGCAAGACCTAAAGGTATGGAGAACTCACACAGGGCAAGTGTTCATATTGTGGTCAGAAGAACAAGGACATTCTCAAGGTCTCAAGAACTTTGGAATTGATGGGAGATGTAGGAGACTGCACAGGACTACTCAGCGCAACGTGCTCTCATCAGAGAAGGTGCTGCGTTCTATGAGCAAAACAAAATTTAAATAGTTCAACAGAAATGCAAGATGTGCAGATTTAGAGAATCCACCCCAAAGGTTTACATGGACTATTTGTGTCCAACTGTTTTGAACATTCCAAGCTTGTGTTTGTCTGATCAGCCACAGCTGGACACACTGAAACCTTCCTGTAGCATAGTGAGGTCATTTTGGTCCTCTTTGAGAACAGAGGACAAACAACTGGTTATAGACCCCTATTCAGCACTCACCTATGGCTTGAAACATATGTTGGCAAATCCAATTGGTACGGTAGTTTGAAAAATAATTATTTTGTTGGACAAAAGATGTGATTTCATTGATAAGGGAACTTTCAATGAGAAAACATCCTCTATCAATGCAGAAAATGAACAAACAAAAAACAGCCAACAACCCAAATCATTACTCTGTGCTTTATAATCTTAGAGACTTACCTGGAGGATTATGAAGTTAAATGACTTGCTCAGAGTAACAGCTTGTGTCAGAGGGTATGTTGTCTGAAACAGGATTTGAATCCAGATCTCCCTAACTCTCAGTCAAGCTTTCTATCCACTACACCAGATTGTCTCTCAGTTTTGGTAGAGAAGAAATTTCAGGCTCTAAAAATGGTCCAAAACACAAAGATGTTTATAAGTCTGCTGGATGCAAAACCCTGAAGACTGCAGTAAGGTGAACTGTTCTGAGAGAACACATTCAGCTGCACACCTGGAAAAAACTTTGTCCCTTCCCTTTTAATTACAACAATGAGTATTTCACCTGGACAAAAACCACCTGTGTAATAAATTTGTACCCACACTTGCCTTGTGAGCATCAAATAACTTGTTTATTATTTTAATTGTGTCTTTTTTCTTGTTCTTTCCTATTGCATCAATTACCATGCTAACAAACAATCAACCAGTCAGCAGGTATTTATTAAGCACTTATGGTGTGCTAGGTATGTTCTGAGGATACAAAGAAAGATAAAACTATTGTCCAACCCTTGAGGACCTCTTACTTTAATGAGGAAGACAACTTGCAAAAATTACACATACAAAAGCAATACCAATTCACTGTAAATGCAAAGTAATGTCACAGGGAAGACACTAGTAGTAGAGGCATGAGGTTGGGGGAAAGGACTCCTATGGAAGATGGAAGTTGAGCAGAGTTTTGATAGAGGCATCCAGGTAGTATAGTAGGCAGAGCAATCAAGAAGATCTCAGTTTAAAACCCATCTCAAACATTTATTAGCTGTGTGATCCTAGGCAAGTCACATAGACTCATCTGTAAAATGGGGATTGCAAAGAGTACAAGACTAACAGGGCTGTTAGGATCACAGGAGACAGTATGTGTAAGGGACTCTACAAACTTTTAAGGAGCTTATAAATATTAGCGAATATCATGGATGTCTGGTTAGTTCTCTGCTCCTTGGGAGTTCTGTATTACTGTGGAGAAGAGACCTTGTCCTCTGTGTCAGCTCCCTAATCCATTTTCTAAATCAGCAGTCTAAGAATCCCCTAAGGTATCACTGATTCCTCTTCTGAGAGTTTAGATCAAGACCTACAGGCAGAAGAATAACCATCTTGTAGAGGAAGCAGATAATCATATAAATGTAATATATGCAACCCATTCCTTTCCTTCTCTTCTCCTCTTCTGTTTCTGGCTAATAGAAATGAAGTTGCATATTTCCTTCTCTAGTTTCTTCAATGAAACTTTCCCTTGTTCCAGTTCCCTCCTTCCCTTCTTGCTTTGTCTCTCATTCCTTCCTCATACTTCCTCTGGACTTTATATTGCTTATTTGTTAGGATTAGGATTTTACAGTATGGACTTTGACCCAAGGTTTTGGCAATCCAACAATACTTATATGTTACTCTTATCCCTACTTGCTGAACCTCTTTTCTGTCAAAGAGTTCTAGCCATCTAATCTCTTAACCCAGTCCATTAACTCCCTTTGATGCATACTTGATGTGTGTGTGGATTCATTTGACCAGAGATTCTCAAACATTTTGGTCTGATCCCTTTAAACCCTTAAAAAATTATTTCAGGCTCCCCTAAGAGCTTTTGTTTATGTGGGCTATCCCATGGTCTTTTCTCAGTCATCCTTGACCACACTGTAGCATTTGTCTCTGTTGAACGTCTCTTTCTTTTAGAAATTGCCTGTATGGTATCTTCATTAATATTCCATCATCACCTCTAATTCACTTCTTACAAGAAAAATCCAATTTCTTTCTCCCCAAATTTAATCCTCTTTCTGATTCCACTATTTCCCTTACTCATTGTTCACCCAAAGGATTTGCTTTTCCTCTCCTTTCCCTCACTTCTCATATCCAATCAGTTTTCAAGCCCTATCTCTGAAACAATTGAATTCAGTTGTAATTATATAAGTGCCAATAATACACAAGGTACTCATCTGGTCATATCTACTCATTCTCTGTTTTCTACCTACTATCAATTTAATATAAACTCTTAAAACAACCCACATGCTAATAGTTATACAGTAAGTTTTCCTGTCTCAACTCTCTATTCAATCTATCCTTTGTATGGATGGTAGGACAGTATCTCTTTATACATGGTTCTCATGTCTTTTCTCTGTTCAAAAATCTCTAGTGTTTCTCATCATCTGTACTTTATCCTTCTCATCTATAAAATGGGGATAATAATACTTCTCCTGCTTACCTCCCAGAGTTATTTTGAAGGTGAAAAAAAGAGGAATGTATATGAAACTACTTTGAAAGTTTTATTAAAGATAAAATGCTTTATTAAAATGGCACAAGGCTTCTGGAACTAATACTTTTGAAAGGTGAAAGAGTATTTTTGCAATTAAAAATTAAAGGAACTGTTTGAAGAGATGTAAATATTAGAGACTTTATAAGTTGACAACAGGAGACTATGGTGATTTCTTTTACATTTTTTTATTGTTAGTTTCTGTGTCTTACATTGCCGTAGAATCCCATGTATCTTCTACCCTTGTCCCCTGCCCCAGAATCCCATATGACAAAAGTATTTTTAAGGGAGGAAAAGAAAGCAAAACTGATCAATATATTGAAAACAGCCTGAAAATATATGCACTATGTAATACCTTTGAACCTCCTACCTCAACAAAGGGATAGGTTGAGAGTATCTACTCATTCAGGTCCTACATGATCTTTACCATTTTATTACATTTACTTTTTTTTTTTTGGTGATTTTTAAAATTATTTTTCCCCTTTACATTGTAAATACTACTTAAATAGTTTTCCTGGCTCTGCTTACTTCACTTTATATAAGTTCCTGTAGATCTCTCCATGCCTCTTTGTATTTATTAGACATAACTTCTTACAACACAGGAATATTTGATTACCTTAATGGACCAAAATATGTTTAGCCATTCTGTAGTTATTGGGCCTCTACTTTTTACCAACTACAGTGATTCATTAAAAAAATTTAACTGCTACAAACAAATCTTCAGTGAAGCCAAAATAGCTTTTTATTGACATCCTTGCTAGGTAAACTTGGTAGTGAAGGCTTAACATAAAATTTTGATGTATAAAAATCACAAAAAAGATGACAGAAAATACTTAGTCATATTACCTGCAAAAGGAGAAATCTAAAGAAAAAATAGTCTTCAGAGAATTTGATAAGAAAAACAGTTTAGCCAATTTATTCAAAGATCATCTGGAGATTAAATTGGAAGGACAACAAATAGATGTAAAATGAAACAGATCTTCCAGCCTACGTACAGTAAAATTTTCTCATCAGTGATTCTAGTGTGACCACCATTTCAGTTAATCATATATAATAGAATATAGCAATTATACCTAAGAATTTGAACCTGATGGAATATATACAGAAGAAATTCTTATTGTAGGTGACATACTTTTAAAGGCACTGACAGGTTATCTTCACCCCCACTCCCCCCCCCCCCCCCCCGCAAGATGTTCTAAAGACTGGAAAGGACACAGACAAAGCTGTCACAAAAAAATTCAACCAAGAAACCAAGAAAATATTGGAAACCACCAGCATATATGGTTGCTTTATCATATCATCAATGCCTTTATGTTGATAACTTGTACATAGAGCAAAAGTATCACTGGTAAACACATGCAAAGGGAAGAGGAAAACTTTTGCTAATAATTCCTCTATCAGACTATATATCTTCATTGTCAACTATTTGATGATAAAAAAATAAGACCCCACTCTATTATTTGTTGATTAAAACAAATGAAAGCAAAGATTCAACTTAGAGAAAAATGTAGCATTAAAAACTCTCCAAGAGGTCTCTGTTGTATGAGATTAAAACATAAAGTGGGATAATCAAGTAGCAAAAGTGAAGGATTATTTTTGTTGTTGAATTATTGTAACTACCCGCTAACTCACCTCAGTCCTCATAATTTACACCCTCCCTGGAAAAAAAAGGGGTAGTCAAACAAATAAATCAATCCTTTGGTCATGCTTGAAATTGTGTATCTCATTCTTTAAATCTAGTCCATCACCTCTTTGCTAAAGGCAGGTTAAATATAAAACAAACTATTTCTAATAGAAGTTTTTTTTTTAAACACAATCTTCTTTCTCTTTTTGTATATTAAAATGTTCATGTTTGCTGATGAAGGCTACACTTACAATGAAATGAAAACTTTAAAATGAATGAAATATTGCAGTGGCAAGAACACTGGCTATGAAATCAGAGGATCTGAGTTCAAATTCCACACTTACCATCTGTGTGACCATGAGCAATTCACTTTACCCACTCTAGGCCTTCACTTCCTTGTCTTTGAAATGAAGGAGTTTGGCTAGATGGCTTTTGAGATCTTTCTCTATAAACAGATTCACAGTCTGAGTATTGCACAGATATCCAAGCAACATTGACTCAAATAGGATGAAAAGAAAGGCATAGATGGATTTTGATCTACACTAATGATGCTTTTTCAATTGGAGAAATCAAAGATCTATGAATTACAAGGAAATATTTCCTTAAAAGTAGAGCTATTCAGAAGTGAAATTTGAGGTACACTGCAAAAGAGTGACTACTTGTTTCTAGAAGTATTAATGCATAAATGGATAACCATCTGTTAGAGCTGCTATACCTCCTGTAGCTTGAAAAAGCTGTAGCATGTGCAGAAGCCATACTCTGCTAAAACCATCTCAGCAGATGAGATAAACTAAGTTGAGGGTAATTGACAAGCTTTAAACTTGTTGGTAAGCTAGGGGAATGTCTGCTCCAAGCACATGACTAATTTTCCTGGAGAAATAAGCATATGACAACAATTTGTTGCAGTAGGCATGAAAGAAGCTGAAGTCGGTACTGGGAAATACTTAGAGTTTTCTCAGACATTGAAGACATCAAGGTCATCCACTGCATCCTGGGCCATTGCCAGTCCTCTTGACTTTTGTTCTGCCACAGGACTTTAATGGCTCTGGAAGAGAGAGTGAGACTTGCCAACTCCGTGCAATTCTGCTTTCTTTAATTAAATCCAATTCACACTCAGGTCAAATCATAACCCACAATGTTGCTGGTCCTTTTTGAAAATGAATGAACAATGAATGAGATCTGCCTTAGATGGTGTTTCTTTAGTAGGGTAGAAAGTGCTCCTAGGTAATCTGTGATCCTTATCTGATTCCATTGCCCTAAAATGAGTTTTCTTCTCTCCATTCAGTTTAATATAGGTAATATTGTCAGTATTCCCTTTATACTCAACATTTCCCCTGTATTTACTTTATTTGGAATAAAATTCTTTTGTTGAATCTGAGTCACCCTATAATCAAAAATGAGTAAATTTTGGAGGAAGAAGACCCTTTCTAAGATGTCATTCCATTTCATATACTGAAAAAGCAAAATCATTAAGTTTTTAAGTGGATACTGGGGCAAAAATCTTATTATGAACTCAAATCTCTGAGTGTCATCTGAATGATAGTGTCAAATAACCTGGACTGAAATTCTACTACTTATTGTTTCACTAACATTGTCCAAGTTATTTCACTTTTTGCTTCTTTGTTTCTAAATTGAAATTGTTGGAGTAAGGTTCAGTTGGACTACTTGGACTTTGAAGTCATTTCCACCTATGAATTTAGGTTTCTATAACCCTAAAGCTTGGATTTAACCCTAATTCTGTCACAACAAATTCTAGGTTCTAAACTTCTTTGGTTCATAGTTTTCTTGTTTGTAAGATGAGGTAGAACTAGATGATCCTTAAGGCTACTTTTAGCTCTGAAATTCCATGTTTCTATAGATCTTTGTCTAAGAAAAATCCATTTGGGGAGGGGGCAGAGCCAAGAGGGTGGAGTGAGAGCATGTACTCACCTAAGCTCTAGGGAAAACTCCTTCAGATACCTCTAAAAGGAGAATCTGAAAAATTTTAGAGTGATAGAATACACTAGGAGAGAGAGTATGGCAGATTTCCAGGTGAGAACAGCTTGGAAGTTTGGTGGAAAAGATCTGTAGCATGGGTTGAAGGAGCACAGAGCACACAGTGCACAGGCTGTACCAGTGTGGGCCCCACCATAGTAAAGCCAAGCAAGAACTGTGGGCACACTGATGCAGAGGTAATAGTGTGGATTCTCAAACATATCAGCCCAAGATGGGAGTCCAGTGGAACCAAGTGAAAGAAGTGTAGAACCCCAGGTAGCAGCAGCAGCAGTCACTCCTGAAATTATCACCATACAAATTAAATGTCTGTATGCCACCTACTTGAACATCCAGGAGCCAAGATGGTGGAGTGAACCTTAAATGCTCTTCCCCTCTCCTTGTTGACTTTGAAAAACTCGGAGAATATTTCCCCAGGTAAAATCCTGGAATAGTGGGATCAGCCGAAGGGGTAAACAGTCTCTTAGCCTGTGAGGCTAGGAAAATTGCAAAGGGGGGTCTCTCTTGCTATGACTGAATGGGCCAGTGCAGGACCAGAGCTGTTACAGATAGCCCCACCTCAGCAAACCAGGAAAAGATCCTGAGATTCAGGGGGTGGAGCCTGTAAGTGCCAAAACAAGACCCTCAGCACAGCCAGGGGAATTGGTTAGACACTAGCACAGACATGGTTCACAAAGTGCTGAGCCCATCTGTGCTCTATCCCAGGAGAGGAGACCACCTCTCCCTTACACTTCATGCAGGGAGCTCCACAGTAACTCTGGGGAAACTCAGAAAGACTTCACCTGGCCTGTGATCTGACACATCAGCCAGCTCAGTACCAGGCAAGCTGCAGCATTCTAGTTTCTAGCTGAAAGAACCAGAGTCCACAATACGTAAAGCCTCAAGTTCTCAGCACAAGAACTGTGGGATAGAGCCCCCATGTCCCAGAAACAGAAACCCACTTGAAAAGCCAGGAAAAAGCAATCATCATGAACAGGAAGAAAACCAGAAAAGACCATAGAATCTTACTATGGGGACAAGGACCAAAACATGAATACCAAACAGGTCAGCATTGAGAACGTATTCCCATCTTAAATCTAAGAAGGAAATACGAACTGGTCTCAAGTCCAAAGAGCATTCTTGGAAGATCTCAGAAAGAATTTTAAAAGTCAAATTAGAGAGTTAGAAGACCATTTGGCCAACGATTTTAAAAATATGAAAAGAAAAGAATTCGCTGAAGAGAACAGCTCCTTAAAACAGAAAAAGAGAATACTCAAATGGAAAAGGAAGTACAAATCTAACTGGAGAAAATAACTCCTTTAAAAGGCAAATGGAAAAGGAAATTCAAAAGTTAACTGAAGAAAACAATCTACTAAAAATTAGAATTGGGCAAGTAGAAGCTAATGAATCTATGAGACATTAAGAATCAGTCAAATAGAATCTAAAGAATGGAAAAATATATAGAAGAAAATATAAAATACATCACTGGAGAAACAACTGATCTGGAAAATAGATCCAGGAGAGAAAAATCTAAGAATTATTGGTCTACTGGAAAGCAATAATAAAAAAAAGAGGTTGGACAATATCTTCCAAGAAATCATCAAGGAAAACTGCCCTGAGGTCCTAGATCCAGAGGGCAAAATATTCATCAAAAGAATGCACTGATCACCTCGTGAAAGAGATCCCAAAATCAAAACACCAAGGAATATTGTTGCCAAATTCCAGAACTATCAAGTGAAGGAGAAAATACTGCAAGCAGCCAGAAATAAATCATTCAAATATTGAGGAACTACAGTCAGCATCACACAGGACCTTGCAGCTTCTACATTAAAAGATCGGAGGGATTGGAATATGATATTGGAATATGATAATTGGACTACAACCAATGATCAATTATCCAGCAAAATTGAGCATAATATTTCAGGCAAGGAGATGGACATTCAATGAAATAAGGGATTTCCAGACTTTCCTGATGAAAAGGCAAGAGGTCAATAGAAAATTTGATCTTCAAATAAAAGTCTCAACTAGGCATAAAAAAGGTAAACAGGGGAAACCCACCCCCCCAAATTTGTTATTTAACATAGGCACACTGTTTGTATCCCTATAAGGGAAGATGATACCTGTCAATCTTGAGAATTGTATGTTTATTATGATATATAAAAGGGATATATATAGATAGAGTGAGTGGGTATAAATTAAATGATGTGATGATAAAAAATGTATTTGAAAGGTCTGAAAAATATTGTAATGGGAGAGGTGAAAAGTAGGAGGCAGAAAAAGGTAAATTATATCACAGGAAGAGGCACAAAAGTGTATCACAGTAGAGGGAAATAGAGGAGGGGCATGAGCATCATTTGAGATTTACTCTCATCTGATTTGGTTCAAGGATGGAACAGCAAACTCAGTTAAGTATAGAAATCTAACTCGCCCTATAGGCAATAGGAGGGGAAAAGGGAAGGGAAGAAGTAGTAGGAGAAAGGGGAAGTAAAGCAGAGGAGGAGTGATAGAAGGGAGGAAAGACTGAGGGAGTGGTCAAAAATTAAAACTATTGTGGAGGGGACGGGAGAAGGGAGAACTAAAAAGCATAAATGGGGGGAAAGAGGATAGAGGGAAAGACACAGGTAGTTATCATAATTGTGAATGTGAATGAATGGGATAAACTCTCCCATAAAATGGAGGTGGATAGCAGAATGGATTAAATACTATAATCCAATATTGTGCTATTTACAAGAAACACACTTGAAACTGGGACATACACACAAGGTAAAAGTAAAAGCAGAATTGGAGCAGAATGTATTTTGCTTCAGCTGATTTAAGAAAAGCAGGGGTAGTAATCCTAATCTAAGACAAAACAAAAGCAGAAATAGATCTAATGAAAAGAAGTAATGAAGGAAACTACATCCTGCTAAAAGGCATCATAGATAATGAAGCAATATCATTAATAAACATATATGTTTCAAGTAGTATATCATCCAAAATCTTAGAGAAGAAGTTAAGGGAGTTACAGGAAGAAATAGAGAGCAAAGTATACTAGTGAGGGACCTCAACTTTCCCCTTTATGAATTTGATGAATTTAACCTCAAAATAAGCAAGAAAGAAATTAAGGAGGTGAATAAAACTCTGGATAAGGTACATATGATAGATCTTTGGAGGAAATTGAATGGGGATAGAAAGGAATATAACTTTTTCTTAGTGGTACATGGTACATATACAAAAATTGACCATGTACTAGGCCATAAAAACCTCACAGTCCAATGCAGAAAGGTAGAGAGTTAACGCATGCTTCTCAGATCATAATCCATAAAGAATTATATGTGTAAAAGACCATGAACAGATAAAGCAAAAATTAATTGAAAACTAAATAATCTAAACCTAAAGAATGATTGGGTTAAACAACAAATAATGGAAACAATTAACAACTTCATTAAAGAGAATGACTATAATGAGACAACCTACCAAAACTTATAGAATACTGCAATAGCAGTTCTTAGGGGAAGTTTTATATCATTGAACACCTACATGAATAAAATAGAGAAAGAGGAGATCAATGAATTGGGCATGCGGCTGAAAAAAACTAGAAAAAGAACAAATTGAAAATGCTCATGTAAATACAAATTAGAAATACTGAAAACTAAATGAGAGATTAAGAAAATTGAAATTAAGAAAACTATTGAACTAATAAATAAAACTAAGAGTTGGCTCTGTGATAAAACCAATAAAATTGATAAACTTTGGGTCAACTTGATTAAAAGAAAAGAAAAAAGAAAACCAAATTACCAATATCAAAAATGAAAAGGGTGAACTAACTTCTAATGAGGAGAAAATTAAAACAATTACTTTGCCCAACTGTATACATATGAATTTGACAATCTAAAGGTAATGGATGAATGTTTAAAAAAATATAAATTGCTCAGATTAACAGAAGAGGAAATTGAAAACTTAAATAACTCCATCTCAGAAAAATAAATTGAACAAGTCACCAATGAACTCGCTAGGAAAAAATTTCCAGGGCCAGATGGACTTACAAGTGAATTGTACAAAATGTTTAAAGAAAAATTAATTCTAATACTATATAGACTATTTGGGAAAATAAGTGAAGAAGGAGTCCTACCAAATTCTTTTTATGATACAAATCTGGTTCTGATACCTAAACCAGGCAGAACCAAAACCGATAAAGAAAATTATAGAAGAATTTCTCCAATGAATATAGATGCAAAAACTGTAAGTCTGAGATTAGCAAAAAGAATACAGCAAATTATCATGAGAATAATACACTATTATCAGGTAGGATTTGTACCAGCAATGTAGGGCTGGTTCAATACTGGGAAAGTATTAGCATTATTGATCATATCAACAACAAAACTAACAGAAACCACAATTATCTCAATAGATGCAGAAAAAGCTTTTGACAAAAGACAACATCCATTCCTATTAAAAATTCTGGAGAGCATAGGAATAAATGGAGCCTTCCATAAAATAATAAACAATATCTACCTAATACCATTATACGTAACAAGGATAAGCTAGACATATTTTCAATAAAATCAGAGGTGAAACAATGATGTCTATTATCACCACTGTTATTCAATATTGCACTAGAAATGTTAGCTTTAGCAATAAGAGAAGAAAAAGAAATTCAAGGAATTAAAATGGGCAAAGAAGAAACTAAGATATTACTCTTTGCAGATGATATACTGAGAATCCCAGAGAATCACGTAAAAAACTACTTGAAATAATAAACAACTTTGGCAAAGTTGCAGGTTACAAATAAACCCACACAAATCTTCTGCATTTCTATATATTACTAACAAAGCCCAACAGCAAGAGCTATAAAGAGAAATTCCCTTTAAAGCTCTGGTAGACACTATAAAATATCTGGGAGTCTACCTGCCAAAGCAAACCCAGGGACTATATGAACACAATTACAAAAGAAGTTTCTCACAAATAAAGTGAGATATAAGTAAGTGGAAAAACATCAGTTGCTTATGAATAGGTTGAGCTAATATAATAAAAATGACAATTCTACCTAAATTAATTTACTTATTCAGCACCATATCAATGAAACTAGCAGAGAATTATTTTATAGAGCTAGAAAAAAATAATATCAAAATTCATGTGGAAGAACAAAAGGTCCAGAATATCAAGAGAACTAATGAAAAGAAATGCTAGGGAAGGTGGCCTAGACCTACCAGATCTCAAATATATTATGAAGCAGCAAACATCAGAACCACTTGGTATGGGCTAAGCAATAGAGGGGTAGATCAGTGGAACAGATTAGGTTCTCAAAACATAGTAGTCAATGAATATAGTGATCTACTGTTTGATAAACCCAAGGACTCCAGCTTCTGGGATAAGAACTCACTGTTTGACAAAAATTGCTAGGAAAACTGGATAAGTATGGCAAAAATTGGCAAGAATAAAGTCCAAATGGGTACATGATCTAGGTATAAAGACTGATAGTATAAACAAATTAGGTGAGCAAGGAATGGTGTATTTGTCAGATTTATGGAGAATGAAGAAATTTTTGACTAAACAAGAGAGAGAATATTATGAAGTATGAAATGGATAATTTTGACTACATTAAATTGGAAAGTTTTTGCACAAACAAACCCAAGACAACCAAGGTTAGGTTGGATGCAGAAAACTGGGAAAGAATTTTTGCAATTAGTTTCTGTGATAAAGGTCTCATTTCTAAAATATATAGAGAACTGAGTCAAATGTACAAAAATACAAGTCATTCCCCAATGGATAAATAGTCAAAGGAAATGAACAGGCAGTTTTCAGAGGAAGAAATTAAAGCTATCTATAGTCACATGAAAAAATGCTCTAAATCACTATTGATTAGAGAGATGCAAATCAAAACAACTCTGAGGTATCACATCACACCTTTCAGATTGGCTAACATGACAAAACAGGAAGATGATAAATGTTGAAGAAGATGTGAGAGAGTTGGAACACTAATTCATTGTTGGTGGAGCTGTGAATTGATCCCCCCATTCTAGATAGCAATTTGGAACTATGCCCAAAGGATTTCAAAAATGTATATACCCTTTGACCCAGCAATGTTGCTTCCCAGACCGTACCCCCAAGAGATCATAAAAATTGGAAAAAGTCCCACATGTACAAAAATATTTATAGCAGCTCTCTTTGTGGTGGCCAAGAACTGGAAATCAAGGGGATGCCCATCAATTGGGGAATGGCTGAACAAGTTGTGGCATTTGAATGTAATGGAATACTATTTTGCTATAAGAAATGATGAACAAGAAAACTTCAGAGAGGCCTGGAAGGAGGTATATGAACTGACGCCGAGTGAAAAGAGCAGAACCAGCAGAATTTTGTGCATAGCAACAGCAACAATGGGCAAGGAATTTTCCTGGTAGACTTAGCCCTTCACAGTAATGCAAGGACCTAAAAAATTCCCAATGGACTCTTGAGGCAAAATGCCTTCCACATCCAGAGAAAGAACTATTGAAGTGAACCACAGAGTGAAGCAGACCATTTTCTCTTGAATTTTGTTTTGTTTTTTCTCATGGTTTCTCCTATTCATTTTGATTCTTCTATACAACATGACTAAGGTGAAAATGTATTTAGTAAGAATGTATGTATGGAACCTACATAAGATTGCAAGCCATCTCAGCAGGGGTGTGGGTTGGGAGCAGGAGAAAATCTAAGATATATGGAAGTGTTTGTAGAAAATCGAAAACAAAATTAAAAAAGAAAAAAAAGACCATATTAATATCATTTTACTTATTTCATAACTTAAACCACATTAGAGGTGACATCTCCAGAGGTGAATACAATGTGTATGAAACTACTGCTCCACTCAGCTGTTAGGCATCATCAACGATTCAGCAGAACTGCAATCATTTAATTATATTCTAGTGTCAAGCAGGATCTCTCTGTCTCTCTCCACACACACACACATAAACTTACACATGTAATATACTTATATATTACACATATGTGTGTACAGATATAGATTTATATAGTATGTGTATGTGGGAGAGGTAGCTAGGTCATATAGTGGGTAGTGTACCATACCTGGAGTCAAGAAAACTCATCTTTATGAGTTCAACTCTGGCCTCAGACACTCACTACTAACAGTGTGTTACTGGGCAAATGTAAGAGCAAGGACTCTGGCATACACAGGACAGTCTGCTATACATGTTCTTAGATCTACTTTTCTAAAAGGAAAGCAGCTTTTGAGGGGTCAACAATCTACTTTAATCAAGTACATATATAAGTCACTTAGTTCAGGGGAAAAATCAGCACCTGGAACTTCAGAGAAAATACAGAGAAATAAAAATCAATAGACAGGGCTTCCATTGTTTGACTATAAGCAACACATATATCACAGATCAATAGACAGATCAAACTGTCTGACCTTTACATACATACATAGTTACTGGAGAAACACCAACATCTGGGTTTTCAAAGCTGGGGACTCCTTAGCATCTTCCCAGAGTCTCATCTGGTACACAAACCTTCTTCTAAACACTAAGCCCCAAAACAAAAATCTCACCTGAGTATTTATATACTTTTCTGAGCCAGAAGGCATCACAGCCCTTGAGAATCAGTGCCTCATTAGAAATTAACAAAAGGTGTGGGCCTTCCAATAGGAACAACAGGAAATAAATCTCCCCTGATCAAGCTTCCCTTAATGAGCAGGCCCATTAATGAGTGGGGAAGATATTTATTTCTCAGTAGTATTACAACTAGGACCCATGATCTTTCATATCCATTACATGGGCAACTTGTATCTGAATAGGCATTAACATTTCTTAAGTAAATACTACATACACAAACACTTCATGAATTTCACATTTGTAGAATATATACTATAGCATTCTTTAGGGACCAGTCTTTGGGGAGTAAGCAACTAGTTTCTCCTTCCTCAATCCAAAACAAAATGTCCAAATAAAGTCCTCTTGGGTATTTGTCCTCCCCAACCTGCTGTTGCAGACACTCTCAGGTGCAGACTCTAATAAACCAAGTCCCATTCTTAAGATTGCCCCAGCTCCTACTTCCAAGTCCTGAGGAGTGGCTGAGCAGCAAAGCCATTATAATGGGGTCCTTGGGGATACATGGCACTTCCCTCCACCCACCACAGGCAAGTTGACCCCCTGGATCCCAAACTGTCCCAGGAGAACTCTCTCTGAAAAAAAGTACACTCAGTACCTTCCTGCACAGTCCCCATCTTGCTCTAGGACTAAACTCTGAGCTCCTGGGTTCCCCCTCCTCCATCAGGAGCCAGGTGTTCCCAGCTCTCACCTGTCGCTCACATGCAGCTATTTGCTCTTTTTCCAGGGCTCACCTCTCCAAGGTCTGCACACTGGCAGCTGTCCTCTTCTGCTGTGTCAGTACTACAGGCAGTTTTCCATTCCTCCTCCTGGGTTCCATTTCAAGCTCTTGCTGGGCTCTGAACACAGTACACTTTCTGGGCCTTCACCCCTCAGGCACAGTTCAGAGCTGGGCTAATCCAGCCAACCCCTGTCTCTGGTCATCCCCACATCCCTGGGCTCCATAGAACTATAACCACCACAACTGGGAAACGATAGACAATTATCCCAGTCCCAGAAAACCTCATACTTTTTTTTAATTTAAGCATATCCTGCTGACATTACACCATAATGTAATAGCAAGGACCCCTGCATATACAGGAGGGCCTGCTGTACAGGTTCTTAGATCTGCTTTTCTAAAAGGGAAACAGTGTTGTTCCTCAACAATCACATTAATCAAGCACATATATCATTCACTTAGTTCAAGGGAGAAAGTCAGAACCCTGAACGTCAGAGAAAATACAAACAGAGAAACAAAGATCAACCAACAGACAGGGCTTCCAACTGTCTGACCATAAACAATACGTACATGACAGAGCAACAGACAGATCCAGCTGTCTGACCATACATACATAGTTACCAGAGAGAGAAGCACCACATCTGGATTTTCAAAGATGGGTGGCTCCTTAGAGGCCTCCCAGAGTCTCATCTGATGGAACAAATACTTCCAATGAATAAGTCCCAAAACAAAACCTCACCTCAGAATATTTATACACTTTGCATATGCCTTTTCTCTAGGGCCTCATAATCCTTGGGAACTAGTGCCTCATTAGAAATTAACAAAAGGTGTGGGCCTTCCTACAGCAACAATAAGAAAAATAATCTCCCCTAATCAAACTTCCCTTAATGGGAAGGCCCATTAATGGGTGGGGAAGATCTTTAACTCTCATTAGTTTTACAGCAAGTCACTGAACTGAGCTTGCCTCAGTTTCTCATCAGTAAAATGAACTGGAGAAAGAAATTGCAAACCAATGCAGGTTTGCCAAAAAAATCCCAAACACACACATACACACACACACACACACACACACACATATGTATGTGTGTGATAAACTAAACTATTAGACTGAGTGCAGGTATATGTAGGACCAAGTCATCATTGTTATCTAACATTTGAAAATCACAGTATAACTTGTACTATATAGTATGTACTGTCAGAGAAAATTCATAGTGCAATAAAATTTGTTAATCAGTTTAAGAATATCATCTACAGAATTATATATTCTTCCATTTGATAAGATAAAAAAATAGATTAAATCAACTTAGGTTTCTTTGATCTCACTGATGTGTTTCTTAAAGTGATGTATCAGAGCTAACACAGTATTAAGGAAATACTTTATCATAAGTTTTACTTATGTAAAAGTCATTAAATCTCTTTAATCAATGTTATCAGTCCTCCACATAAGTTTAAAATGAGTACATGAAGCTTTTTAAACCATGTATGTCTTCTCAAAATAGCACAAAAATGTTTATATGCAATAACTGAAGAGACAACCAATTATTTTTATTCAAGTAAGTAATTTGAAAAATATCATCACAAATCATCTAAAATATTTTTGAGGGGCAACAAATTCCACTTGCCACAAAAATTAACTAGTCTGTCTTGGATTCTTTCTGTCATATTTTCATTAAACTTTTAATTGGTGGTATAGTGGACAGAGTCCTGGGCTTGGAATGGGGAAGATACAACCTCACTCCTTACCTCAGAAATAAATCCTACCTCAGATACTTATTAGCAATGTGACCCTGGGAAAGTCATTTAACCTCTCAGACTCAGTTTCCTTATCTGTAAAATTGGGATTAGCATCTCTGTCATAGAGCTCTTCAAGATATATTAGCTATTATTAATAGATTACTACTACTACTGCTGCTGCTACTACTACTACTACTACTACTACAGCTCCATACCCCCCTTTACCTAAGATCATTCATTTTTATAGAAGATGCTCCTTGAACTCCTAATAATTTCTATAAAATGAAGCTAAGAAATGATGTTAGCCTTTATTATTCAATAATTAAATTGATCAAAACATGATAAATCTTTAAAAGAAGTACAATAAGGTCTGGTCTGGTCAATATAGACATTTTTATAACTTTAATATTTAGCTGCATGAGGAGATCAAACTGACATTCAGTGATTTTTATTTTGGAATAACCATGAACTGACTTTGACAGTTCAAGTCCATGATTTCACGGTTTTGTTTTGGACATGGGAAATGAGTATATTGGTGTTTCATACATACATAGCAGGGTTTGGACATAAAGAAAAACTTACAGGCTTATAGAATCTCTAAAACTTTAAATCCTAACCTCTAAGAAAATGTTGTTGGGGTTTTCATTCTTTCTTTTTTGCCCCAGTAGGTCTCAAAGTAGCCATGGTAGCTTGGCAGCCCTATAACTGAAAAATCTGGTTCTCAAGTTGCTTGGGGAATTATTGGCAACCATGCTGGAGCATCCAACTTGGAAGTGACCTCCAGACTTCTTTTTCCCCAAGCTGCAAGAAGTAAGATATGTTTGAGAAGTGAGGCATTTAAGCTGAACAGATCAGGGTGTGGGTATGAGCCAAGGCATTGTTGCTTACTTCTTGACAAGCTGGCTTATGTGTGAAGTGGACCTGATAAGTGCATTGGAAGGCTATGTGAATCCGAGCCTGAGGCAGTTTGTTATAACAGCAGACACATTCAGGAAGATTAATGGGAAAACAGGCTTAACAGAGTCTGTAAGGGCTTGTGAGGAGACTCAGAGACCCTAACCTCTTTGACAAGATTGACCTTCAGGTTCCAAACCAGGTATAGCAAAATATACTTTATGTTTGTTTACTAGAGAGGCCTCCTTGATTACCCCAAAGTGTGATTTTTTTCAGATTTGAATTAGCTCTACTTCATGAAATGTGAGCAAAACCCATCTAGCCTAGGGTTTAAAAATGTATTCCACCCAGAGAGTCCCTGAAATATTTAGTGCTTCAAATAATTTTTTCCTAGCCTCTGAAATATCTTACATTGTACTAAAAATGTCTTCTTGCTGAAGTACTTTCTAAAATATTGGATTTAACTTTTGCTTTTTACTCCCAGGATAACCGTTCCTCTGAACCAAAACAGCTCCTTTGATTTTATTTTTTTCCTTTCTCTCTCTCTTCCCCCATCACTTCCCCCCTCCTGCCCCTTTCCTGGTTCTGAAATAGCCCATCCTGAAGATATAAACAACTCCTCATGATGGCTGGCCAAGACACTGTCCTCCTACAAGAGACCTCCTCCTTTTCTTCCACTCTTGGCCCTTGAATAATGATAAACATGAATGCTGTCTAAGACAATAAATTGGCCCAAGAACTGATGAGATACACATGAGGGTACACACACACACACACACACACACACACACACATACACACACACACAGCTACTGAACAGTAGGCAGAAACAAAAAAAAAAAACCTAATTCACTAATATTAAATGTGCTGGGAAGGCAGACTCCCAGAAAAGGGATAAATAACCTACATAATGAAGAATTAGTTAGCAGTGTTATGTAAATATTGTAGCAGCATCAATGAGGAGGTAAGCAGAAGTATTTTAAGACACCATATTATACAATACGCTGTGCACTGTTTCCTGGTGATAAGGTTTTTAAAGCATCTTTATAAGCTCTTCTTCTCTGTTGTGACAGGATTATTTTTGCACCTTTGGAATGCAACTGAAAAGGGGAGCCTGGGAAAAAAAATCTGCCTAACAATTCAGTATTACTCAAATGGCTTAAAAGAATCAGAGATATTATAGTCACTATATATTACATGTTTTATTGGGGGGAAAATGGAAGTAAATGATAGCCCCATGCTCCCTGCAGAGCTATATATTCTTCATCAGAACGCTGAAATACTAAAACAATAATGGATGGGCTTTCTTTTATTTACCGTTTAATTGGATTTTTAAATGATTACCAAAGTTAGTATCTCATTATGAAAACAAACAGCCATGTTTATGTATATGCTATGGTTGAAGTTGAGCGCATGGGTAATAGAAAAATTAGCAATATAGCAAAAGTATGAAACGAAAAAGAGTAAATGGCTGTTGAAAGGGATATATTTGTTGCTGTGTTGTTAAAGTGGGATTTAGGGCATGCCATCAACTACAGAAACTATATGAAAATTGCAATATGAGAAGAAAGTTGAGAAACTCTTGAAAAGAAATTCTCCACAAAAGTCTCCTTTTTTGGACAATATTCAACTAATCAATGCATCATCCAAGTTTTAAAATTTCCTCCAAGAAATACAGCCTATTGATATCCAAGGGTGATTGATGAGGTCAGGGAACCAAAAGGTTGAGGTTTGAGGTGCTCAGGAGCCCAAAATACCAACATGCTGGGTCCTGCTGAATGAATGACTCAAGCTTTCATTCAGCCAAAGGAAAACAAAGTTTATTAAAGATTCACCATATTGAGTTGACTCTTAAGAAGCCTCATATAGACAGGTGGGACAGATAGAAACTCAGCTAGACAGAATTAGAGTTGGAGTGAATCTGGGTATCTTCATGGAGGCAAGAGGAAGCTTATAACTGGGGGGTGGTCTTGTAGTCTGTAAGGAGGGTGTAAGGTGGATCTTGATGAGACTGGGGTAACTAGTGATGTAATCGAGGGTGGGACACAGCTGGAGGCAATTGGGAGGCATCAGACAATGAAGGTCTTGGGTGGGAAGGAGGTTGAAATTCCAGAGGTAACAGGAGGGCCAGGCTAGGTTAA
Organism: Bettongia penicillata ogilbyi; assembly: GCA_023548195.1. NCBI lineage: Eukaryota > Metazoa > Chordata > Mammalia > Diprotodontia > Potoroidae > Bettongia > Bettongia penicillata. The sequence goes on along the minus strand of JAJHZJ010000652.1, from coordinate 1,529,166 downwards.
GGGTAACAGATTTGGATATAAAAAGCCAGATTAAATGGGAAGAATTGAGGAGATTTCAAGGAGGTTCCCAGAGTCTGTACCCCATCAGTGATAATATAACTTACTGGAATCTGAGTAGCTCCAAATCTCATTTTGTCTATCAGTTTCAACTTCTCACATAAAACTTCTTATCAGAGAGGTTGCCAACAACATTAACTGATTGACATTTTCCTCATATGTAACCTCAGCATCATCTCAGGGTAGATATTAATAATTAGGAAAAAAATAGAAAAAATTAAGCACCAAACAGGAAAATCAAGTGTTTCTACATGCCACAGACTTATCAGCTCTCCCTAGAGAACTAGTACTTGATCCAGTAGCAGAGGATGAAAAGAAATAATATAGGTAAAATGATTTATCACAAAACTCCACAAAACTGTGAGCTATTGTAATATCATTTTAAAAATCCATTCTTAATTATCCAGGCCATGGTTTATGAAATTTATGAATTATCTATAGTAATGTTTAGTACCAGACTGACTTCCCTCATTGTTAATCAAATTTCTGGTCTGCTTTTCATGTGCACCATATATTGTGTTTTCAGGAATTGGATGCATTTTTGAACTTTCAAATTCTTCCCTATCAATGCATATAGTCCAAAATTATCTTGGATTATCTCTTCATTTGGATTGTCTGTGCCATGCTCCCTTTAGTTGGGGCACATATTTACGTACTGACTATATATAATTGGCTAGCTCCTTCCCATTGCACATGTCCAGCTTTATTTTTGCTCAATAACATTAGTTTCAATGTTTCCTTTCACTTCCAGTTAGGGTCAATGATGCAAAGCAGGAATGAATGCAAGTTTTCCTTTGTTTTATAGCTCTGATTACAAGGGGAAAAAGGATTCAGAATATTTCTATATCTCCCTGTCAGTGATAATGTTGAGCTTTAGGGGTGTTGGGACCCCAAAATACCGACATGCGGGTCCTGCCTGAATGAATTCAACCCAAACTTTCTTTCAGTCCAAGACAAGATTTATTAGAACAGTGCTAGAAGGTGAGCATGATTCTAAAAATCCACCATATTGGCCAGACTCTTAAGGAATCTGAGCCCTTTCGTGGAGGCAAGATAGGTCTTTTGTACAGAATACTGTGGCAACAGAGAAGGGTTCTATATGGAATTAAGGAGCGGTGGCTTAGGTTGGGGTCAGGTGCAGACAATGAAAGGTCAGTTAATTAACTGGGAAGGGCTGATTGCACCAGGTGAATGCCAGGGACCTGGGCTTCATGGAAAAGTCCAGGTGCTTTTCCTTTTTGGGGTGCATATCCCAAAGACATGATCTTTTCCTTTTCAGGGTTCAGAGCTCAACCCCATCAGGAACAGCTTCCTACACTTAGTCCAGAATGTGTATAGCAGCTGGTATCATTTTCTACACACACACACATATATATATATACATACATACATACATACATACATATATGTAACAGAAACTTTATCCTTTGAAGAAGAGGACTTTATTTTGTGGTCTTCAGATGTGCATTATTTTCTATAATTTTTAACCCAAACCCACTGTAATATTTGGGCAATGTATAGTGATGAGAGAACAGACACCAATTAACATGTCTGCTAAAACAAAAACACTTTTTAGGTGGAACATTATCCATCTCTAGGGTTTCATGGATCATAAATGGAAAAAAAAATCCAAGAGAAAATTGATGTATTGAAACATATATTTGCTTTTTATTAAATAGTTAATAGGTTTGATTGAGAAATATTTACATAAGCAAATCAATTCATACAGGTAATTTAGGCAAGAAAAAATTTTACTGAGGAAAAGATTTTTTTTTCATGTTAAGTATCTTTGCTGTATATATTTGGATAATTTTTAAAAACTATGGGTTCATCAATGTGGGACTCACTCTTCGGATGCAGATCATACCCATTTCACATCTTAATAGTTTTTTTTGTCATAACGGAAACCTCTTTAGTCAATCAATAAGCATCTATTAAGCACATACTTTGTGCCTGGTACTGTGCTAAACACTGGAGGCACAAATAGAAGCAAAAGATGGGCTCTGTAATTGAAAAACTCAAACTTCTAGTAATGAGTTTCTTGACACAACTTGTCTTGGATCCTTTAGACACAAAATTAGTTGTTGAAGCATTCTCAAAGCTTTTCTAGCTTTGTAGAAACTTCTAGAGTTTAGCTTCCACTGGTATAACCATGATTATTTCCATTTTAGGGTAATATGTGTGAATAGGACTGTAGAAAAGGATTTCTATTTATAGTATTACTCAAATTTATCATCTATTGTATCCAGAAATCAAATGATGTCAGAGTTAGAAGGAATTTCAAAGGTTTTCTAGGTCATACCTCATATAAAACATATGCTAAGTACACCCCAACCAGTTTTGAAAAATTTCATTTGTAGACACCTTTTGAAGGTAGTCCATTACATTTGTAGTTAGGTAGGTTTTCCTTATATTGAGTTGAAGTCTGTCTCCCTGCAATTGTTTATTGAAGTATAGTGAGAAGAATATTATGGGGACAAAGTATAGCACTCTAGTACCAGAGTAGGATAGAATGAAGGTGAAGTCCAGATAGCACACGTTGACTAGGTTTCCACTGTATTGTGGCTACTGAAAGAAGACTTTTCACCTTTTCTCTGGCTTGCTTTACACAGGATATTTAAGAGAAGCAGAAAACAGACTCAGGTTTGATACATTTCTTTGGGAATTTACAAGTACAAGCTAAGGGTTTTGGAGAGTTAGGGTGGGATAAGAGAGAGAAGAAAAAGCTAGATGAAGTTGGAGTTGCTTAATCACCCAAATTATTTATTTAATTAATTTGGGTGATTTAATAAATTGCAAATTTATTTCCTTGTCATTCCTGTCTTTATCCAAATCATTGACAAAAGTGTTAATTGGACCAATGCCAAATCAGAGCTCTTTTACCCCTCAATATAAAATTCTTCCTACCTCCAGGTTGTTATTAGTAAATGAAATACATCTCTTTGGATTTGGTTGGTCAACTGCTTTTGAATTCATCTAATGGTTTGGTAGTAAAGTCTCAAGTCTCTATCTTTCCCCATCTTGTTCACCAGGATATTTGAATGGTTGTTAAATTCTTTGCTAAAATTCAAGTATATAATATCCATGGAAGCTAGTAACTTTGTCAGAAAAGGAAATGTGACTTGTCCCCTCATCTATTAAATAGAAATGATAATACTTAACGTTACCTTACTGGGTTTATTGTGAAGAAAATTTTTGAAAACTGTAAGGTGTAATGAATTTTTAGTTGTTACCAAAATAATGATAAGATGATTAAGTAATAATGACTTAAGGATATTGTGGATATGCAATGATATTTCTAAAGCGTCTTTTCTCTTTTCTAATGCAGATTCAACAATACCTACAATTTAAAAGTATGTGGGAGGTGATAATCCTGCTCTATTTTGCCATATGAACTATTAGGTCCACTACTTTGATGGTGTAATTGGATGCTTGAGAGTATCCAGAAGAGGGTAATAAGGACTATGAGAAGACTAGAAGTTATGGCATATAAGTTGAGGAAAGAGGAATGTTTAATGGACTAGATAGTGATGTCTAATATTTATACAGGGATTTAAGGTTGGCAAATTCCTTTATAAATATTACCTCATTTGATCTTATAACAACCCTGGGAGGTAGGTGCTATTGTGATCTTCATTGTACATTACAGATCAAGAACTTGTTTGTCCTCTGTTCTCAAAGAGAACCATGACAGCAGGGAATGATGGCATGACTTGCAGATGACCTGTATTTGAGAGAAGGAGGGCTGTGCAAGGTCATCAGCCTTATTTTCTCCTCCAGAACCATCTGGATCCAGCGGTCTGATAATTACCAGTAGGACTGGAGATGACCCAGGATGCAATGGGAGACCCTGGCCCTTTTAGGCTAAAATCTTTTCGGATTCTCACTTTGAGTGAGGTAACACCCATTCAATAAATAAGGCCTCTTTAAGAAGTGAGTCGAGAGATGGCCCCTTAAATAAAAACTAAAAAAAAAATAATCTAACTGGGAGGGAAAGGCCTTCAGAGTTGCTGGCCAAAGAAAAAAAATTACTATTTACATGCACTCTGTGCTAGGAGGGCTGGTCCTATTGTTGTCCAACCTATGAGCTCCAGAGTCAATTGGGATCAAGAAACTGAGACAGAGGAAGGTGAAATGACTTACCCAGAGTCACATGGGTAGTAAGTACCTAAGACTGAATTTGACTAGATATGACTCCGTATCTGGTTGTTGTCTTTTGTTCTCAAAGAGGACCAAATGACATCATTATGATAAGGTCAAGTTTCAATGCATCTGACTGTGGCTGTGCCGACTAATATAAGCTTGGAATTCTCTACCACAGATATGGGCAAGGATAATCTACGTGCACGTCTGGGATGGATACTCTAAATATTTATGCATCCTATGTCTCCTTTGAACTGCTTCAATTCTGCTTTGCTTATAGAGCATAGCATCTTCTCTGATATGGGTATGGCACGCTGGGTAGTCCTGTACCAGTGTCTCCCATGTCACAATTTTGACTAAGACTGCCTTTGACTGGATATGACTCCACGTCTATCACCCTATCAACTGCACCACCTACTTATCACCATGACAGATGGGCTAAAGTACAGAATACTGAAGTGAAATGTGACAGAAATCTGTAAGTATTCTAAGTATTGTGAATGAAAGAGGGATTATACTTGCTCTGTCTGGTTTACCTGCTGCAAAGTGAAACCTCATAGTTCTTTAACTGGCATTTATGGTATTCATGATTTAGAAGGAGTTTTCATGAAGTCGACAATTCTTTCAAAATTATTCAAATCCTTTTGTCATTTATGTATTAGGGAGTACCTTTGGATGTCAAAGGTTTGTGGCATTTCCCTATATGTTTTCTATACTAGACTTTTATTGCTGTTATTTTATGCACTTTCCCTATTTTATTGTTTCTCTTCTAATTCTATCTTAATTGACTTTATTCATTCAAAGGATTTGTAACTTTATGTGATTAAAGTGGTCTTCTTCTTGCCCTTTTAGGTTAAAATTTCTCCCCCTAGTTATATATTAAATGTTAAAAAGTCTTATTCTCTTCTAAAAATTTTTTATGCTGCTCAGGATGTAGATCTATTTTGAGCTTATTAAAGTATATGGTGTGAGTTGCTGACATGAATTTAATTTATACCAAAGTACTTTTCAGTTTTCCCAGAAACTCTTGTCAGTTAAGGGCATCCTTCCACTAGACATTTATGTTGTAAAACACCTGACTATTTTTAAAATTTATTTTAATTTCCTTCTTATCTTCTCCGTTTCTTTGATTTTTCATTCTTTTTGTTTAACCAATTTTTGTTTAATACCAAATACCTTTGATATTTACTGCTTTAATACTATTGTTTGAGATCTGATATTCTCTTTCATTTGCACTTTTTCCTCATTTTCCTTGAAATTGTAGATATTTTGCTCAAAAAAAGTTTTGTTATTCTTTTTCCCAGTTCTATAAAGGATTCTCTTGGTAGTTTGAGTAGTGTAGAATTAAATTGGTAAATTGGTAGGTAGTACTAAAAGTTTTCATTATATTGACATGGTCTAAAGTGACTCTAAATATATGTAGTGAATATTTTTCAGACTATTTGTTTCTATTTCCTTCAAGGGTTTTTTGTAATTATGCTTTTATAAGATGTGTTTGTCTCCATAATTTAATAGCCATATATTTTATGTATTTTAAGGGTTCTTTTTTTTGGTAGCAATTAAGGTTAAGGGTCACATAGTTAGAAAGTACCTGAGGCCAGATTTGTACTCAATTCCTCCTGACTGGCATTCTATCCACTGTGCCATTTTGCTTCCCCTGTTTTAAGTTAGTTTTGAATGAGATTTCTCTCACAATTTCTATTTAAAAAATACATATTTATTTTGTATCCTTTTTCTTTGCTGAAGTTGTTAGTTATTTCATTTAGTTTCTTCATTAATTCTTAAGGGCTTTTCTAGAGACAGACACGTTATCGTGTCATTTGGAGATGAGAATTGTTTTGTTCCTCTTTTTTGTTGATGTCTATCAAATTGATTGTGATTTTTTTTTTGTCTTATTTCAATAGAAAGTATTTCTAGAACTATGTCAAATAATGTTGGGGAGGATAATAATCTTAACTTTACTTCTCTTTGTAAAAGGAAAGTTTGTAGTATCTATTGCAAACAGTAACTCCTGTTTTTAAATATGTTTTTGATTATAATAAAAGGTATTTCTATATCTATATTTTTAGAGCTTTTACATAAATGAAATCTATATTTTTTGAAGGATTTTCTGCAGCTATTGAAATAAATTTTAATTTTAATTATATGGTTAATTATGCTGCTTCCATTGTGTGCCATCTATAAAACCACAGTACAAATCTCTCCTGGTCATGATTAATAACTTTATGTATATATTATTATATTTTATTTAAACATTTTTGCATCAATATTAACTAGTGAGATTGGTCTATTCTTTTCTTTCTCTGCTTTGTTTCCCCCTTGTTCAGGTATCTTTACCAGATTTGTCTCATAAAAAGAAACTCCTAGACTGCCTTTTGTTCCTATTTTAAAGAACAATTTTATAACCTAGGTATTAATTACTCTTTAAGTATTTGATAATATTCAAATGTAAATACATCTGGCCTTAGATTTATCCCTACTACAAAATTCTGTCTCTCACAATTGGTAAATTGTTTGCTCAGTTTAATTTTCTAAAACTAGATTGTTTAAAATCTGATTTCTTATGTTCTTCATTGGCTATTTGTATCTCCAGCATCTTAATCAGTGCATGGGACATATTAGGCCCTTACTAAATATCAGTTTATTCATTTTGTGTTCCAACTGATCATTTTTGTTCATCGGAGTACCATATTCCATTTTTCATTTGACTTTTTATAACCATGAAGTAGTCCTCTGTTATTTTGTTTAATTCTCTTTGGAACTTTAGGGGATTTTCCTTACTGCTTACAAAATTTTTCCTTTGATGTTGCAATTATGAAATTTGACCACAATGTCGCTTGGCTTTTACATTTTGTGTTTGGATCTTCTGTTGATTTTCTTGATTTGGCGTTAGTTATTTTTTTTTTCAGATATATAAAGGAGAGTGTTCTACTTGATTTTGGAAAACAGGGCATTCAAGTTTTCATTCCATAAAGATTTTCTGGAAGATTTTTATAAATTACTTACAAATTTTTAAATAATTAGGTTATTTTCTTATGGGTTTCTTTTGAGGCAATCAGGAATAAACAACTTGCCAGGGTTGCACAGCTAGTAAGTGTCTTACACTAGATTTGAACTCAGGTCTTCCTGATTTTAGGGCTGGTGCTTTATGTACTGTATCAACTAGCTTCACCCCCTTGTTTAATTCTTGCTTTGGAAAGTCAATGTGTTATTTCAATTTTTAAAAATAGATTTATTTTTTCCTTATGTCTGAATCTTTTGTGATCTAATTATGTCACTTTTTTCCAGAAAAAAATAGTTTTATGGAGAATATCTCTTTGATCCTAGACACACTGATCTTTGGTTAGATTTGCTGATTGTTTTTCCTGTAAGAACTCAAAATTCTGCTCATTTCTTTGCCATTTTTACTTGATTCCTTGATGTATTTTTTGGACTATTCTGGTGGTTCATGGAGTTGTTTAAATTTTTTTACCAGTTTCTTTTTTTTTAGAATTAATTTTAAGTTTACTTTTCTCAGATAATTTGGCTCAATTTCTTTTTGTTTATAATGCTCTTATCTATACACATACACATTATCCATATATTCTTTTTCATCTTTCCTTTTCAATAAGTTTTTTGTTTAATGACTCTTCTAATTTTTCTACGTCCTTGTTGAAATTTTACTTACCACTAATTCTTTGCTTTCTAAAAACCAGTGCTATTATGTCCTTGCTTTATATTTTTCTGTCATCTGTTTTCTCAAACTTTTCACGGTTAGATGAAGTCTTTTTTCCTTCGGAAGCTGAGGGTAGACAGTTGAAACCCTTCTGAGGGGAGGCTTTGGGTGGTCAATGTGATTAAAATGTTCTCTACGGTTTTTTAGGCCTATTCTCCCGGATCCCACCATTTGGTCTGCAACACACTTTCTTCAGACTCTTGACTGGTTCGTAGGCCCTGATAATATAAAAGAATATAAGAGCATCCTCCAGGAAACTTGTGCTAGGTGCTCCAATACTACTTTGCACTTACATCTCTTCTACATACTCTTTAAGGCCTTCTGCTGGATGCTCATTTTTTCCTGTCCTTTATAATTTGTAATCCTTTATAATCTTTCTTTAAATTTTTGTACCTCAGGCTCCACACTGCTTCACAGCCCCTCCTTTTACTTCAACTCAGGCATAGGAAATGATTCATGGACTCAACTCAAAGTGATATTATAATTCTTCCGAGAAGCTTCAAAATTAATACCAAAAGTCAGGTGACTAGAATTGTGGCATCTAGGAGGATCATGGAACTATCCTGGTCCAGTGTGAAGGAAACTGGAGTTCCTTGAGAGATAGACCCTCCACCTGAACTGAGAACATAAACTCCTCTCCCACCTGGAAAGTGCATTCAGGTTAACTAAAACAGTCAGGTTCCTAAAATTGTAGCATCCTAGGGCTTAAGAGAAACGGAAGCAGTGAGAATGCTCAGACTTTGATTTAGTGAACTGTTCCTGGTTTTTTCTCTCCCAATTTTCCTCTAATTTTAGTTTTACCATATAGTGGATTCTTTTACGTTTATTCTTCTTGTCATTGATGAAGTACTCTCCCTCCACCTACCCCCTCACCCTCCATCATTTTGAGGCCATTTATTTGGTATTATTTAGTCTGATTGGAGAGTACTGGTTTTGAATAACCTCATACTCTGCCTTTTTCCTGGATTCTCTAGTCAGTGGTTCTAAAGCTTGGTCAGGAGACGCTCTAGGGGTATCTGAGACTCTCTGAGAACATCTGCAGAGCCAAAACTATTTTCATAGTAAGATATAAATATATTATATTGATGGATCTAATCCATATATACAAATCTCTTGAGGGTGGGGACACAGTAGTTTTCACTAATTTTGGGAGCATACAAGGTCAGGAGACCAAAAAGTTTGAGAACCATGACTCTAGAAGGCTTTTTTTTCAATAAATTTGGCTGTCTATCAGAGGATGTATCTGGGAGGATTGATTGAACTAGGCTAAGCAAAAGTTTTGTTAAGGTAAGGAATCAAATAGGAATTGTTATAAGCCAGTGTATAAAGAACAATCTCAGATTCTCAACAATCTATTTTATTCTACCTCTGTTCTAATGATGTGTGTATTTTGATTTATTATATAATGTACATATTTAAGTGTGGTAGACTACCCTTTAATAAAACTTATTGGTGTTACTTTGTTAAGGTTGAAGACTAAGGTAAAGATAAATTATTAGTCTTAGCTCTGATGACAGATATTGAGTCCCAAAGTACAATATTCACATGCTAAGCAGGTCAATAAAGACTGTAGCTTTTGTCATGTCAGAGAAGCAAAGTAAACACTGAAGGTAATATCAATATTTAGTTATCAGAAACATGCTTTTCTTCAGTATTTGATGGTTAATGTGATTGAGGAATCTAAATCATATTGCCTATCATAATGATTTCATTTTAGATTAAAAATTTTGGAATGATCAACTGAGTGGCATACACATACATATACACATACACACATGAAACTTTTTATGATGTTCATTATGAAGGTTGGTTCTTATATTTATTTGTATTACTCTTTTCAATGTTTCCCTAACCTTTATAAATTGTTTTCAACTTTGGACTAAGAATTGTCACATTATAGTATTATAGGATTTATGGTTTAAATTAATCTCATTCTTCTTTCCAGATGATATCTGGAAAATTTTACAGATGAAAATTTGAGACCAAGAAAAAGGAAGTGTTTTGGGTAAGACCACCCAGGTTCTCTGATATCAAGTGCCCTTTTTACTTTAATACACGTATTGTTAGATTTATCCTAAGGTCTACTTTTTTTATTTTTTATTTTAACCAGTAATGCCTATTTCAGTTTTCCTGAATAAGCCTTTTAAACATCTAGTATTGAGCTATTAAAGTCTAAAACCAAAAGATTTTGATGAATTAATATTCTCCACTTTTTTTAAATTTCTAAATCCTTTAAGATACATTATTTAGTCTTTTATAATACTTAATGCTGCAAAAAGCATATTGAAGACCAAATATCTTTAGCATCCTAGCAGGAGTGATTGATTAAAACTGGTCTATCCTGTGTTATGACTCAATTCTAATTTCCATTCTTTTAAAATTCTTCTAGCAAAACAAAATGTTACACACACATTCCCCACCCCCTTCCATCAGAAAGAAGTGATTCATCCTTGGAATGTGTCTGGCCCAGAATAGAACTTTTAAAAACACAATACATTTTAATGAGGAACATTGATACCAAGCAAGAGAATGTACGTGTTTCAAAAATCATGTGCATTAAAAATAACATTATCTCTTATAAGGGATGGATAGACTGTATAGTGAGTGAACTGGAAGCCCAGTAAAGTAAGGAAGACCTAGGATTGAGTACAACCCCTTACATAGATTGTTGTATGACTAAAAGGTAAGTCAATTAATCTGTTGGTTTCATAGCCAATTTTCTAACAACAGAAGTTATAAAATAGTTTCTCATCTGCCTCAATAGAAGGAATTTCCACAATCTAGATGGATTAAATTTTAGGTCAATACCTCCCCACTTCTGTCTTCTTCCTACCCAGGTATAAAGCAGAGATTTATCACACTAGAGCTAATAGAAAAGGGAAAGGAAGGGAAATATAGCTAGGGCTGAAGTGGACATAGGAGGCATTCTAATTCAATGCACTTATACATGGAGAAAGAAAAAATGACTTGCCCAAGGTCACATTGTAATAAACAGCAAATATAAGAATGAAAGTAAAGCTGTATCACTGATTTTTTCCACTGTGCTACACTGTCTCCCTTACAATAACATA